>LFYR01000841.1:132439-227393 GCA_001185155.1 Zostera marina | reverse complement strand
CATTTCTAAGTTTATTCAAAGCAAAAAAGGGAGGCACATTGGACTTGGTGGAGGATCATTTGCTGAGTCGAGCACTGCTTCTACCAGATTTTCAATTGAAATGAATGCAAGATCTATCGACAAAGACAAAGAAAAAGGAAAAGGAAAAGAAAAAATGAACGATCGAATGGAAAAGCTCATGGAGGTATGTGTATGAAAGTCAATAAAATTTTTAAGTAATACATAAATATAAATGAATCTTAAATGTTTTACAGGATAATCAAATTTTAAAAAGGAAATACGATGAAATGTTTGATATGTTTGAAGACCTGAAGAAAACAGTTCTATCTCAATCAAATACAACTCCACAACCTTCAGATCGTGGATCGTTGCAAGATAGAAGTGTTAATGCTGCTCAGAGTGATCAAAGATTTCAGACTCCTCCATCGAAATAGGTCTTTCATTTTATTTTTGTCGAATGTTAGTTTTTTTGAATGTTAGTTTTTGTTGAATGTTAATTTGTTGAATGTTACTTTTGTTTATGTATTGAATATTTGTTGAATATTGAATGAATTTACAGGAATCTATATCAATTGAATGAATTTACAGGAATCTATATCAATTGAATGAATTTACAGGAATTAATATTAATTGCATGAATTTACAGGAATTTGAATGATTTTACAGGAATTTGAATGATTTTACAGGAATTTGAATGATTTTACAGGAATTTGAATGATTTTACAGGAATTGGCATTGATTTTACAGGAATTCCAGAATTCCAGTGGCACTGGAATTCTGGATTTTTTTTTTGAAAAAAAAAAATTTGTAACGGAATTTCCGTTACAAATTTTTTCCCCCCTCATTTTTAACGGAAATTCCGTTACAAATTTTTTCCCCTCATTTGTAACGGAATTTCCGTTAAAAATTTTTTTTCCCTCATTTGTAACGGAATTTCCGTTAAAAATTTTTGTCCCTCATTTTTAACGGAATTTCCGTTACAAATTATTTTTCCTTATTTGTAACGGAAATTCCGTTAAAAATAACTAAAAATTTTGTAACGGCTTTTTCTTTCCGTTAACTTTGACTTTGGAGTATTTGTAACGGATTTTTTTAACGGATTTGGGTATTTTTAACGGAAATTTTGTCTCGGACCAAAGTTAACGGAATTTCCGTTAAAAAGAGTATTTGTAACGGAAATTCCGTTAACTTTGCTCGTCCTAACTGCCTACTTTTTTTTGTAGTGACTCACCGATAGTCTATCGACCATCGGTGAGAGGATTAGGGATGCAGATATCATTGATTTTGTGACTGATGGTCTAGGGTCAGAGTTTAGATCATTCATAACATGTATTAACACTCAACCTAATCTGCCGTTCGATGATTTTTTTCATCTTGTTATCAAAGAAGATCGGTTCAAGAAGAAGAGCTACAACTCTCAAAATTCAGCTCCAACTCCGATTGCTTTTGCAGCCAAATAAAATAATCAGTCAAGAGGACAAAAATATTTTAATCAGTCAAGAGGACACAATAACACAAACAAAAATCAAAATTCAAACAAGAACTCCAACTCAAGATGGAAAAGAAACTACAATGCTAATTCTGTAATCTGTCAATTGTGCGACAAGGCTGGACATTCAGCCAAAACATGTAGAAAAGGACCAAAAGCTCTTGTCGCTATGGATAATAACACTGTTGATGAAGAAGGGAGTTGGATTCTAGACTCCCTTCTGCACATATGACTCCTGATGTGGGAAATTTATCCGATACTCAGGAATACTCAGGTTCAAGTTCTATTATAATTGGTAATGGTTTAGGTTTAAAAATTACTCATATTGGAACTGTCTCAATTAAATCTGAAAATGGTGATATTTTAAAACTTAAAAATACTTTATGTGTGCCTTAATTAAAAATGAATCTTTTGTCTATTCAATCAATGAGTAAAAATCTGAATTGTAAATTTATTTTAAATGGTAATAATTTTAAAGTGAAAGATAATAACACAAGTTTTGTTCTTTTAAATGGAATAGGCTCAAAAGGATTATATCATTTGAATTTCATTTATAACCTCACAAACAATCATAGGGTTATGATAGCAAAAGAAATCAGATTCTTTAAAAACTTGGCATAGGAGGTGTGGACATCCATCCTCTATTGTCTTATCTAAAATTCTTAAAACTTCTAAAATACTAAATAAAAGTAATGCATGTTTAGAATGTCCCTTAAGTAAATTAAAAAAGTTACCGTTCAAATCTAGGGAAAGTTATAACACAAAACCATTAGAAACTTTACATATGGATATGTGGGGACCTGCCCCAAAATCATCTACTCTTAAACATAAATTCTACTTGTTAATCATAGATGAATATACCAGGCTTTCTTGGTTTTTTCCATTAGAATATAAATCTCAAGTGTTTGACACTTTTAGAGATTTTCATAAAATGATTGAGAAATCTTTAGAGCTCTCAATTAAATCTATTCAAACTGATGGGGGTGGTGAATTTCAGAATCTGAAATTTCAAAACCATTGTAAAGAATTTGGTATCAAACATAAATTCTCATCTCCATACACCCCAGAGCAAAATGGGTTAGTTGAGAGAAAACATGGACACTTAATTTCAGCAATAAGATGTTTTTTCTCTTAATCAGACAATCTACATAAATACTGGGTTGAAGCTTATTCCTCGGCCATTTATACAATCAACAAACTACCGTCTAAAAATTTAGGTTTTCAATCACCTTTCTCTCTTCTCATCGATAATGATCCAGATTATAGTTATCTTAAAACATTTGGATCTCTATGTTTTCCCTTAATACCAAAACAAATGAGAAATAAATTTCAACCAACCTCTACCCTTTGTTGTATTTTAGGATACTCACCCTCACACAAATGCTTAAGATTACAAGATTCACAAATCCTCATCTCTAGACATGTTAAATTCTACGAAAAATATTTCCCTTTCAAAGAATACAAACTAACTTAGGATATTACTAAAATAAGTATAATTCCTATACTACCACTTAATCCTTTAAATAAAAATAACACAACTACACTGCCAGAAGAAAGGGATATGAATAATGGAAATATTCAGATTGAACCAATCAATGGAAATATTCACTTTTATAGAAAAGTCGATCCGTATGTTGTCCCTCGACTTTTACAGAAAAGTCGATCCCTTGGGTCCCCGTGTTGACTTTTTTGCAAAAGTCGATTCCTGGTGTTGGCCCAAAAAAGTCGAGTTGCCGTGCTAGCATTGGAAGGATACCTTAAGTCCTCCTTTCCCTTCATCCATGGCTCTTCTTGTGAGTCTCTTTGCTGATTTTATTCAGGGAGAGATTGAGGAGCTGGATCGAATTCTTAATATTTTGGATCCTCGGTCTTCGGCCTTGGATCTTCCTGCTCTGCGCCAAATTATTGTTGAACGGCAGATTGTTGCTGTTGCAGCTAGGGAATCAATCTTTGAAGAATGGTCTGTTGGTGACCTACCGATTGTGGCTTCCCCTGCCGCCCCCTCTCGTGGTCGGCGCCGGAGGCGTCCTCGACGTAGTGGTTCTTCCCCCAATCAGGTCCCTCGTCGCCTGCGTCGCCGTATTAATTTTAACTAGGGACTTGTAATATTCTTTTACTTGTAACTCTGAATAAAGATATTTTCCCTTCTTTGCATTTGTTTTACACCTTTGCTTTGAAGCACGTCGGTGTAGTTTGCGGGTATACTTCGTCCTTTTTCTAAGGATTTTATTCATAGAAATCGACTTTTCTCTAAGATGTCGATTCCTTAAAGTCGATGTTATTTGTTGATCGATTCTATCCTTTTCTGAAGATGTCGAAGTTTATACAGAAAGTCGACCTCATCCTTCTCTGAGGATGTCGATATCTTATAAAAGTCGATCTCACCTTTTCCTGAGAATGTCGATGTTGTTCGATGGTTGACTCTATCCTTTTCTGAGGATGTCGATGATTATACTAAAAGTCGATCTCATCTTTCCCTGAAGATGTCGACGTTGTATAAAAGTCGATCTCACCCTTTTCTGAGGATGTTGATGTCAACTATGAATTGTGCTCTAATGTCGACGTCTATCCTCCTCTAAGGATGTCGATCTGAGTGCTTATGGGATGTCGATCCTGTCCTTTTCTTGTGACGGATGTCGATGCCCAAATACAAATATCGACGTCTATCCTCCTCTGAGGATGTCGATCCAAGTTTTTATGGAATGTCGATCCTGTCCTTCTCTCGTGAAGGATGTCGATGTCCAAACATAAATGTCGACGTCTATCCTCTTTTAGGGATATCGATCTGAATACTGATGGGATGTCGATCTTGTCCTTCTCTTGTGAAGGATGTCGATGCCCAAACATAAATGTCGATGTCTATCCTCTTCTAAGGATGCCGATCTGAATACTGATGGGATGTCGATTCTGTCCTTCTCTTGTGAAGGATGTCGATGCCCAAACATAAATGTCGATGTCTATCCTCTTCTAAGGATGTCGATCTGAATACTGATGGGATGTCGATCCTATCCTTCTCTTGTGAAGGATGTCGATGCCCAAACATAAATATCGATGCGAAAATTCCTGAAATGTCGATGCCTTCTAACCGGATTTTGGGGATTTTTTCGAACTTGGGCGTTTTGGGCCCGTTAGGCCCATGGACTTTTCGGCCCACAGGATGAACAGTGCCCGCAACGGTTCGTCTTCGACTTCCCCCTATAAATAGTGAAGGGGGGGTCATTAACTTCTCACCTACTTCCTTCGCTCAAAGGCATCGACTTTCTCCGCTTCGACTTTCCAGCTCCTCCAGCGCGTAAGGCTTTGACTTCAGCCTTGGAGGTGCGACTTCTAGGGGTCCGACTTTTGTGGTCGGGTTCTGCTGAAGTGGCACTGGGATCGACTTCCTCGAGGTCCGACTTTTCTTAAAGTCGGTCTTCCTTGAAGTTGCTTCCCCTTTGGACCGTGGTTCGACTTTGCGAAGTCTGACTTCTTGTCATCGACTTTCTAAAGTCGGGGCCAATATGATTAGGATCGACTTCCTGGGATTCAACTCTTGAAGTTGTTTTCCTGAAGTGGCCTCCCCTTGGACTGTGGTCTGACTTCCGGAGGTCCGACTTTTGTCTTTGACTCTCTTGAGTTGAGATCGACTTCATGGGACTTCTTTGAAGTTGGGTCTCCTAAAGTTGTCTTCTCTGTGGTTCGACTTTATTGAAGTCTGATTTCTTGTTATCGACTTCTTAAAGTTGTATTACAGAGATCGACTTCTTGGTTCTCTAACTTTCTGAAGTTAGTTTTCCGAAGTTTATTCTCCTTGAATCGACTTTCTAGAATTTGAATCGACTTTTCTTGGAGTCGACTTTTTTGCGCCCTATTAACAAAAATACTTGTGTTTGGTGCAGGTTGCAATTATGTCTGCCGATAAAACTGTTCAAGGAGAAGTTCCTCAAGTAGTGGAACAAAATGCTCCTGAAGTCGAGCCTAATGTTCCCATAACTGAGGGAACTGATCAGGGAGCCGAGCAAACTCCTGATTCAGCTGCAGAACCAAGAAAGAAGATGACAAAAGGTCCTACCGCTCGCCGTAAGAGAAAATCAGTTCCGAGTAGTAAGTTTCTATTCTGTGACTTACTTTGGATTTTTGTTGTTGTAGGCTCTCCTATCGCTTCTTCATCCACTTCTGGCTCTTCTAGCTCGGGCTCCTCCTCATCTTCTTCCTCAACTTCTAGGAGTTCGGGGTTTGAATCTTACAGTTCTTCCTCCCCTGAACGGGACGTAGATATCGGCGGGACTCCCACTACCCTTGTTTTGGCATCCGTCCCGGAGGATGTCCCTATCGTGGAAGAGTCTCCCATAGCTTTAGACGAATCCTCTCGACTTCCTCCTGAAGTATGTCCCGAAAATATCCACGTTCTAGAGGACTCTCCCGTAGGTTATCCTCCTGAAACCGAGGAGAAGTACCCTTTCCCATCGCCTCTTGAAGAGAGTTTTGTTCCCTCTTTTTATCGGGAAATTGATGGTTCTTTGCGTCAGTGGTCCGTTCTTATTCGAAATGGTTTCCACGTTGTCCCTATCCTTGACCAAGGTGAGTATAAGACTGGGTATGGTTCCTTCGTCTCTGTTTCTCTAACGAATATACCGGGCTATCCTTTGTCTGCCAATTCGGGTAGTTGTTCTAATACCCTTTCCATCGATGTTGCCCGAAGAATTTTGCAGGGTTTAGAACTTAGAGAAAGGGTTTTCTGGGCCTTCCCCACTGATTCTACGGGTGATGTGCCTCCTTATTTCATGCTGGCACTTCACAAAGTCTATTTCACTAACTTTCCAATCCTTCTGATTCCTCCTTTGGTTAGTGAAATCCTTTTGTATTCTGGGTTGTGCATCTCACAAATGGGTGCCGCCTTTTTCTTTTATGTTAGAGGTTTCATAAATGTCCTTAGAGATGCTGGCATAATTCCGACGGCTCGGCTATTCTTCCACTTCTTCACCTTTCAGAATGCGAAGAAGGGTAGCTCTTTTATTGCCTGTGCTAGTCGTACCGCTACTGTCCATCACTCTGCTCTGCTGAAGGATCCCCCGACTAGGCGGAACGGGAGTGAGTTCATTTTTGTGGATTGCAGGCTATGTCCTGGTAGCAGACTTCTTCCAGCATCCAATAGAGATCGTAGGCCTACTCCCCGTCCTGTTTTGACCTTGGACAAAGGGAATTCTGTACAGTGGTTGGCCAACCTTCACGAAATTGCGGTGCCAGTTGGTTTCGCGATTGACGATATTTTTGATCGCAAAGGTTTCTTTTTAGAGTTAATATTTGTATACGTATTTTCTACTTTATTAACTCTTCCTTTCTTTTTGCAGTTTTTTATTTGCATAATCCTGGTGGTGTCCCTGAACGCGTGGAGCAGAATAAGACTGGTTTGAAGGTCTATGCGCCTGCTGCCAAGCCTTCTGACGCCCGACATCTGAGGCGTCGTGCTGCTGAAGATGCTTATCGGGCTGACTCTCCTCCCCCTGAGGGTAACCTGCCTGATGAGGAGGAGGAATAGCCTGTTGTTGTGGAAATCCCCCCTCAGCAGCCCTCTACTGAAGAAGCACCTCCTGTGCAATCTGCTGCTGCTAGACTTGCTTCTTTCTTCCGTACGCCGGAAAAAGAGCAAAGGAAAGATGATGGGGAGACCAGCAGAAGGGGTGAGAAGGGGGGAGATAAGGGCAAGGGCCGATCTGAAAAAAGGAAATCCCCTCCTTCTAAATTTGCTCCCCCTCCCTCAAAAAAGACTAGGAAATCCCCCTCCCAGCGACGATCCCCTCCTCGACGGAGGTATTATGAGGGTGAGTCCTCTCGAAGCAGACACTCTTATGCTTCTACCCGAGAGACTCAGATTTCTGGCTACCATGGTCCTCATCCTCGAAACTATGGGACCAAGTTTCCAATGGTCGCTGAGACGGATGCCACCCGAACCACCTTGCGGATCATTTCTGGGTATCCGATGGATCGTTTTGTTGAAGAAGTGGGTCAGAATATTAGCAACGTAAGTACTCTTATCTCCGTGTTTTTTGTATGAGAGTTCGTACTTATTTGTTTCCTCTTTTGCAGCTTGCTCACCTGTTCATGCGTCGCCTTTCTTCAATGTCTCGTCTCCACGATAATCATTCGTTGGAAGATGAGTTGAAGAAGCTTAAACGTAAATATCAAGATTTCGACGATGCTTATCACCGTAAAATTGTGGATATGTCTACTCTTTCAAAGACTAACAAAAAGCTGAGCGAGGATTGGTCTGTTCAGTTTAAGGCCCTACAGAAGACGCAACAAGACCTCTCCAAAGCTCGGGGAGAGTTAGGGGCTATGGAGTATGAGCGTAATACTGAGCAGACCAAGGTTATACTTAAGGAGGGTTTAATTCAGGGCCTCACTCAGGAACTCAAAGCCACTGGAGAGTCCTTTGACTCGACGATGTATGAAAAAAATCTTCTTACGGTGCGATTGAATGAAGAGCACGCGGAGTGGGAAGTGCTACAAAAGAAGCACAATGATACTTCCCAACAGCTGAGTGACAGGGAGGCTGAAATTGAGAACTTGAAAGCTGCCTTGGCTGAAAAGACTGAAGAAAACCAGAGGATGATGGAAACTCTGGGCAAGATCCAAACCGAGTTTCTCGCTAACGTGCGGGATTATAATGATCTGGTGGATCTGGGCCCTCACGTATGCCCTGGTTTCGAAGCTGAGGATGTCCATAGCTGGACCCGAGAGCACCCGAAAGAAGCTATGGAGATTCGAGATCGTGCTGACGCTGAATCTGAGGAGGAAGGGGAAATTTCGGATGAAGCCACTGCTATTGCTGATGAAGACTTTTCCATAGCTGATCAAGACAACAATGATGCGGCGGTTTCCACTCCTGTTGTAGATGTTGCCCCTGAGGAGCCCACTACCGAGAAACCATCCACTCCTCCTGTAGGTGTTACTTCTGAGGAGCCTACTACTGATAAACCATCTACTCTTCCTGTTTCGTAATATGTACTTTTATTTTATGTTCCTTTTGTACTTTCCTTTTTGAAATCAATATATGGAACATTATTATTTACTTTTAGTCATAACTATTTAACTGTATTGAATGCAATAACCGAACATGCCTTAGTTAAGTAATTCAAACAGTTATAATGAATGGTACAAATGGCTATTTAATTGCTAAAAATATAATTGTAAGTTATCTGCATGCCAAGTGTTGGGAATATATGTTCCGTCTTCTCGTTTTAATCTATAAGTGCCTGGTCGGAGTTCTTCCTCTACCACATATGGTCCTTCCCAATTTGCACCTAGTTTGCCTTTGGAGCAGTCTTTTCGATTGATACTTGCTCTTCTCAATACTAGGCTTCCTTTTCTTATTGCTTTATCCTTGACGTTCTTGTCATGGTATCTAGCGATGTTCTGTTTGTAAGCCGCATTCTTTGCCTGTGTATTATCCCTTAGCTTATCCACTAAGTCCAGAGTCGTTGCGCATGATCTCATGTTCTCTTGCATGTCATAGGTCAAGACTCTGACTGTTGGGATGCTCAGCTCTGTTGGGATTAGTGTTTCCATTCCGTATGCTAGTGAGAACGGAGTCTCCCCGGTGGGTGTCTTTTCAGTAGTTCTGTATGCCCACAGGATCTCTGATAATAAATCTGCCCACGCACCTTTGGTATGTTCGACCTTTTTCTTCAGTCCCTGAACAATGGCTCTGTTTGTGACTTCTACTTGCCCATTATCCTGTGGTCTATACACTGATGAAAAGTGGGTTTTAGTGTCCATGTTCTCGCACAATCTCGTAAACTCCCCACCGGTAAACTGTGTTCCGTTATCTGTCACTATGTGCATTGGAACGCCGAATCTGCACATTATGCATTTGAAGACAAATTTTGTCACTGCGCCTTGTGTTATCTTGGGTACTGCCATAGCCTCGACCCATTTTGTAAAATAGTCGACAGCCACGAATATGAATTTAGCCTGGCCTGTCGATACCGAGAATGGTCCCACAATGTCTAGTCCCCACATTGCAAATGGGATGGGGCTTTCTACCCCTGTTAGTTGAGTTGTGAGATTTCTTTGTATGTTTTTGTGTATCTGGCAGGCCTTGCATTTTCTTGCAAATAAGACTGCATCTCTCTTTAGTATGGGCCAGAAGTATCCCTGCCTTATTATTCTTTGGGCAAGAGACCTTCTCCCCTGAAGTATTCCGCACACCCCCTTATGAATTTCCTCTACAATGAATTGCCCTTCATCTATCGAGACACATTTCATTAGAGGCCCATCGTAGGATTTCTTGTACAGGATGTCACCGATTAGGCAGAACCTTGGAATTCGTGTTTGTAGTTTACGCCTTTCATTTTTGTTCTCTGGAAGTTTTTGCCCTTCAAAATATTCTATCAAGGGTTTTCTCTAGTCTTCTGCCTGTATTGTGACCATATTGCATGAAGGTGTAGATGCTGAGTCAATCAGTATCTCTCTCTGCCCCCCTTCGAAAGCGGATACTAGCTTTGCCAGGGCGTCAGCTGAGTTATTTTGACTCCTTGGAATTTGTTCTATCTCCACCTTGTTAAACTGCAATTTTATTTTTTCTAGCGTAGCTGCGTACTGCATGATCAGAGGTTCTTTAACTGTAAACTCCCATGTGAATTGCCGAGCTACTAATTGAGAATCTGTCCTGATAATTACCGAGAAGGCCCCTAATCTTTTGAGTATTTCCATGTCTTGGATTACAGCCTCATATTCTGCTATATTGTTTGTAGCTGAGAATTGTAACCTGACAGAGTGTTCGTATATTCTTTGGTTTGGAGTGATTAATTTTATCCCTACTCCTGCACCTGTACTGCAGCTTGAGCCATCAACCTCTACTATCCAAGGTTTCTCCTTACTCTCCTGAGTCATATCCACAATGAAGTCTGCTATGGTTTGCCCTTTAATGGCAGTGGCGGGGATAAAATCTACATCAAACTCGCTTAACTCCAGAGCCCACTTCGTTAGTCTTCCGGAAGTATCTGGTCTGTGGAGTATTCTGCGTAGCGGATGTTCTGTCAAGACTTTGATTGTGTGAGCCAGGAAGTATACTCGGAATCTGCGTGCTGCATGTATTACTACTATGACTATTTTTTCCACTGGAGGATATCGTGTTTCTGCCCCTTGTAGCCTTTTGGAGTGATAATATATTAGGATCTGTTCATTGTCCCTTTGACATATTAAGACTGCACTGATGGCACCTCTTTCTTTTTGTTGCTTATGACACCTCTTTCTCTTTCTTTTTCATACTTCTCAGAATTTATATATTTTTATGCCTTTGTCAGCAGATCTTCCATGCATTTTACATTACTTACATTTAGCTTTATTGCCAATGGTGTGTTCATGTCTAGCCCCTTGGAGTATGCACATATTGTAATTGTGGTGTTCAAATCAGAGATTTTTTGCATAGCTTCTGTGAATTTAGTTGTGCAATTCTGAAGCGTATCTTCGTTCTGCTTAATTGCGAATAATGACTCAGTGCCCTTTCTGACTCTTGTGTTTCTACAATGTTGGGCAATGAATTTTTTCTTCGGGTCTGCAAAACTTGTTATGCTTCCTGGTTGTAACTCGACGAACCACCTGTATGTAGGTCCTTTCAGTGTTCCTAGGAATGCCCTGCAGAGGATGTCATCTCTTGTCGTGACCCATTGCATTGCACCTCTGAACATATTTATGTGGTCTACTGGGTCTATCTTCCCATCGTAGAGTTATAGCCTAGGCAGCCTGAACTTTGGAGGTGTTGGTTTCATCATTAGTGACTTGTGCAGAGCCTCCATGCCTTCTAACCAGTTTGGGAGATCGCATCCTTCCCCCTCTGTATCTTCCGTGCTTTCTTCGTGCACGAGTTTTTTGGGTGGCACCTGAGATTTTTGCTCCCCTGGTTTTTTATTTCTGTGAGGTGGCAGCGTGCTAGAGTGTGCCACTCTATGGCTTGACACTTCAGCTGCGTTTTGGCCTGCTTTGATGTTTGCATTTTTGACTGAAACATTGATACTTTGGACTTTTCAATCGTTTTCAGTCTTTCACCCATTTTAGATATGGTTTCTTTCATTTTCTCTAACTCCTCCACAGGCATTTGTACGAATCCACGAGGAGCTTCTGATGTTGAAGCCCTTATTTCCTGGTTATTCGCAGGTTTTATTTGCTCAGGAGGTATCTCTTGAAACTGCTCCTTTGAGGGTTGTTTTTCCCGAGATTGCTCCTTTTGAGGCTGCTCCCTTTCAATAAGGAGTCGTATGGCCTCAGCGTGATATTTAAGTTCTCCTCACCTGGTGATGCTTGGTGGGTTGATTCAGGTTCAACCTCAGTTTCATTATGTGTGCTTTTGTTTTTATTAGCCTTAGGTGACCGACCCACTGGTCTTTTAGTTTTTGAGTTGCCAGGCTGCTGTTCTGGTACTTCCTGAGAGTTGGCCCCTCCTTGAGAAGTACTTCTTGTTGCTACCATCCTGGAGAGTTCGACTTTTTGGTAAGAAAAAAGTCGATTCTGGTGCACTTGGAGACTTTCTCAAAAGTCGTAGTCCGAAAGTGTAGCTCCTTGAGGAATCGACTTTTCTTCTGGAAAGAGTAAAAGTCGATCTCCTTTTCTCTAAAAAGTCGATCCTTTGCCGAGCTGATTTCCTCGCAAGACTCCCTGGCTGGCGACTCGGAAAAAAGTCGAACCCTATTTTCGCAAAAGTCGAGGAGCTTTTGTCGTGAGTATCTTTGAATCACAGACGGCGCCAACTGATGAGGGTGAAACCCGATCAGTACTTCAAGACGCTTCCAGCAAGCGCCAGGCGGGGAACTCCGCGGGAAATCGTGTCGGAACTCAAGTGCGCAGAGCTCTGCTTCGCTAGGACCTCTTCACTCCAAATGACCTGCCTTCAATGAGTGGGAGGTGCCTCCTATTTATAGGGATTCTTATGGGGGTAATCTGGTCATTTGGGCAGTAACCGCCTAACTGCCTAACTGATCATATCGGGTCCCAAGGTCAACTTTCTTGGGATACGACTTTCCTGGGACTCAACTTTGTTCAGAAGTCGATCCCAGGGAAGTCGATCTTCCTAGGAGTTGACTTGGGACCTCCCCAAACCTAGAATAGGTACCTTAGCTTATCTCAAGCTATCCGGACTTCTAGTTGCTTGTAAGTTGTGACCGGGTTCGGGATACTGTATCACCACTAACAAGTTCAAACTAAGACAACTTGATGTTAAAAATGCATTTTTGCAAGGTGATCTACTAGAGACAGTCTACATCAAACAACTACCAGGTTTTGAGAGGTTTTGAGGATTCTTCAAAACCTAAATGTGTTTGTAAACTAAACAAGGCCATCTATGGTTTAAAACAGACCCCTAAGGCATGATATTCAAGGTTAAGTAAACTAGAACCGGTCCCGCCAGTGGTGAGATCGGTCGACCAGCTGGTCGAAGAGGGCACCGTCCGACCTCTGGGCGATCAGCAGACGGCGGGGATCGGTTGTCATCGAGGTCATGGTGAACCAGATCAAGAAGACGGGCAGGAAGACTTCGATGCCGGACCGGCGGCAAAGCAGGGTGAAGGTCATCAGACGGTCGATGGCAGCCGGGGGGAATTGGGAGATCGAGACGTCGCAGAAGTACATTGCTTCGGCCACCAGAGGGGGAAGCGGAAGAGTAAGGCCGGTATCGGCGAAGGGCGTGTAAAGAGCCACCATGCCCGGCGGCGGTTGAGAGGCGAGACATGTTCCGGCCTCAGTATAAACCAGGTCTGGCTGGCCCATCTTCACTAGAGCCTCCTGGATTACGTCGGCTCCGACGGTGGACAGCGGATTCTTGCTGGTGGGAGCGGCAAAGAGTGACTCGGCAAGAGCGGCGCCGGCGTCGGATTGAGATGCGGCAGCAGAACCATCGGCGGAGTGTGGAGGAGCGGCCATCAGCAACCTGGTGAAAGAGGAGTGGTCGGATTCGAGGAAGACGAGGAGCGAGACGAGAGAGGAAGTGAGAATCAGTCGCGAATGAAGGGGGGAGCAGGGTTTATATAAGGGTTCGAGGGCGCGGAAGACGAGGCATCACTTACCTGGGTTGGATGGGACCAGTTGGGCCGGGGGGCCTCCGTGGGAGCCCAGGGCCTAGTCCGTCGGGGAGCAGGGTGAAAGTCAGCGCCCGGCGCGGAAGGCGAGGAGCTGGACAGACGCCCGACGAAGACCCGACGGCGTCCAGTGACCAAACGATACGCGCGGAACGAGGCGGCGGTGTCCAAGCGGATCCACTGGCGGACCCGACCAAGGAGTCAAACGAGACGACGTAACGGGCGAGCCCCCGCGTCGGCGAAGAGGGGGCCCGCGGCGGGGAGCGAGGGCAAAGCTCAAGAAGGGCCCGGGCAACGTCGGCAGAAGACGCCGAGTAGCGCAAATCTGCACCAACGTGCGAGGGCAAAGTCAAAACAAAAGAGAAAGAAGCGAAGGAAAAGCATTCATTAAAGTAAAACAAGTGTTACAATAGCCGGCGACACGGCGGAAAAAAGAACACAACACATAACAACAACAAAAATACAGATACAAAAAAAAAAGAGGAGAGAAGAAGGACGAGGCGCCCCCGACGCCGTCCCGCGAAGTCAGACCCACAGCCCGAAAGGACGTGGGCGCGACCGCGGATAGCCCCACGACGGGCCTAGCGGGCCGACTTCGAGGACCCCGACAGAAAGTGGCGCAGGTCAGTAGCCGGAAGGGACGGAGACCCACGGGAGCAGCGATGGCCGCGCGACCGACGAGGCTTTGTCAGAGAATCGGCGGCGGTAGCGACAGTAGGAACGGCGATCATACCATGCGCGCTGAAGGCACGCGAGGTACCGGCGGCAAGAGCGGTAGCGGGGCAGGCGACGGCAGGATGGCCCGTGAGAGGGTTGCGGTTGTACACTTGTACTAAGTTGCGGTTGTGAGCTTACTCCGGCGAGCCCATACACCAACAACATCGTTATCCGATTTGCTTAAACTCGAATCTGATCTACATCTTTTTTATCGCAGGTTGTTCGTTTTGATTTTCAGCTCTCTTTTCTGAATCGTTATCGCTCGCGTGCGCCATTCGAGAAGATTATATTAGAGGTATAAAATGAAATTGAGACAGAAGAAAAGAGATAGAGCGGGGTCGTTCGCGAGTTGGATCGTGTGTTAACGGATATTACTGTGGATCAGGAGTTCGGAAGAAAAAGAAACTCATGGTCGGAGAAGTTGCGAGATTTGGATTTGAGAAGAAATGAGATCGAGGTTGGAGAAGTGTCGCTGAGGAAGGTTGAGTTGGTCCCCAGCGGAGTCGCCAATTATTGATGTAGAAAATCCCAACTCGCTTCGTTGATGTCCTCCTGTTATATAGCAGGTCAGACGAGGTGGTGCTGCAACACGTCGTCGCCCAGGTGTCAAGTTTATCGTCGAACCAGGCATGCAGCTCCGGTTTTATTTATAAATCATATCGAGATGTAATTGGTCAGCGTTTATATATAACGCGACCAATTACGTATCAACAATTATAATTAAGGTTGTAAATGGGTCGGGTCTGGGACGGTTGAGATGGACCTGGACCCATTAACTTGGCCCGGGTCTGGACTCGGACCCGGCCCAGACCCATAAAAAAAATCCGGGTCTGGGCCTGGGTCCAAAAAAATAATTTTCTTTTTTAACCTAAAAACAATAAATAATTAAAAATATAAAAATAGTTAATAAATTTTAGTAAAATAAATAAACAAATATTGGTGTATTTATATTAAACTCTTAAGTTACTAATATATTATACAATATATATTAAAATATTTATATTTAAACCCCTAATTTACTAAAATATTAATATATTTTTTTCTAACATTTAAAATAACCGGTTCCGGGTCTGGTTAATCTGGACCCAGACCCGGTCATCTGAGTCTAAACCCTTTGGAGGGTCCGAAATTGGTTTCAGACCCGTACCCGTTGACAAACCCTAATTATAATATTTGAAAATAACATTTAATGTAATTTTTTAATTAATATTTGATATTTTTAGATGTTACAATAATGATTTCTTCTTTAAATGTCCAGAGTCTGCCAAACCAAGAACTAATACTTTTTTATTCAACAACAATTCCAGAGTCCGTCAAAGCTATCACCAGCACAGCTATTCTGCCATTGAACGGATCATCGGGACTTTTGTGTACAAAGGCGTGGTCTTTGGCGCGGTTAGGTCGCTGCTGAATTAGCCGCTATACATATGGGTGTGAATAGTAATTTCAGATATCAAACGCTTAATGGATTGGAATTCTTGCTTTCTAGGGTTCTTTCCCCACCGGTGTTTAAGGTAATTCTTGTCTTGATACTTCCTAATGTGTACGAACAACGTTCTTGGTGGAGTATTGTTGGTACCACGGCTCCAACGTGACATACCCATACAACCTAATCTTTGTCTTGATACTTCTAGACCTTGGCTTCCAAGTTTCATTCTTCCCACAAAAACATCTTCTCCTTCAAAATCCATTTTCAGTACTGCCTTAATCTCTGGCGCCATAACTAGAAACTATATATAGAAAGGTGTATTGATGTATATATTTTCATATAATTATATAGTTGAGGCCCACTATCTCAAGGCCCACATAAGTTAATTTAGTATCAGTATAAATAGTCTTTTTGTAATACTTTTAGGTTAACTTTCATTATATCAATCTAAAATCAAACGGGTTCTCCCCAAATCGCAAAGGTCGCTCCCCTCCTTTTCTCAAATGCTTGCTCCGCGACGTCGTTTCCCTCAGTCCCCGCCGCCACTCAACAACATTCATAAGGTGTGAGTGCAAAAATCCATGACATAAGAGATGATTAGGTCTGTCGGATGGATTCGGCTCGTCTGTATAACTTTTTATATAAAACCTTAAAAACTCTTAAAATAAAATTATAAAAGTATAAAATCACTTTTAATAAAGTTAATTAATAATCAATTAATCACTTTAAAATTTAGATATTCGAAAGTCAATTTATATTTATTCGGATATTCGGATATCCGAATCCGAAATTATCAACCGAATTCAGATTTTAACGACGGGTATTGCAGATATCTGAATCCGTTCGGATAATTTTCGGATATCGATCATTTTTGGTATCCCATTTACAAGCCTAGATGCAAGCATGAAAGTGACCTTCCAACTTGCTTCCACCGTCAATAATGAATTTCAAATATGGAAACTATAGCTGCCAATATAGCCGACCAAATGACCAATGACATGTGATCAAATAATGACATAACTTGTTGACCGGAATTGCAATGTCAGATAGTATGTGTACTTAGGAGCTGATCCAAAAAAGACACAGTTCGGACCATTAATGTCCCACTTGGTTTTTTGCAGGATCCCCCTTATATATTTAAAAAATATATATATTTTAATAGTTGTAAATAATATGGACTTTTAAATAAATATTACAATTTTAGAATCCCTAAATCGAAATTCTCATTTTTTATCTTCTCTCCCTCCAAATCTAATCTTCTCTTACTTTCTTTGAATCTTTTATCTTTCCATGAAATTTTATTAGTGGTTTAATTTCATCTTTTTATTCTTATTTTTTGGTTTTTGTTTGATTATTCAGGTACGCCGTACAGTGTGAATGCTATATGTGTCAAGTTAATCATGTCCATTATATCGACTTTACGTCATACATGTGTTAGTGTCGTGTGCAGTACATTATTTTGCGTCGTGCATGTATTAGTGTTTTGTGCAGTACGTTATTTTAATCATTGAATTAAATACTAATAGTCACAATTTGATGATGCACGATTACGCATTCAATGTATGACGCACCTGAAGTGCGCCCCTATTTTAAAGTTGTTGATGAATTGATGGTGATCTTGATGAAGATGATCCCACAATAATCTATGCATACATATTTATAGATGGCGCGGAGTGCGTTGTGCAAGGAGCATCGATCTGGATATTCCCTGGAGCTGACACTACAAGAAATAAGACATTGTATGACGGTCTTTAGATAGCGGATGTCCGCCATCTAAACACCGTCATCGAAAATAAATTGAAACCGTTGTCGAGCCCAAACCTTTCCTCGACGGACTAAAAGAATAGATGGCGGACATCCGCAATCAAAACAACTGAATTATTGAGGGCGGACATCCGCCATCAATAGACCGTCATATACAATGTCCTTTTTTTTGTAGTGTGATGGATCGAAAATAAGAAAAACAACATGAACTAGTGCAAAACACCAGTGCAAAAACTCCTGTTCTAGATTTCAATTCCTGTTCTAGATTTACAAAACATCAGTGCAAAAACTCTAGCAGTTAAATGTAATCAGTTAGATAGCTGGGTCGGGTGCGGATCCGGCTCCCTCTACGAACTATAATAACTTCTTCGATTTTGTCAGAAGTTGTAGCTTTATTCTGTTCGTGCAACAGTTTAACATTTGTCTTTGTGACGATCAAAATGTTGTTTATATTTTCTTCAACCTCCTTTAATTCTCTCATTTGCCTAGCCATATTCTTTAAAAAACTTTCATGTATACCGTTCAGATAGTCTTGGAGATGGAAAGAGCCACCTGTGACAATGGGTGGAGAGAATTGATTCCTCGACGCACTTTTAGTAGAAAAGAAAGTTAAAACATCAAACATTAATCAAAATCGTGAAAATTTTAATTATTACCGGCCTATATATACTTACAATTCATTAATTGAGTCGCGGAATGATTTTAGAGTACGCTTACTCACAGCAGGAACTTGAATATTTTTCTTCTTCTTTTGATCTGACGAGACTCCCTTGTGTTCTTCTTTAATTTTTTCCCTTCTCGAACAGATTTTTGTTGGTCATTGTTGATCTTCATTTCCTTTTCGTATCGTTCTTTATCCTTAGCTACTATTTTCTGATAAACCTACAACATACATACAATTCCAACATATATAAAAACTAAATAGTTATAGCATAAAAAGATCATATGTATATATAAAATCAATAAACTTACAGATTTCTTAAAGGGCGAGAGATGCCTCCATTGATAACCAATATACGTGCAAATCTCTGTCCGACTTCCAAATTTTGCAGCTTTCATCTTTGGGAATTGATTCATTAAGTAAAGTGTATAGCCACTGCGGTTCTTCTTTGGTTTTGTAAGATCATAGTTTTTCATTGATCTCTTTATCTTCAATTCTCTTCGATTATGATCATGAGTTAGTGTGGTATCCATATATACTTCTTCTTTCATCTTCACCCAATTGAGATTGTGAGTCCATATTAAGTACTCAAGATCAGATTACTGCAAAAATAACATGGAAAGTTCAAATTCTCGTGATCACGGAAATTCCGTCAATATTTTTCCATTTATAAACACAGAAAAAATTCATACAAAAAATTATCATGTTTAATGTTAAACATAAACAATAAGCCTTTGATCTCATTACTAAATTTTCTTAAGAGATCAAAAATATACTCTTACTTACACCATGTAATTGACAAAAATGAAAAGATGAATTTTATCAAGATGTTTGAAAGTTTTTTTATGAAAAAATTTGTCATAAAAAAAAGCATTGATGATACTCAAAACTAACAACCTAACCCTAACCCTAAATATACTCAAAATAAAATTACGAGAAAGTTCGAAAATGGATGATGTATCAGGAGAAAATGAACAAGTACCTTAGGAAAATGATGAACAATCAAAGATTATATCAAACAGGAGAAAATACAAAAGGTATTTGATTTACATGTAGAGATTTCAATATAAATATACAAAATGTGATCATATCAATGATTTTATTTTGGATATTAACAATCATATTTATTAAAAAACATGGATTTTTTACTATATTTATTAAAAAAAACACAGATTTTTTACTACATTTATTAAAAAAACATGAATTTTTTTACTATAAATGCCTAAATCCAATATTTGTTTTATCATGCTTATGCAATCTTATAAAATCTAAAATGTATAGAGTATTAATTAATTGAATATCTAGATTTTGAATCTAAAAATTTAATTATACATCTTGCTGCCAGGATTTTTATGAATCCATCTATTATGATTTTTTATGAATCCAGGATTTTATGAATCCATCTACTATGATTTTTTAAAGAAAGATTTTTTATGATTTTTTGTAAATAATATGTTTTTCTTTTAAATTTTCATCAAATGAAAATGATGATGTTATCTTGCAAATGGTTTTTGCAAATCATATTCCTTTTTGTATCATGTTTTATTTGTTTTATACTTTAATATTGTCACTTCTACAATTAATAGTTAATATGTCCATAAAATATTTATGCAAAAACCCTAATTCTTCAAAATAATTTTGATACTCCAAATTTTTTTATGGGTTTACGTTGGGTCTGGGTCCAAATATTTTCCTTCTGGACCCAGACCCGGGTCAACTTTATGGGTCCGGGTCCAAGCCAGCCAACCTAGACTCGGCCCGGCCCATTTACACCCAGCTAATTTTGAGTGATGGATTTGTTGATTTAAAAAAACTATAAATCACTGAAGGATATAAAGAAGAAATAAAATGAAATAAAGCACTACACATTAAAAATTTAAACAAAAATTTAATATCAATTGATTTATAAATCATTGATAAAACTAACAACCTCATTTATAATAAAAATATAATTAAACCTACCTTGATAATTTTTTTAAGGATTAAATAAATTAAATATTAAAATTTCAAATTTGGAGATAAATAAGAGTTATTTATTATTAAACAAATATCATTTATCTCTCATCAATCTTCCAGTCCATTAGAGGTGAGATTGGGAAAGGTCGCTCCTGACCCGCCTTTTTGCACGCTCCGGTGGAATCGGGATAGGAGTAGAAATTCCACCCTGAAAAAACTATCCTGCCTTGTTGCCTCGGTCATTTTTTGGGGCGGGTCTCGGGAGTCGAAAGATGGGAAATTATTCTTCTATTTACCCCACCCAATCCTCTGCCCCGGTCGCCCCGTCCCGCCCTGGTCATATTTTTCAAAACAGGTATCGGGGCAAGATTACCTTCTTCCATGCCCATCCCTGTTTTTACCCCGGTCTTCGTAAACTGGGGTGGGGCATTTTATTTTTCTCTCTCAATTTTGCTCACTTTACATTTAGTTCTCTTCGGTTCATCAATTTAGTCGAATTTCCAAGATGACCCTAGCTCTCTCTAAATATACATCTGCTCTATAAAAAATTCTCCCCTTGTTGACTGGATTCTTCCTTTAGCTAATTAGCTGAAATTCCCCTAGGTAACTAGATTCTTTCTTTAGCTAGTCGACTGGAGGATAACAAACGATTTTTTTCCATAAGCTTGGAGATTTTTTCTAGTAGATTGATATGTGTTCGATTTTCCTAGATTATTGTAGATTTCTCTCAAAATACATTTGCTATTAAAAAAATCTTCACTAGTCGATTGGATTTCTCTTTTAGCTAGTCAGTTGAAATTTCCCTCTCGTCGACTGTATTAGAACGACGTGTAGCCCTTGGAGGAGAATTGGCTGGAGTTAGGCCAGCAGCAGCTCCGGTGATCGCCGGTAGAACCATTGAGAGAAGGAGTAATGTCCCAAGTAGCCGTTGGGAGATCAACTGATTTAAACCAACTAAACCGGTCCTCTGAACCGGGTTTAATTCGAATATATTTGTATTAAATTGAATGAATAGAGTTTACAATAATGATATACTTATACAGAATTACACTGACTGATTAACTACTAATTAACTAATCAATGTAAATAATCTGTTATAATCTTTATTGAAACTTTTGCAACAACAACCCCAAAGGCACATGTTTATTGAAACTTTTGCACTCGTAACCTCGAACTTTCCTTTAATTACCAACGCACATGTTTATTGAAACTTTTGCATATGTATCCTTAAGTTTCTTATTTATTTGGGTTAATTGCCTGCACATCATTCTGTTATTCATAATATCACATATATCCTGGATATTGGATTAGTTTTAATTAAGCTCTGGATTTACAGAGTTAACTTGTTTATTAATTGTTTAATTAATCTGTTTATTACAGAGTTAATTCCTTTACTCCCCCCTCAAGCCTTGGAATAGATATTGAGTATTCCAAGCTTGAAAAGGGAATTAGTAATCTCTCTATCACCTAATGCTTTAGTTAAAAAATCTTCTAATTGGAACTTAGTTCCTATTTGCTTTATGAATATTTTTCTTTGATTTATCATTTCTCTTATGAAATGACAATCTATTTCTATATGTTTTGTTCTTTCATGAAAAACAGGGTTATTTGCCAGATAAATGGCAGATTTGTTATCACAGAAGAGCTCTGTTGGTTTTTTAATTTTGATTCTCAATTCATCCATTAATTGATGAATCCATGTAATTTCACATGTTGTCTGAGCTATTGCTCTATATTCAGCTTCACATGATGACCTTGCAACTGTGGCCTGTTTTTTAGTTTTCCATGAGATTAGTGAATCTCCCAACATTAAGCAAAACCCTGTCAATGATTTTCTACTCACTTGACATGATGCCCAATCAGCATCACAATAACCTTGCAAGACCATATTTTCATTCCTATTATATATTAGACCTTGTCCAGGTGCATTTTTAATGTATCTTATTAGTTTGAATAATACCTGTAAATGTATTTCTTTTGGTTCTTGCATGAATTGGCTTAGCCAATTTACTGGGAAGCTAATATCTGGTCTAGTTATATTGAGATATATCAGTTTTCCTACTATCTTCCTATAGAAGGTTGGGTTTTGAATTAACTTAGATTTGTCATTTTTAAGGTCTACATGCCTTTCCATGGGTATTGTGGATGGTTTTGCTCCTGAAAGCCCACATTCCTCTAGGATACCTAGAGCATATTTTCTCTGTGAAAGGTATATACCTTTGCTAGAATATGAGACTTCAATTCCTAGGAAGTAATTCAATCTTCCTAGATCTTTCAGTTTAAACTGATTTTCTAATTGGATTTTAATAATTCCAATTTCTAGTTCATTACTTCCTGTTATTATAATATCATCCACATAAACTAAGAGATATATCATGTTTTGATCTTTTTCTCTTGTGAATAAAGAGTAATCTGATTTAGTTTGATTAAAACCAATGTTTAAAAGCACACCCCTTAGTTTTTCAAACCATTTTCTTGAGGCTTGTTTTAAGCCATATAATGATTTGTTTAATTTACACACCCTTTTATCTCCTTCTTTTAGAAGACCTTGAGGTGGTTTTAAATAAACTTCTTCATCTAAGTCACCATGAAGAAAAGCATTGTTTACATCTAATTGGTATAAATTCCAATTTTTCTTGGCTGCTATAGCTATGATGGTTTTGACTGTGACCATTTTGACCACTGGTGCAAAGGTCTCAAAAAAATCAAATCCTTCTTTTTGAGTAAAGCCTTTGGCTACTAGCCTTGCTTTGTATCTTTCTATATCACCATTTGGTCTATATTTTATTTTGTAAATCCATTTTGATCCTATGGATTTCCTATCTTTTGGAAGCATAGCAAGAGTCCAAGTATTATTTTCCATGAGGGCTTTCATTTCTTTTTGCATTGCTTCAACCCATTTTGGATGTTTTGAAGCTTCATCAAAAGAATTAGGCTCATCATGAATTGTTATTTGTTTTAAAAAATATTTTTGTTGTTTACTTGTCCTATGATATGAAACATGATTGCTCATAGGATGTTTTGACTCATGAAATTCTTTTTCATTTTCAAGATAATAGTCTTGAAATTGCTTTGGTTTAGTTATTTTCCTACCATATAGGCTAGTTTTATCCTTTAAATTTGAATTTATTTTTTTTGAGTCATTTTCTGTTTCATTTGAATGGTTGTCCAGAGCATTTGTGTTTTGTAATTCAGAAATGCTTCTTGAGCTATTTATTGACTTGGTTAAGTCATTTTCTATGATATTTCTATTGAGAGCTTCAGAGATAGTTCTTGAGCTATCATTTGATGCAATTTCAATAGATTCAGATTCATTTTCTGTTTGGTAATTTAAACAACTGTCCAGAGCATTTCTATTTTGATTTTTAGAAAAACTCCTTGAGTTGTTATCTGACTTTCTTAAGTCATTTTCTGAATTGGCCTCTTTGCCAATTGTTTGTATACTGTTATCTACATTCTCTGGAGTATTTTCTGAATTTAAAATGCTATTTGGACATGGAAACTGAGTGTCCAGAGCATTTTTATGGGCTAGCTCAGAATTTATTCCTTCTGAGCTAGTTTCTGAGTTTAAATTGTTGTTTGGACATAACATCTGAGTGTCCAGAGCATTTTTATGGGCTAGCTCAGAATTTATTCTTTCTGAGCTAGTTTCTAAATTTTCTTCTAAACATCTGTCCAGGGAATTACTTGGACTGTTTTGAAGGTTATTTTTATCAGATTTCCTCTTTTTTAAATTCCTGCCTAATTGGTCTGAACTACTACTCAGAATGTCACTAAAATTCTTTTGAACCTCATGACTTGAGTTCTGAGTATGTTCAATACCTTTTTGGCTTATTTGGGAATTAAGAAGCATGTTTTCTTTATTTTTGAGGTTATCTGAAATTTTATGGTTTTCTTGACCATTTTTCAGTGTTTTAGGTTTTTTCTTAGCATCTGAATGTATGGACATTCTATCCTCATTTTGTTCAGGTATAGCTGAATTTTTACTGTTAGAGTCCAATATTTTTGTTTTTTCAGAAATTTGGAACTCTAACCTTTTATTTTGGAGATGTCCATTTTCAGATGCTATTAAGCTTTTATGACTGTTTCTAGATTCATAATGTTGATATATTAGTTTATTATATATATCTTCATGTGATGTTATATTTTGTTTAGAAGATAAGCAATTATTATTATCCTTGAAAGGAAAAATTGCTTCTCTAAAAATTATATTTCTAGAAACATGAAATTTCTTAGTTTCTATATCTAATATTAGATAGCCTTTTGTGTTAGAGGGATAACCCATGAAAATTCCTCTAAAAGTTCTAGGAGAGAATTTATGCTCTCTTATATTGGTTGTTGCATAACATAAACAACCAAAAATTTTCATTGATTCATAAATTGGTATTTTATTATTTAGTATTTCATATGGAGTTTTGTTTTTTAAAACTTTGGAAGGTATCCTATTTATTATATATGTGGCTGTTAGGATACATTCACCCCAATATATTAGAGGAATTCCTCCTTGAAAATGTAAAGCTCTAGCCACTTCTAATAAGTGTCTATGTTTCTTCTCAACTATGGCATTTTGTTGAGGTGTATATGGACATGTAAGTTGATGAATTATTCCATATGCCTCTAGTAATTTAGTGAAGTGGTTTGAGGTGAATTCTCCACCATTATCACTTCTAATAATTTTAACATTTGTTTCAAAAATATTTTTGGTTTTAATTAGAAAATTTTCTATACATTTTATAGCCATATTCTTTGATTTTAGTAGAAATGTCCAAGTGACTCTACTAAAATCATCAACTATTGTTAAGAAGAAACAAAAACCATCATGAGTTGTTATTAGGAATTTGCCCCAAATATCAATATGAATAAGTTCAAAAATTGAATTGGTTTTTGATGTACTATTTTGGTATTTTAATTTAGTTTGTTTTGCAATAGGACATATATCACAAGAATCTTTAATTTTTGAAAGATTTTTATTTAACTTTGGAAAAGAATTATTCAAAACAGTACTATTTTTATTACAATTTTCAGAATCTAAAAGACTATGATCTAAAAGACTATGTTTAATATCTATTCTTTGAGCTTTGATGAGTATTCTCATTTTCTCTGCTGAAATATGTCCTAACCTTTTATGCCAATTCTCAATTTCTATGGATGCATTTGCAATATCAGGTGACTTTGGTTTGAGTATGTAAAGTCCACTTTTAGACTCACCCTGCCCAATCACTCTCTCTGATTTGCTTTCCTGAAAATCACATCCATATTTAGAGAAAATTAGGTTTAAATTTGAATGGCATATCAATCTATTTACTGAAATTAGATTGACTTTGAATTGTGGTATATATAGGACATCTTTCAAGATTAAATCTTTTGAAAGAGTTATATTTCCTATTGCTTTTACTTTGCATTTCTCTCCACTAGGAATGGTCACATAGTGATCAAATTCCTCTTTTGGAGTGTTATCAAAGAATTTGAGGTTCCCAGTCATATGCTGAGAAGCCCCAGTATCAATTATCCATATATTTTGATAATTTAAAATGTTAAAAGAGAATGACATACCAGTTGATTTACTTAAGAGATCCTTAAGTAATAGTAATTCCTCATTGCTCAATTCAGTTGTTGGGTTTGCTTGATTGGCCAAGTCTTTAGACTTCTTTTGATGATCTTTCTTGTTCTTACTTGGAAACCCTACTATGTGATAACAATTTTCTCTAACATGACCAAAGAACTTACAGTTATCACAATAAAACTTTGTATCCAATTTCTTGCCATTTTTCCCATATACCCCTTTTTTCTTAACTTCTTCCTTTTTTTCTTCCTTTTTAGCAAACATAGATGAAGAGTTGAATCCTGATTTTTCTTTAAAATTGGATTTCTGTTTTTCCTCTTGAATTACTAAGGAAAATACTTGATTCATGGAAGGCAATTCTGAATATGCCAAGACTTGACTTCTGACTTCTTAAGGTCATGAAATCTTCATTTAGACCTAGCAAGAATTGATGTGTTCTATCTTTTTCTATTTTTTTAGAGTAGATTGGGGCACATGATATACAAAATTTACATTCAGGTTTCTCTATCTCTATGTATTGATCCCATAGAGATTTAAACTTATCAAAGTAAACAGAAATGCTATCACTAGATTGAGTTAATGTATTAATCTCATACCTCAATTGGCTAGTCTTAGGTGCATTCTTTTGCTTATACCTTTCTTGAAGCTCTACCCAAGCTTCATATGCTGTTTCTGTGTGTATGAGAGTTGAAGCAATCTGGGGGCAGACTCCATTTATAATCCAAGACGGAACAAGTCCATTCACCATCTCCCAATCTTCAAAATCTTCACTTGATTCATCCAAAGGCTTTCTTATCTTCCCATTGATAAATGCTGTCTTTTTTCTGGAAACTAGGGATAGTTTCATGGAATTGGCCCAAGAAACGTAATTAGCTTCCCCAGTTAATTTATCAGACACCATCTGGGCACCTGGATGATCACCAGCAGATAGAAAATAAGGTGATTTTCTTGAAATGTGACTCCTTTTCTTCTTGTTCTGGATTCTTTTCTTTTTACTTGCATTTCTTCTTCTTTTCCTCCTGAAGAAGCTATCACTTCTTTCTGAATTGGAGCTTGATGAGGTCGTCCAGATTTCAGAATTTCTTGAAGAATCTGATTCCTCAAGACTCTGGCCAGAATTGGCTTGTGCGGAAAAAGCGTGTGGATCGATATGTGTATCGTTTCCAACTGATGATACCATGTTAGAACGACGTGAAGCTCTTGGAGGAGAATTGGCCGGAGTTGGCCCAGCAGTAGCTGCGGCGATCGCCGGCAGCACCATTGCGCAGGGGAGTTAAACACAAGTAGCCGTTGGAGAGGGAAAGCAGAATTAAACCAGCTTAGACCGGTCCTGTGAACCGGGTTTAATTCAAATAGAATTTGTATTTGATTGATTTCATAAAGATTACAATAACCATGTATTTATATCTGATTACATTGACTCATTAACTATCAATTAACTAATCAATATAATTATTCGGTTATAATCTTTACTGAAATATTTGCAACAACAACCCCAAGCTTCTTTTAATCACGAATCGCGTTTATTGAAACTTTTGCGTTTGTAACCTCGAGCTTTCCTTTAATCACTTCGGCACATGTTTATTGAAACTTTTGCACTCGTAACCTCGAGCTTTCCTTTAATTACTTCGGCACATGTTTATTGAAACTTTTGCACTCGTAACCTCGAACTTTCCTTTAATTACAAACACACATGTTTATTGAAACTTTTGCATATGTATCCTTAAGTTTCTTATTTATTTGGGTTAATTGCCTGCAAATCATTCTGTTATTCATAATAACACATATATCCTGGATATTGGATTAGTTTTAATTAATCTCTGAATTTACAGAGTTAACTTGTTTATTAATTGTTTAACTAATCTGTTTATTACAGAGTTAATTCCTTTACTCCCCCCTCAAGCCTTGGAATAGATATTGAGTATTCCAAGCTTGAAAAGGGAATTAGTGATCTCTTTATCACCTAATGCTTTAGTTAAAAAATCTGCTAATTGGAACTTAGTTCCTATTTGCTTTATGAAAAATTTTCTTTGATTTATCATTTCTCTTATGAAATGACAATCTATCTCTATATGTTTTGTTCTTTCATGAAAAACAGGGTTATTTGCCAGATAAATGGCAGATTTGTTATCACAGAAGAGCTCTGTTGGTTTTTGAATTTTAATTCTCAATTCATCCATTAATTGATGAATCCATGTAATTTCACATGTTGTCTGAGCTATTGCTCTATATTCAGCTTCACATGATGACCTTGCAACTGTGGCCTGTTTTTTAGTTTTCCATGAGATTAGTGAATCTCCCAACATTAAGCAAAACCCTGTCAATGATTTTCTACTCACTTGACATGATGCCCAATCAGCATCACAATAGCCTTGCAAGACCATATTATCATTTCTATTATATATTAGACCTTGTCCAGGTGCATTTTTAATGTATCTTATTAATTTGAATAATACCTGTAAATGTATTTCTTTTGGTTCTTGCATGAATTGGCTTAGCCAATTCACTGGGAAGCTAATATCAGGTCTAGTTATATTGAGATATATCAGTTTTCCTACTATTTTCCTATAGAAGGTTGGGTTTTGAATTAACTTGGATTTGTCATTTTTAAGGTCTACATGCCTTTCCATGGGTATTGTGGATGGTTTTGCTCCTGAAAGCCCACATTCCTCTAGGATACCTAGAGCATATTTTCTCTGTGAAAGGTATATACCTTTGCTAGAATATGAGACTTCAATTCCTAGGAAGTAATTCAATCTTCCTAGATCTTTTAGTTTAAACTGATTTTCTAGTTGGATTTTAATAATTCCAATTTCTAGTTCATTACTTCCTGTTATTATAATATCATCCACATAAACTAAGAGATATATCATGTTTTGATCTTTTTCTCTTGTGAATAAAGAGTAATCTGATTTAGTTTGATTAAAACCAATGTTTAAAAGTACACCCCTTAGTTTTTCAAACCATTTTCTTGAGGCTTGTTTTAAGCCATATAATGATTTGTTTAATTTACACACCCTTTTATCTCCTTCTTTTAGAAGACCTTGAGGTGGTTTTAAATAAACTTCTTCATCTAAATCACCATGAAGAAAAGCATTGTTTACATCCAATTGGTATAAATTCCAATTTTTCTTGGCTGCTATAGCTATAATGGTTTTGACTGTGACCATTTTGACCACTGGTGCAAAGGTCTCAAAAAAATCAAATCCTTCTTTTTGAGTAAAGCCTTTGGCTACTAGCCTTGCTTTGTATCTTTCTATATCACCATTTGGTTTATATTTTATTTTGTAAATCCATTTTGATCCTATGGATTTTCTATCTTTTGGAAGCAAAGCAAGAGTCCAAGTATTATTTTCCATGAGAGCTTCCATTTCTTTTTGCATTGCTTCAACCCATTTTGGATGTTTTGAAGCTTCATCAAAAGAATTAGGCTCATCATGGATTGTTATTTGTTTTAAAAAATATTTTTGTTGTTTACTTGTCCTATGATATGAAACATGATTGCTCATAGGATGTTTTGACTCATGAAATTCTTTTTCATTTTCAAGATAATAGTCTTGAAATTGCTTTGGTTTAGTTATTTTCCTACCATATAGGCTAGTTTTATCCTTTAAATTTGAATTTATTTGTTTTGAGTTATTTTCTGTTTTATTTAAATAGTTGTCCAGAGCATTTGTGTTTTGTGGCTCAGAAATGCTCCTTGAGCTATTTATTGACTTGTTTAGGTCATTTTCTATGATATTTCTATTTGGAGCTTCAGAGATAGTCCTTGAGCTATCATTTGATGCATTTCCAATAGATTCAGATTCATTTTCTGTTTGGTTTAAACAACTGTCCAGAGCATTTTTATTTTTATTTTTAGAAACACTCCTTGAGTTGTTATCTGACTTTCTTAAGTCATTTTCTGAATTTATCTCTTTGCCAATTGTTTTTATACTGTCATCTATATTTTCTGTATTTAAAATGCTATTTGGACATGGAAATTGAGTGTCCATAGCATTTTTATGGGCTAGCTCAGAATTTATTCCTTCTGAGCTAGTTTCTAAATTTAAATTGTTGTTTGGACATGAGATCTGAGTGTCCAGAGCATTTTTATGGGCTAGCTCAGAATTTATTTTTTCTGAGCTAGTTTCTAGATATCTGTCCAGAGTATTACTTGGACTGTTTTGAAGGTTATTTTTATCAGATTTCCTCTTTTTCAAAATCATGCCTAATTGATCTGAACTACTACTCAGATTATCACTAAAATTCTTCTGAATCTCATTACTTGAGTTCTGAGTATGTTCAATGCCTTTTTGGCTTATTTGGGAATTAAGAAGTATATTTTCTTTATTTTTGAGGTTATCTGAATTTTTATGGTTTTCTTGACCATTTTTCAGTGTTTTAGCATCTGAATTTATTACATCCTCATTATGTTCAGGTATAGCTGAATTTTTATTGTTAGAATCCAATGTCTTTGTTTTTTCAGAGATTTGAGATTCTAACTTCTTATTTTGAGGATATTCATTTTCAGATGCTATTAAATTTTTATAATTGCTTCTGGACTCATAATGTTGATATATAATTTTATTATATATATCTTCATATGATGTTATGTTTTGTTTTAATTTTAACTGATTATTATCCTTAAAAGGAAAAGTTGATTCTCTAAAGACTATATTTCTTGAAATATGAAATTTCTTAGTTTCTATATCTAGGACTAGATAGCCTTTTGTATTGGGGGGATAGCCCATGAAAATTCCTCTAAAAGTTCTAGGAGAGAATTTATGTTCTCTTATGTTAGTTGTTGCATAACATAGACAACCAAAAATTTTCATTGATTCATATGTTGGTATTTTGTTGTTTAATATTTCATATGGAGTTTTGTTTTTTAAAACTTTAGAGGGTACTCTATTTATTATATATGTGGCTGTTAAGACACATTCACCCCAATATATTAGGGGAATACCACCTTGAAAATGCAGAGATCTAGCCACTTCTAATAAGTGTCTATGCTTTCTCTCAACTATAGCATTTTGTTGAGGTGTATATGGGCATGTGAATTGATGAATTATTCCATATGCCTCTGTTAATTTAGTGAAGTGATTTGAGGTGAACTCTCCTCCATTATCACTTCTAATAGTTTTAATATTTTTTCCAAAAATGTTTTTGATTCTAATTATGAAATTTTCTATAATTTTTATAGTCATGTTCTTTGATTTTAGTAGAAATGTCCAAGTTACTCTACTAAAATCATCAACTATTGTCAAGAAGAAACAAAAACCATCATGAGTTATTATTGGGAATTTACCCCAAATATCAATATGAATAAGTTCAAAAATTGAATTGGTTTTTGATGTACTATTTTGGTATTTTAATTTAGTTTGTTTTGCAATAGGGCATATATCACAAGAATCTTTAATTTTTGAAAGATTTTTATTTATTTTTGAAAAACAATTATCCAAAACAGTATTATCATCTATTTTACAATTTTCAGAGTTTAAAAAACTATTTTTAACATCTATTCTTTGAGCCTTGATGAGTATCCTCATTTTCTCTGTTGAGATGTGTCCTAGCCTTTTATGCCAATTTTCAATTTCTATGGATGAGTTTGCAAGATCATGTGATTTTGGCTTGAGTATGTAAAGCCCACTCTTAGACTCACCCTGCCCAATCACTCTCTCTGACTTGCTTTCCTGAAAATTACATCCATATTTAGAGAAAATTAGGTTTAAATTTGAATGATATGTCAATTTATTTACTGAAATTAGATTGACCTTAAATTGTGGTATATATAGGACATCTTTCAAAATTAAATCTTTTGAAAGAGTTATATCTCCCATAGCTTTTACCTTGCATTTTTTCCCACTAGGAATAGTCACATAGTGATCAAATTCCTCTTTTGGAGGGTTATCAAAAAATTCAAGGTTCCCAGTCATATGCTGAGAAGCCCCAGTATCTATTATCCATATATTTCTGTAATTTAAAGAATTAAAAGAGAAAGACATACCAGTAGATTTGCTTAAGAGATCCTTAAGCAACAGTAATTCCTCACTGCTTAGTTCAGTTGAGAGATTTGCTTGATTAGCCAGATCTTTAGGCTTCTTCTGATGATCTTTCCTTTTATTTGGGAACCCTACTATGTGATAGCAATTTTCTCTAATATGCCCAAAAAATTTACAGTTATCACAGTAGAATTTAGTGTCTAATTTCTTGCCATTTTTCCCATATATTCCTTTTTTCTTATTTTCTTCCTTCTTTTCTTCCTTTTTGGCAAACATAGAAGAAGAATTAAATCCTGATTTTTCTTTAAAATTGGATTTCTGTTTTTCCTCTTGAATTACTAAGGAAAAGACCTGATTCATAGAGGGTAATTCTGAATATGCCAAGATTTGACTTCTTAAGGTCATAAAATCTTCATTTAGACCTAGCAAAAATTGGTGTGTTCTATCTTTTTCAATCTTTTTAGAATAGATTGGGGCACATGTTATACAGAATTTACATTCAGGTTTCTCTATCTCTATGTATTGATCCCATAGAGATTTAAACTTATCAAAATAAACAGAAATGCTATCACTAGATTGAGATAATGTATTAATTTCATACCTCAATTGACTAGTCTTAGGTGCATTCTTTTGTTTATACCTTTCTTGAAGCTCTACCCAAGCTTCATATGCTGTTTCTGTGTGTATTAATGTTGAAGCTATCTGAGGGCAGACTCCATTTATAATCCAAGACAAGACAAGGCCATTGACCATCTCCCAATCTTCAAAATCTTCACTTGACTCATCTGTAGGCTTTTTATCTTCCCATTGATGAATGCTGTCTTCTTTCTGGAAACCAGGGATAACTTCATGGAGTTGGCCCAAGAAACATAATTTGCTTCCCCAGTTAGCTTGTCAGACACCATCTGAGCACCTGGATGGTCACCAGCAGATAAAAAATAGGGTGATTTTCTAGAGATGTGGTTCCTCTTTTTCTTGTTCTGAATCTTCTTCTTTTTACTTGCATTTTTCCTTCTTTTCCTCTTGAAGAAGTTTTCTGAGCTTGATGAGTCTGTCGTCCAAAATTCAGAATCTTTTGAAGAATTTGATTCTTCAAGATTCTGTCCAGAATTGTGCGGAATTTGTGTGGAAAATATATTTGGATCGATATGTGTATCGTTTCCAACTGATGATACCATGTTAGAACGACGACTCGGCCTTGAAGGGGAAGGAGCTGGAGTTAAGCCAGCAGGAGCTCCGGTGATCGCCGGTAGAGCCATTGCAAGAGGAGTTAAATCCCCAAGTAGCCGTTGGGAAGAAACTGACTTAAACCAAACTAAACCGGTCTTCTGAACCGGGTTTGGTTGAGATGTAATTTGTATTAAATCGAATTCATTAAAGTTTACAATAATGATTTACTTATATAGATTTACACAGACTCATTAACTACTAATTAACTGATCAGCGTAAATAATCCGTTGTAATCTTTATTGAAACTTTTGCAATAATAACCCCAAGCTTCTTTCAATCACAAATCATGTTTATTGAAACTTTTGCATTTGTAACCTCAAGCTTTCCTTTAATCACTTCGGCACATGTTTATTGAAACTTTTGCACTCGTAACCTCAAGCTTTCCTCTAATTACTTCGGCACATGTTTATTGAAACTTTTGCACTCGTAACCTCGAACTTTCCTTTAATTACCAACGCACATGTTTATTGAAACTTTTGCATATGTATCCTTAAGTTTCTTATTTATTTGGGTTAATTACTTGCACATCATTCTGTTATTTATAATCACACATATATCCTTGATATTGGATTAGTTTTAATTAAACTCTGGATTTACAGAGTTAACTTGTTTATTTAATCTGTTTATTACAGAATTAATTCCTTTATTTCAAGCCATTGTGTCTTCATATATTTACTCACTATACTGAACTTATTATGCAAGATATCTTTGCAAGGTTATCTTACAGCTGTAAAAAGGTGAAATAATAAAAAGGTTAATGATTATAAAATAACCATGGAAACTGAAGAATGTATTTAGAATTTTATAAATTATAAAATAAAATTCTAAACTTGACTGTTGAATATTGAGTAATGTTAGGTTAATTAGATTTGATTATTAATTTTTTCTCATTTCTAATTCGATACATTTTTTCAGTGTGACTTGATCATGCATATGGTGCTAATCTTCCTTACTAATTTTCTTATGACAGAAGCTACCGTATTAATCAGTTAATCATTAAATACCGTATTAAATAGTTTGTTTTATTCTCATTGATTATTGAAGAATTCCATCCTAAATTACCTTTCTAAGGAAAAAAAATCTTTCTTTAAGTAGTAAATGGTAATATTTTAAATTTTAATCTCTGGAAAAGTTATAAATTCGTCTCAAAATAAACTCAACTTCCTCGGTGTCGTTGCCTCAGCTGTTGACCACATCGACGCGTTGCTCCCCCTTCTCAATGGAAACTGCAACATCTTCGGTACCGCTCCACCACCGCATCCGTCATCTCCTCTTCCGCCTCCCGATGCTGACAGAATTCCTCATCCGCCATTTCACTTTTGTCACGCTGAAAGAGTACTACCTTTCTCTCTTCTTCTTCAACTCCGGACTTTTTCCTTTAACCATCGATCTCGACCGAGACACTTCCATCCATCTATGGATCCCGACCCACCGGAATCATCGAAGAATCCCTCTCCTTCTCATTCATGGCTTTGGGGGGAATTCTAAGTGGCAATGGCAGAAGCAGATCGTTTCGTTGTCCAAATCCTTCGATCTCTACATTCCCGATCTCATTTTCTTCGGCCGCTCTACCACACTGTCATCTGACAGGTGGCGTCACATTATTTTTTATTCTTTACTGTTGATGATGATTTGTTTCGACAGAATAACAGTTTGATTATTTCATTTGGGATTTATTTTGTTTTATGCATGTTGAAATTGTTGGCAGGTCGGTGGAATTTCAGGCGCAGTGTTTTGTAGAGACAATGAGGAGGCTTGGGGTCGACAAGTACGCCGTATGTGGGATCAGCTACGGAGGGTTTGTGGCATTTCGCATGGCTGACATGGCAGTGAAGGAGGTGGAGAAGTTGGTGATTTTAACTGCCGGTGTTTGCATGACCGATAAGCAGAAGAAGGAGATGGTAGAGAGAGAAGAGAGGGACGTTATTGAAATTCTATTACCACAAAAAGGGGAGGATTTAATGGAATTGCTTAGGAGATCGATGCACCGCCCTCCACGCTGGGTTCCAGCATTTCTACTTCGGGACTTCATCGAGGTAAAATGTAATTTTTGATGTACAGTATTTGTGATTGGTGATGATGAACGGATGAACCTCTTATTTGATTATATTTATGTTTGTTACAGGTGATGTACAAAGATAATAGAAATGAAAGAGTGGACATGCTAAATGAGCTATTGGTGAATGGAGCTTCTGCAGATTCACTTCCAGTTCTCACACAGGTTATTTGATGTTAAAACATAGTATCATCGCACATTGACAATGTTTTCCTATATCAAAGTAATTTATCCCAAAAATTTATTGCTTGAAGCCTTTAATACCAAAAGGCATGAAATGATTGATGTTCTTGGGTTGTATCTATCTTCTGTTTCACTTTTTTTTTTTAATATTGCTATTATCTGCACGATCGACCATATAATGTTAAATCTTATGAAGATAGCAGGCCTACTATGTGCTGATTATAATTTCAAATTTCACATCTTGTTATTTACTTGTTTACGATAGAATTATCTTCATCCAATGTATTAGCTGTATAGAATCTGTGTGTATCTTTTATTTTACTGTTAAGATATGATATGCATTAAATTTTCATTGTGGTTCAATTCTATCTATGTACGTACGTACGTCAATAATTCTCTGCAGTGTGTCTTCTTCTTAGGAAACTCTTCTTATATGGGGTAACCAGGACAATGTATTTCCAACGTATCTTGCCCATCAATTGAATAGGTATGAAATCGTTATTCCCTTTATTTGATATTTTCTGAAATAGTGTTTTGATTTCTAAATATTTACCACTAGATTGACTATATAGTTCCGGACAGACAGTACACCGTCTAATTATATTATTTCATGCTACTAGCCATCTTGGAAAGAAATCAAGGTTGGAAATAGTGAAAGACGCGGGACATGCATGCCAACTCGAGAACCCTGATTCCGTTAATTACTTGATCGAAAACTTCCTTCTGGAATCAAACTGATGGTATAGCTTTTCAATTTTCACGAGTTTAAACTTTTACGGCAGTGAAATGCCAACAGTTGATTATTTTAATTATGGCACAATTTGCGTTGCAGCTTTGCAGGTTCATACGTAGCTTATTTATTGAACGACGAATGCATTTCCCCTGTTTTTACGGACTCTGGAACGTAGATAATCTTTCCATATAAAGAAAGACCTTTGCTTAAATATTATAATTTTTTCTTTAACCGTTTTACTGTGTAGTGTTTACCGTGTACCGTGTGAAAACTGAAAATAACTAAGATTAGAATTAAATTTCATTATAATAAAAATTTAAAATTAATTTCATTAATATTTTGTTTTTTTTATGTTGGTTAAATTAAAAACAAAACTAATTAGTAATTACGGACTATATTATAAAATTTATACATTTAATTATATATAAATAGTTGACATAGAAATAAAACATATTATAAAATCCGTTATTATTTTGTAAGAGAAAAAATGAAAAATAATTTTTTATTATTTATTTGTAACGGATCACGGACGTTCTAATACAAATAATTGATATAAAATTTAACGAAAATTCTGTTATTTTAGATTTTAAGTGTTTTCACTAGAAATTCCATCTGTTAATTTTATTTCGTCTAAATTGTCAACTTATTTTTAGTGTACCGACTATATCATAAAATTTATATATCTAATTATATATATAGACTTAGAAATAGAACATATTATAAAAATTATATTTTATTGATTTAAATATATATGCATAATAGTGTAATTAGGTATTGGTATGGTTCGGATTAGTCCTGACCTAATCTGATTTTTAAATATTCGGATAACCCAAACATTTAACCTAATCCTAACCCTAATCATAATCCTAATCCTAACCTAACCCTAAGATCATTTATTATCAATGAAATCTAATCTTTTGACCAATTGAACTAATTTCTTTGTGTATTTAATAAATTAGGGTTAGGTTAGGTTAGGATATTATTTAATTATGATATTAAATCATTTTCTTTGTGTAAAAAGTAATTATTATGATATTATTTAATTATTTTTTGATAGTTAAATTAAATATTCATAAAAGTCACACACCTAGATAAAAATTTATTTGAATTTGATTTTTTTCCTAATTGGTTTATATAATTAATAGACAAAAAGATTTAAGATTTTCAATCATCAAATGTCAATAAAAATTTGAAAAAATTTATTAATTTATATTACAAATTTTATAGATGTAATTCGATTAAAGTTAGAGGGTTATTTCGAAAAATAAATAAATTTTCCATCATTAAATTTTGTTTTGTTTTTTTTAAAATTGGGTTGGTCAATGGATACCGATCCCCATTTAAGGATGTTTCCATTCACAAGAAAAAGAGTGATGTTTTTTTGGAATTTGAATGATGGTACCAAAAAACATGCTTTGTAAATTGATTAAGATAGATAAAAATAATTGAAAGTAAAAAGAGAGTTAATTAGCTATGGATTGCCTTGTAACTAACTAACTAACTATCCTCCTTGAAAGTTAGCTATCCTCCTTGAAAGTTAGCTTTAAATTTTTTTTATAATGTGTTAAAATCAAGGCTCTTCTTTCTGGGAAAAAAAATAGATATGATAACTTTAAATCAAGTCTAAAAATTCATATATTTAAATCAAGAAACCTCGTTTACCTAATAAAAGAAAGGCTTACAAAATATTTCTGAACATTTGAGATAATGACACAAGTACACAACACAAACATAGAAAATCATAAACTTGTTCGAATCTAAATGCTAGAAATTTCAAATCTACTATGCTTTGAACTTTAAATTAATTAGATACAGATAACAACAGATTGCATATCTATTAACATTAAAGAATTTTTTCAAGGTTAAATAAAATTAATTAGATACGATTAAAAACTTGAAAAAAGATAAATCGAGCACGATTAAAATCCACAACGACAATATATAAGAATAGAAATTGGTGAATGATTCATTCCAACGTTATCATTCATCTCGCCAGTTAGCCGTTAGTTAAAACGCGACCACATACACCACCTGATTGGGTTCATTTTGGCAACAACATAAATTTTACTAAATATATGTGTACATGACACTAACCACAGGTGTATTCATCTCCACCAATTGCACAAATCGCTTGCTCCTGACAAGTGTATTCAGGACACTCGCTGACCATCCTTGAAAAAAAGCACCACAATGATTGGTAGAAAATGAGTAAATATTGATAACACGGTAAGTAAATAAATAGACAGCAAACCGTATGAATCCATAATCTAATGAGTTCAAATCTAATTTAATTTATAATAATAAAAAATCAATGCCAGGTCAGAACTAATTAGTTTAGAAGATCAATGTATTACAGGGACATACTTCCATACTTGTGAATTGCATACTATTTATTATCTGAAAAAGTTATTATCACGACATTCCGATTAAGCTAGTATATGTGTGTATACGAAAATGCCAATCGCATACACACATAGGAAACCTTGATTAATATCACTTATTAGATGTATTCAAAGTTTCAAAATTCAAACTGTATGAAAGTTGAACTAAAATAGTGAATGAATTTAGATTGCTTGATCAAACAGTTAAATTCTGCATAAACAATTGGAATTGGTAAATATCATAATTTTTTAAAGTGGAATTAGAATTCATCGATATTGTAAATTTAAATAGATTTTTGAAAAAAATACATGAGTCTTCACTTGTCAGTTGTGATTTTTTAAAATTAAGTGTTATTTTAAATTCAATGACTACCAATGATTCAATGAAACACTGCAAAATGACTTAGAACCAATCAAAGGCTCAAATTCTATGTCTTGGCATTGTTTTTATACTGGAATCTTATAAAAAACGAAAATTATTGAGACCAATGCACCTGTTGCTTGGGACTCTAGGACTTTGAGACATCAACGTGTAGCTATATAATGCTACAGACAGAGCCATAGAAGGACCTAGACGATGAGCATGATACAAATAAAACCATTTATCTACGTACACTTCAATTTGTCAGTGAATTTAAAAAAAAAAAATCAAAGCCTAAATGCTATTAAAGATAGAATACACAGTTTTACCATTTATCAAATCGCCAGAGAAAAAGAGAGTTGTCAACTGAAGCCCACGCCCTGCGTATCTCCGGAAAGATTCCACACAGTGCAGTCCCCTCGCCACCAGCTGCAATGTATCTTTCATTAAACACAGGAGGCAGTTCCCGAGTACCAACCACTTACGCTATAGGAGGCCACTGAAGAAGAAAAAAATCACAGAAGGAAGAGAAAGAGAGAAAACGTATTTTATCTCTGACTCCGAGAACCTAAAACCCAGTCAAATCCATGATTCTCGCACGCATTAACACTTACCTCCTTGGGGTAGGAAGAATAGGGATGACTGGTGTACCTCGACAGATATAGTCACTGAACATGGAGACCAGCGGAAGCCACGTCTGGACCAAGAATCTCGTCCGACCATACCATATAATTGCTTCTTCCAAGAGATGTGGAGTATCCATCTGAATACCTGCAGTGAATGAGCGATTCGCACCTTCAGATCAAACCTAAAGGGATCAAGAGAAGAACTTCCGTACAGAGGGCGATTCCCACCAAGGGAAAATGAGAACTTCTGGTCAAATGTCAGAGGATGATTCCCACCAGAGGGCGATTCTGCACGCAAGGGAAGAACTTCGGTTGGCGCTGTCTCCGGTTATACAAGAACTTCTGCACGCAAGGGAAGAACGAGGGTTTGGGGAAAGATTTCTGTCGAGAGTAAAAGGAGGGTTTGGGGAAAGTAAAAAAAATGAGATCTGGAGTTTATGAAAGTAAAAAAAAAAGAGAAAATAAGGGTATGGGCTATGGGGATAAACTTATTTTAGAGATTTTTATTTTGGATTTTATTAATCGATAAGTCTAATTGATTTGGTTAATTATAGTTTAATTAATTTATTTATATTAATAGATTTAGTTAATTCGAGACTTCGAGTCAAATTATTTTATTTGAATGTAATTAACTTATTTAATTTGAGTCTTGAACTTTTTAGTCTAAGATTTGAAAATATTTTATTCAAACCTTATTTTTTATTACAAATACCTGATATTATATTAAAATCCAAAAATGAAAAAATTTCCACCAATTTTATAAAATCGGAGGGTTTTCGGTCATTTTTTTTTTGCTCCACCGTCATTTTAAATTTTTGAAAAATATAAGATACATAAAAATGACGGTAATGCCTCTATTTTTTTTAAAAATGATGGAAAATCTGTCATTTATACCAAATATTTTCCGTCATTTTTAAAAAAAATCATAGAATTTTTTTTCCGACGGAAATCTGCTAAAAATGACCGAAATTCCTTCACTTCTGACTCCTAACAAAATGACGAAAATTTCTTTCATTTTTGATCCGTCATTTTAAACCAGTTTTCGTGTAATAAAGTAACAAAATTAGGTGGTCATTTTTTATATTAATTAGGTTGGTCGTTTTTTAATTCGCTTATTTATTTCATTTTAAATTTAGGTGACAAACTTTGTTTTTTATTTTTTGTAATCTCTTTTAATTTAATTTGTTTTTTAATTTTTAATGAGATGACCAATCTGGTTGGTCACATTGTGCTTGATTTTATTTTTATATATATTTTAATTCATGTTGGTTGTGAATTGAATTTTTTTTAAACTTACGAAATATTTACATATTTGTTGGTCGCATTGTTTCATTTATATATATATTTTAATCTGGTCGCCAAATTGGAAGATATTTTTAAAATTTTTAATTTTAGAATATTTTAATCAGGTTGGTCGCATTGTTTTATTTATTTATATATTTTTTAAATTTAGGCGACCAACAAGTCTGGTTGCATTTTAATTTTTTTATTAAAAAAGAGTCCAGCAACCAAACTGTAGGTCGCTTTCATCTTAAAATTGGCGACCAACTTCAAAAGTGTTCTTAAAAAGTCAACTATAAGCGACCAACCTCGAAGTTGGTCCTTAGAGTTGGTCAGAAAAAGCCTTCTTTCTTGTAGTGTAATAAACCCTGTATACTGAGTAATCAACCAAGACAAGACATGTTTGCAAGACCAAGTGATCGTATTACTCTTGTGGGATTAAATTCTCTTAAATAAATAGGGTGGCTATTTAGGTGTATCATTTATTGGTGTGTCGAAAATGCGTCATTTGTTGTACGCCGTTGGATCATAGTCAATAATTTTCAGCCGTCTCTGTTATTTTTGAGTTAAATATAATATTCATAATACATATTACATTGTTTGAGTTAGGGGTGAGCGGGGACGGGGTGGGGATTGTCTTCCCCGGTCTCAAAAATCGTCATAAATTATAAGGTTATTTTATGTAAATAATATTTATTTTAAGTAAGTTTATAAAAATTCACCCATTAAAGAAATCCCAAATCCTTAACCCCCATCCCCAAATCGTAAACCCTAGTTCTCTTCTTTCTTCTCAATCTTCTCCATCGTAAACCTTGATTCTTCTTGTCGATCAGTTATTTCTTCCCTCTTTGGGTTTCCAGAATCGGTTATAGAGATTTCAGTCGGTTCTAGTAGTTTGGGAGGAAGGTTTCTTACCATATGGAAAAAGTATGAAACATGCAGCAACTTGATTTGGAATAAAAAAAAAATCTAAAGAATGATTAAAATCGGAATAAGAATTGGAAATCTATAGACTTCCTGCTCCAGACGAACGACGTGACTAACTTGGATGTTTTGACTTTTGAGAGAATAATGATCGGCTCTATTCTTCGATTAGGCGGTGGAAGAAAGATCATGCGAAGCTTACCTTATGAGTTAGGGCAGCGGCGGAAGAAAGATCTCGGTCGGCGGTGGGAGTGTGAAACAACAAGAATAGAAATTAGATTTAATTTTTAAGGTTTTATATTTTTAATTAGGAATTTATATTTAGGATATAGATTTAATTTTATAATTTTAAATATAAATTTATCTATTTAATATATTGTATAAGGTTATTTATATAAATTATACAATATAATTTGGGGGGGTCTATATGCAATTTTCTCCAGGTACTGGGATTATCCGAGGCGGGGAATTCAATCCCCATCCCCGGAAATGACCGGGGATTTCGGCCGGGGACGAGGATTTTTCTGCTTCGGGTAGAAAAATCATCCCTAGTTTGAGTTAATAGCACGCAAATATTCATTGGATATTTGCATGGTCCTAGAATCTATTATAGGTAGTAGTATAGAAAGCAGATAGGTCCTAGAATCTATTATAAATTTGTAGTATTGTCACTTCTAAAGTAGCTAGGTAGTCAGACCGTCTGAAAAGGGGGGAAAAAAGATGGCCGGAATTCGGCCATCCTCTATTTTTTTTTTTTTGGTTTTGCAATGTCATGCCCTACAGGAACATGTAGCTGGATTTCAAATAAATTTTAAATAGGTTTGTCGGATTTTGATCAAAACAGACCGGAATCTTGCCAACCATTTAAATTTTTTTTTTTTAAATTCAAGTCATAATATAAAAAATACACATTTAAAAAAAATGTTATGGTATTTTTTACATTATGACTTGAATATTTACAGGTTCATATATGTTCTGTTTTATCATATATTTACAGGTTTAAAATATATATATATATATATGCAGGGGTATATATGCAATTTTCGAAAAAATTACATTTATTTACGAAATTGCCACTGACGATTTTTTTGCTTTAAGCGCCGCTAAAGCGGTCAAAGCTGAAAAAACGCTCCCTGGAAAATGGGAGCGCTTTGTTGCTTTTAAAACTATGATATTTAATAGGGAAAATAAAACCGATACAACTGATTAGTTATACAAGGGTACAGTAAGGAAAAAAACAAGTACAATATATTAAATGAAAAACGGTAGAGATTCATAGTACAACTGATTTGTCGTATAAGGGTACAGTGCGGAAATAAAAACAAGTACAACATATTAGCGATACAACGATTATATATGACGATAGAGTAATTAAAAAATATAACTAACGAAAAGTCTGCATACTTTGATAAGATGATGTACATGGATGTTTATATCAATAGTAGACAGATGTTTGTGTATAGCTGGTTTTTAACTAATATAACCGCGTACATCAATCATGAACAGTCATACGTCAACCAAGAGTAGTCAAGAACATTAATTAGACTAGGAATAAAAGATTATAAAGAATATAATATAGGTGTAGGTAGGATAATGTAACTAGTTTGTACAACATGTAAAAATAATATGTCCTATTCACTATTGTATGACGGCTGTAAAACTTCGAGATTCCACCCAGCGGTTGTACATGAGGTAATTGTTCGCGTATAAGTAAATCTGAACCATTAATTTTTTGCAAATGTCCCTTCATCAATCGCCGTAAGCATCTGATACCATGTGAGACTACACCCCTAGTATAGGAGGGATCGTAGAGAAGTGTCGACAGTTGATGAGGAGAAGAAGAAGAAGGAAAGGGGAAAAAAGGTTTGTTGGAAAAATATATTTCACAACTTTAATTTTACAAAGCTATCTCCTTAATATTTATAATATTTGTCTATACTATTTAATTTGACAATAATAACCTTATGGTTATTATTCTCACAGTAATCATATGAGGGAGTGCATCTCGGTCATTATGATCCAATTCTGATTGTCTGTTTCTTTGTGCTTTCTGTAATGTCTTCATAGATCCGATTAATTCCTGCAAAGTTGAATATTTTTTCAATTTAGTCTCTACCATAGCATTCATAACCTCACTTCTTTGTTTACTTTGCATACCACCGAAAAAAATAATTTTGCATGTAAATAGGACACCACTTTCGTCTTAGCTGAAACATCGATTCTAGTCATGCACAATCATGAATGTTGTTGTCCTTTGTCCACAAATCCCAGTCTCTTTCGAACTTCTCTATTGAATCAGATTTATTGAATATAGTGTTGAACCGTTCCATTTCAGTTTTATTTCTGTATATTGTACCAATTTTATCGCACATTTTGTGTGTAATATGTCACTTACATAGACGATAAAAAATACTTGGAAAGACTCGTGTTATAGCCACATTCATTGCTGCATCTAGATCTGTTATTATAGTCTTTGGTGTAAAAAATACAATTTTTGAATTATTTAAATAACCAAATGAAAAAATTTGTTACCTCATTACAAATAATCACGGAAGCAAATAAAATCGAACTTAGTTGACTGTTCACTCCACAGAACATGCCAAGTATTGACTTATATCTATTTGTGTTGTAAGTTGTGTCAAATGTTATTGCCTCTCCATATTTTTTATAGTCTTCGATGCTTATAAGATCGGCCCAAAATAAATTTCTTAAAGCTCCTGTCATATGAATAAGGGTTTAGGAGAATAAATTAAGCATAGTAAAAGAAGAGGAAGTACATGAACACGAGATGAAAATAGAGCGGTATGAATAATGAAAATAGAGCCATACAAATAATGAAAATAATAAGAATATGTCTAAATTTCGTACCGTCATTATCTAAATCATAAGAGTAATAGAAATTAATATCATTTTCCTTACGTGTTGAATTTTTCAGTTAATATGTCAATGTAATGTTTTTTAATCATCTTTTCACAAGTTCTCAAAGTCAATTCTAGTAAAGTCACAATTCTCGAATCCTCCAAACTGATTTGCGACATATGAATATTGTTGATTTGGAGCTATATTCGAGTCTTCTAGATCATAGATGATATTTCGTACGAAAAGTTCGATTTTTCTGTTGATGATTATAAATCTTTTTTTTGATGAAGTCGCGAAACAATGATTATGTTCATGATTAAATGTTGTGACTACCCAATCATTTTCTATTTTTTGAAAGTGATAAAAGTTTTACAACCTGTTCGTGAGTTTCTAATTAATTTTTGCCTTTTTCCATTATCTGTAATAGTGTTTTCTCTATGTATTGTTAATACGCATTCTTTTGAACAAACATACTTCTTATATACCACTTCATTAGAAATTTTCCTGGTAGTAGATCTTCGTACAAAGAAGCCCAGGTTACCAACGAGTTCGTAGTATAATGATTCTGCATCGTCTATTAATTCGAAATTTTTTTCCTTTTCGAATATATTAGTAAATTCGTTGTTGAAACATAAAAATTCATATATAACTACGATAACTAAATATATAAAAATTCATATATTACTAAATTCATATAAAAATGATTTTTTAACTGATAACTAAATATAAACATTTTTATAATATTATTTACCTCAAAGTTATTTGTTATCGCATGTTCACCTCCATCCTCTGCCGATATTATTAATCTATATTAATAAAAAAATCAATCAATCATTAATATTAATCTATAATAAAATTAATAAAATCTATAATAAAAAATTTGTTAATATTATTCCAGTAATAGATTAAAAATATTAACGATAAAATCTATTAATATTAATCTATTATTAACATTAATAGATTAAAAATAGATTAACAATATTATTGTTAATCTATTAACATCATTATTATTATTGTTAATCTATCAATATTAATTGTTAATCTATTATTGTTAACGATCGTGGAGGTCCAATACATCGGCGTGACACACATGTTCGGCGTGATGTGGTCCAGTTTCGGCGTGATAATCGGAATCCGATACATCGTAAGCCAGACATCATGATACGTGGCCGACATCCATGGACTTGCCGGCCTTTCGAATATCTGGCTTGTTTCCGAACATCCGGGAGCTATTATTTTCTGTCGCTTCATGCACTAGAAGAAAACATGGCTATACTGGTGGAAAGGGGATGATAGGCAAGGAGGAATGAAAACATCACCGATCTGTTGTCTGTCTCCTGCAATGACCTTTGTCAAAGTCGAAACTATAATTGACATCTCCAAAGCCTTGTTATGCTCGGACAACATGACCATTGCTGGATGTCTGTTACCGTCTTCCGAAATGAATAGCTCACCGGAGGAAGACGCAGGATCATCGTTTGCGTTCTCCATCTCCACGAGAGTTGAACTTAATTTGAAGACCTCAGATGTGTTACTAGTATCTAATCAGGTGCTGGCTTGTTTCCGGACATCTTATTTTCGGACATAATTTTTTCCGGACATCTTATATTATCCACCAGAGCGATCTTGGGATAGGAGATCAGAGGTGCTGATTAGATATCACTGATATCATCGACCTGGCTACCAGGTGGCCGCTATCTTGTTCTTCCGACTGATGTTTTTCATCAGACTCAATCGGAGTTGGAGGCGGAGAGGTTGCTGTTGGAGGTTGAGTGGTCGACGGAATCTGAAATGGTCAGAGGCTGAGTAGTCTCCGAGATGGATTTAGAATGTTTTTAGTGCCAGTCAACAAGGCTTAAATGGATGCTCCATCTCGGAGAGGAACCGAGATGGTCGGAAGATGTCAAAATTTAGGTTCGGACGAACATAGAACTGAAAACCTTGTGAACGAAGACAACGTGTGTCGTTGAAGAAGAAGAAAAACTTGAGAAAGAAGACGGTAAACCAAAAACAGGTAAACCTACCTTGTAAACTGGTAACCGATAAACTCTAAATGGTAAAATTGTTAAAGGGTAAACGGTAAGCGGTTAACGGTAAAAGTGGTAAAGTGTAAACGGTTAATTTGAAGGGGTAAAGCTGTTAAAGGGTAATCGGTAAACGGTTAACGGTAAAACTGGTAAAGTGTACACGATAAAGGGTAAACGGTAAAACCGAAAACCCGAAAACGAGAAATCCAGTAAAACAGAAAACCCTAAAACTGAAAACGAGAAAACCCTAAAATTGGTAAAACTCAACACCGAAGAAGAAGAAAAACCGGAGAAGAGGAAAAAAACAGGAGAATGATGAACTGGAATAGAAGAAGACCTGCTTATAACTTATATAGAAAACAATATCTGAAAAATGCTAAATCGAAGGAATGAAAACCCAATGAAACTGTTGCCGGAAGCTAGAATTTAAAACCTGGAGAATCAATTGAATGGATGAATTAAAACATTGTCGAAAATACTTTGACACAATGAAACCCCATTGAAAACCAAATGAAAAGATGAAGAAAAGGTGGAGAACGATAAAATCAAAACCCAATAGAAGTTTTAAAAACGAATTAAAAGGTTTAAAAACCCAATAAAACGAAGAAGACAAGCTTGCTTCAACAGATGAGAACCTAAAACTGCTGCCTAGAACGAATTCAATGGAGGAATTAGTAGAAGAAGAAATCCAATAAGAAGAAGAAGAAAATTTGATATGTACTGTATTCGAAACCCTTAAAGCGAAACATTGATAAGAAAGAAGAAGACGAAAAAGCAAATACATTGACAAGAAGAAGAAAAAGGAAGACGATAATTGCGAAAACCCTAAAGCAAATCAGATTTCAAGAAGAACCTATAGCAGTGCGAAATCCATAATACTTTAGGGATTTCTAATGCTTCATCGGTCGCCCCTAAAGAAGACAAGCTTGCTTCTGGAAAATCGAAGGAATGAAATACTTACAGAAGACCAGAAATCTGATTTGCTTTCGTCGCAACCGAATGAACGAAAGAACGCAAACCCCTAAAGCAACCGAATGAACGAAATCGAAGGAATGAACCGAACTGGAAGACGATGAAAACGAAACACTTCTAAAGCAATGCAAATTTGAAAACCCTAACGAAACCCATAAAGCAAAACAAATTTGTGGACCTACTTATAACTGACACAGACAAGAAAAGACAAAACCAGGACCTATAACTGACAGCTGTAAACCTGACCTATAAACCTATGAATTTTAAATTAAAAAAATCCTAAAACACAACTAATGACAAAAATAATTAAAATCTTTTAAATTCATTATCTGACAGCTCGACGTGCACTCCACATCTGATCCAAATTCAAATATTATAAACGAACGGGTGAAATAATAAAAAGGTTAATGATTATAAAATAACCATGGAAACTGAAGAATGTATTTAGAATTTTATAAATTATAAAATAAAATTCTAAACTTGACTGTTGAATATTGAGTAATGTTAGGTTAATTAGATTTGATTATTAATTTTTTCTCATTTCTAATTCGATACATTTTTTCAGTGTGACTTGATCATGCATATGGTGCTAATCTTCCTTGCTAATTTTCTTATGACAGAAGCTACGATCTAGTTTACGCATAATCAGTTAATCATTAAATACCGTATTAAATAGTTTGTTTTATTCTCATTGATTATTGAAGAATTCCATCCTAAATTACCTTTCTAAGGAAAAAAATTCTTTCTTTAAGTAGTAAATGGTAATATTTTAAATTTTAATCTCTGGAAAAGTTATAAATTCGTCTCAAAATAAACTCAACTTCCTCGGTGTCGTGCGTTGCCTCAACTGTTGACCACATCGACACGTTGCTCCCCCTTCTCAATGGAAACTGCAACATCTTCGCTACCGCTCCACCACCGCATCCGTCATCTCCTCTTCCGCCTCCCGATGCTGATAGAATCCCTCATTCGCCATTTTACTTTTATCAAGTTGAAAGAGTACTACCTTTCTCTCTTCTTCTTCAACTCCGGACTTTTTCCTTTAACCATCGATCTCGACCGAGACACTTCCATCCATCTATGGATCCCGACTCACCGGAATCATCGAAGAATCCCTCTCCTTCTCATTCATGGCTTTGGGGGGAATTCTAAGTGGCAATGGCAGAAGCAGATCGTTTCGTTGTCCAAATCCTTCGATCTCTACATTCCCGATCTCATTTTCTTCGGCCGCTCTACCACATTGTCATCTGACAGGTGGCGTCACATTATTTTTTATTCTTTACTGTTGATGATGATTTGTTTCGACAGAATAACAGTTTGATTATTTCATTTGGGATTTATTTTGTTTTATGCATGTTGAAATTGTTGGCAGGTCGGTGGAATTTCAGGCGCAGTGTTTTGTAGAGACAATGAGGAGGCTTGGGGTCGACAAGTACGCCGTATGTGGGTTCAGCTACGGAGGGTTTGTGGCATTTCGCATGGCTGACATGGCAGTGAAGGAGGTGGAGAAGTTGGTGATTTTAACTGCCGGTGTTTGCATGACCGATAAGCAGAAGAAGGAGATGGTAGAGAGAGAAGAGAGGGACGCTATTCAAATTCTATTACCACAAAAAGGGGAGGATTTAATGGAATTGCTTAGGAGATCGATGTACCGCCCTCCACGCTGGGTTCCAGCATTTCTACTTCGGGACTTCATCGAGGTAAAATGTAATTTTTGATGTACAGTATATTAATTTCCGGTTGCGGATGGTCCGTCGGAGGCAATATAAGCAAACGCCTAAATACGGGAGTGAATTGGATGCGTGAGCTGACCGCAGGCGTTGTTAGGGTTTTCCACCCACTGGAGTTTGGGCGTTTAACAATATAAACTGCCGCCACTAACGAGTGCAAGAGAGGAGGTTTTAGAGAAAAGAGGGATTTTAGTTAATCTGTGTGATTAACTCAGTATATTGTATTGAATACTTAAGTGTTAATCACATTGTTATATATATACACATTAACTACTAATCTTTTACATTTACCCGAATTAACTAATTGACTTATGTGTGGGTTAGACTCATCTGAACTTGATCCATGGTCCATTTGCTCAACAGTTATTTCGGTTGAGGATATTCCAACAAAGATACATAAAAGATTAGAAATAACAATCAGATCCTTGTTTGACCTGGTTTGTATTTTGGGTAATTCACTCAATACCCTTCGTATTTATTTTATAATCTTTATGTAATAAACTTTATCTAATAGTTGAATATTTATGAATTGATCCTTATATAAAAACAACTATAGTTATAAAACGTATTATAATAACATTTTATTTATTTTTATTACCTTAAGGTCCAAACAATGTTTTTCCGAAACATTTGTGAATAGAACCTTGTTTAAAAAACAAAATGGTTTATTCCGTTTTGTCATAACCTTTAGGTTCCATTTATTATACTTAGACCCTAAGTTTATTATTCTGTGGTAAATTGCTATTTTTACCTTAGATTTCAATATAATCTTATACTCGCCCTTCAAGCCTTGGAATACATGTTATGAATTCCTAGCTTGATAGAGAATGTTGAAATCTCATGTTCTCCTAGAGATTTAGTAAAAATGTCTGCAAGTTGGTATTTTGTACCAACTTATTTTAATATGATTATCCCTTTATCTATCATTTCTCTTATGGAATGACATGTGATTTCTATATGATTGCTCCTTTCATGAAACACTGGATTATTAGCAAGGTATGTTGTTGATTTGTTATCACAGTATAATGAGGTTGGAGTTGCTATGTTTAATTTTAAATCTCTAAAGACTTGATGAAGTCATAATATTTCACATTGTGCTTTACTAATGACTCTTTATTCTACCTCACAAGATGAAAGTGAAACAGTGTTTTGCTTCTTGGATTTTCAAGTAATTAATGATGTTCCTAAGAACATGCAATAGCCTGATAGTAATTTTCTACTAATTGAACATGAAACCCAGTCTGAATCACAATACCCATGAAGAACCATTTGATTTTGGCTTTTGTATAAGATACCCTGTCCAGGGGCATTTTTTAGATTTCTAATCACCTTAAACAAAACTTGAAGGTGAATTTCATTTGGATTTCCCATGAACTGGCTTAATCATTGGACAGGGAAGCTCAAGTCAAGTCTAGTGATATTTAAATATATCAGTTTACCCACTAGTGACCTATATAAGGTTGGGTTTGTTAATGTTTTGGCCTTTTTATTTCTTAGGTTTACATACCTTTCCATGGGTACTTTTGATGGTTTTGCATCTATTAAACCACTCTCTTCTAGAATACCTAATGCATACTTTCTTTATGATATATATATCCCTTCTAGTGGATATGAGACTTCAATTCCTAAAAAATAAGACAATCTTTTGGGGAAAATTTATTTTCCATTTGTGTTGTTGACATATAGCATAAACAACCAAATGATTTTAGATTTTCAAAATCAGATATTTTCTTATGAATTATTTCATAGGGTGTTTTGTTTTCAATTGTTTTAGAAAGAATCCTATTTATTAAATAGGTTGCACTCTCCTCAATATTTTAATGTGATATTTCTTTGAAAATGCAATGCTCTTGCTATATCTAAGAGATGTCTATGTTTTCTTTTTACTCTTGCATTTTGTGCAGGAGTATATGGACATGAAAATTGCTGAATTATTCCATGTTTTTCAGTCATTTTCTTGAAATTATTTGAGGTGAATTTTCCTCCATTATCACTTCTTATTATTTTAATTTTGGTGTTAAAATGAGTTTTGACCATTTTGTAAAAAAATTCAATACATTCTATTGCCATTGATTTATTTTTTATCAAATAGATCCATGTTCCTCTACTAAGGTCTTCTAATATGGTTAAAAAATAATTATAACCATCATGCATGGGTTGAAATTGAGAATTTTCCCCAAATATCCACATGGATTGGGTCAAATATTTTTTCAAATTTTGAATAGCTAATTGTAAATTTTAATTTTGCTTGTTTTGCTAATGGACAAATTCTACAATTATGCTGAACTGAATTTATTTCATTTAAAATAGATTTCTGTTGAATAGAATTTTTTTAAACTGAATTTTTATTCAAAACAAAAATTTTGTCACTATTACAAGCATTATCCTTATAGGATGAATTATTACAATTATAATTGGCATTTCTAAAACTAAGTTTGTATTTGGAGACTAGTGTCTTCATCTTCTCTGAAGAAATGTGCCCCAATCTATGATACCATGTTTTAAAATCAATGGCTGAATTTGCTAGGAAATGGTGGGGGTTAAAGAAATACAATCCATTACTTGAATCACCCTTGCCAATCACTTTTCCGGATTTATTTTCTTGAAATTGAAAGCAATGATCATCAAAAATTACTTTAATGTCATTTTCTAAGGTTAATTTACTTATAACTATTAAATTTACCTTGAATTCAGGAATATATAGTACATTTTTCAGAATTAGATTTTCTGAAATTTTAATGCAACCCACCCCTTGAACCATGATTATTTTCCCACTAGGTATAGTAACAAAATGATTGGGTTCTTTGATTGGAGGTTTTGTAAAAAGATGTAGATTACCTGTCATATGTTGTGATGCATCAGTATCTACTATCCATTTATCAATATGAGAGTTTATATTGAAAGAAAAAGAAAGAGAATTATTACCAGAGTTACTGTTTGACTTTTTTGAGGAGATGAGCTCCTTGAACAAGTGGATTTCTTCATGAGTTAAACAGAGTTGAGCCTGACTATTATTTGCAGTTACTTGATTTGCAACTTCTGAATTTGGTGTAGAGGTACCCTGGTTTTTCTTTCCTTGAAACTTCTTTTGAAATTTATCTTTTCGTCTGCCAATTAGATGGTAACACTTATCCTTTGTATGACCATAATATTTGCAATTATCGCAGTAAAATCTAGTGTCTAACCTTTTGCCATTTTTGGAATATAAAACTTTTATTCCATCTGTTGGGTTCTTTTCTTTAACATAGAATGTTGACTCAACTTTTTCATTCCCATTATCTCTGAATTTTGACCTTTGTTTTTCCTCTTGTATAACAAACCCAAGAACCTTATTCATAATGGGTAGGTTTTCTAATGATAAGATTTGAGTTCTAAGGTTGTAGAAACTTTCATTTAGGCCTAGAAGAAATTGGTGAATCATGTTACTTTCTTCTTTTTGTAGATAGAGTCTTTTGCATCCATTGCAATTTTTTTTATATTTCATCTATTTGGACTAGTTGATCCCAAATGAATCTGAATTTATCATAAAATTCAGATGCGGGCATGAACCCTTGTTGTAGACAACATAATTCATATTTAATCTGATTCACTTTGGGGCATTCCTTTGTTTATACCTACTTTTTAAATCCAACCAAACTTGGTGTGCATCATTTGTATACATGAGGGTTGATTGAATTTGAGGTGAAACAGAATTTAAAATCCATGCAAAAACTAATCCATTTACAATTTTTCAAATATTAAACTCTCTACTATCAAAATCAGTAGGCATCACAATTTTTCCAGAGATGAATGCATCTTTTCTTCTTGATACCAATTAAACTTTCGTTCCATTGGACCAAGTTATGTAGTTGGTTTCACCAACTAACCTATCAGGAACTAGTACAGCCCCCGGGTGATCACCGGAGGTCAGAAAAAAAGGGGACTCAGGGTCTTGTAAAGGAGATACATACCTTTCAACCCTTTGCCTCTTAAAAACAGAACTGTTGCACAAACCTTCCTCATTGTTGTTTGCACATGATTTTCCAGTTGACACAGATGAAGATTCATGCGACACTGCTGGCGTCTCGATTGGAATGAATGGGTTCGCAACAGAATGAACGATCGGATGATTGGTCGGAAGAAATGCGGACGTTGCTGGCTGATTAACCAGAGGATTGACATGAGTCTTTTCGGCTGATACCATATTAATTTCCGGTTGCGGAGGGTCTGTCAGAGGCAATGTAAGCAAACGCCTAAGTCCAGGAGTGAATTGGATGCGTGAGCTGACCAGAGGCGTTGCTAGGGTTTTCCGCCTATTGGAGTTTGGGCGTTTAACAATATAAACTGCCACTAACGAGTGCAAGAGAGGAGGTTTTAGAGAAAAGAAGGATTTTAGTTAATCTGTATAATTAACTGAGTATATTGTATTGAATACTTAAGTGTTAATTACATTGTTATATATATACACATTAACTACTAATCTTTTACATTTACTGAATAACCGAATTAACTAATTGACTTATGTTTGGGCTAGACTCATCTGAACTTGATCCATAGTTCATTTGCTCAACAGTTATTTCGGTTGAGGATATTCCTGCAAAGATACATAAAAGATTAGAAATAACAACCAGGTCCTTGTTTGACCTGGTTTGTATTTTGGGTAATTCACTCAATACCCTTCGTATTTATTTTATAATCTTTATGTAATAAACTTTATCTAATAGTTGAATATTTATGAATTGATCCTTTTATAAAAACAACTATAGTTATAAAACGTATTATAATAACCTTTTATTTATTTTTATTACCTTAAGGTCCAAACAATGTTTTACTGAAACATTTGTGAATAGAACCTGGCTGGTTAAAAAACAAAACGGTTTATTCTGTTTTGTCATAACCTTTAGGTTCTATTTATTACACTTAGACCCTGGCTGAGTTTATATTCTGTGGTAAATTGCTATTTTACCATAAATTTCAATATAATCTTGTATAGTATTTGTGATTGGTGATGATGAACGGATGAACCTCTTGTTTGATTATATTTATGTTTGTTACAGGTGATGTACAAAGATAATAGAAATGAAAGAGTGAACATGCTGAATGAGCTATTGGTGAATGGAGCTTCTGCAGATTCACTTCCAGTTCTCACACAGGTTATTTGATGTTAAAACAAAGTATCATCACACATTGGCAATGTTTTCCTATATCAAAGTAATTTATCCCAAAAATTTATTGCTTGAAGCCTTTAATACCAAAAGGCATGAGATGATTGATATTCTTGGGTTGTATCTATCTTCTTTTCACTTTTTTTTTAATATTGCTATTATCTGCACCACGTCGACCATATAATGTTAAATCTTATGAAGATAGCAGGCCTACTATGTGCTGATTATAATTTCAAATTTCACATCTTGTTATTTACTTGTTTACGATAGAATTATCTTCATCCAATATATTAGCTGTATAGAATCTGTGTGTATCTTTTATTTTACTGTTAAGATATGCATTAAATTTTCATTGTGGTTCAATTCTATCTATGTACGTACGTACGTCAATAATTCTCTGCAGTGTGTCTTCTTCTTAGGAAACTCTTCTTATATGGGGTAACCAGGACAATGTATTTCCAACGTATCTTGCCCATCAATTGAATAGGTATGAAATCGTTATTCCCTTTATTTGATATTTTCTGAAATAGTGTTTTGATTTCTAAATATTTACCACTAGATTGACTATATAGTTCCGGACAGACAGTGTACCGTCTAATTATATTATTTCATGCTACTAGCCATCTTGGAAAGAAATCAAGGTTGGAAATAGTGAAAGACGCGGGACATGTATGCCAATTTGAGAACCCTGATTCCGTTAATTACTTGATCGAAAACTTCCTTCTGGAATCAAACTGATGGTATAGCTTTTCAATTTTCACGAGTTATAAACTTTTACGTCAGTGAAATGTCAACAGTTGATTATTTTAATCATGGCACAGTTTGCGTTGCAGCTTTGCAGGTTCATACGTAGCTTGTTTATTGAACGACGAATGCATTTCCCCTGTTTTTACGGACTCTGGAACGTAGATAATCTTTCCATATAAAGAAAGACCTTTGCTTAAATATTATAATTTTATCTTTAACCGTTTTACTGTGTATCGTGTGAAAACTGAAAATAACTAAGATTATAATATAAACCCTGTATGCTGATTGCTGAGTAATCAACCAGACAAGAGACCAAGTGATCGTATTACTCTTGTGGGATTAAACTCTCTTAAATAAATAAATGATAAATGCATTATATGTGTCCATAATTCAATATGCAGCATTAATAGATAAAAGAAAGTGTGAAGACAGTTGTTAGTTAGTAATGGTTAATAGTTAGTAACAGTTGTTAGTTAATCTATTAACTATAAAACAGTTAATAGATTAATATCTATATAAATACACAGAAAATATCAGGCACGATGAGGCACGATACCGTTTGATTCAAAGTTCAAAATCATGACCGTTCATTTCTTATATTTACTCATCTCAAATCTCAATTTACTTTAAACAAATGATTATATTAGATATTTTTAATTCTTTAATCAAAATCGTGTCTGGATACCGTGCCTGGAACACGATTTCGGTTCTGCGGAACCCATCACGCGGAACAGCAATTGAGTTCCTGGAACCCATCGCGAGTTCCCCGGATCAATTTCGGTTTCGCGGAACTGCAATCAAGTTCTTGTAACTCATCGCGAGTTCCTCGAAACTCGATTTCGGTTCTACAGAACTGCAATCCAGTTCCTGTAACTCATCGCGAGTTCCCCGGAACTCGATTTCGGTTCCGCGGAACCCATCGCGAGTTCCGCGGAACCGCCATTTGGAACATCCGACACCCTCACACTCGACGGACGGTCGAGCTTTGCGTAGGGATTGGACGGTCAGATTGAATGTCTGTCGGGGATACCTTACCGGACGAGTACCATCCCATAATCGTGTCGTATAAATACAAACGTATTATAATAGTTTCATTTATTCAATTTCATTGTAAACAGTTTTTGTGTATAACTTCAACATGTAATCTTCTTGTGAGTTTGCTTCACAAAAAGAACTGAAGTTGGTATAAAAATGAGCCATCAACCCATTCAGCCAACTTCTTTATCTCTTATTATGCTTTTAGGAAACGATTCTAGTAATTAATGAGATATTGAGCATCCAATCGTTGGTCTTATGCTTTTTAGAGCTTCTCAGATCGTCCATAGACATGTTACTTATAAATGATAAGAAAACAAAGTTTCACATGAAATTTAAGAAATATAAATGGTCTGGTTAGAGCTCAGATGATAATATTAATGCAGTGTTATGAAATATTCTGTTTTTTCTAATAGAATTAAGTCGATTAAAAAAAAAAAATTAACTGAACCCAAAAATTATGTTTTACTCTTTTACTATCACTTAAGGTTATTAATGTAATCAATAATCATATCAAAAATAGAATCCTAGTTAATAAATGCCAATTAGTTATTCTGCCGACGAAATTTTTGCCCAATTCAATTATTTATAATAGTCATCGGGTCATTTGGTTCTTTATCATTTCATGGTGTGTGTGCGAAAGAAATAATTTTTTTTGTTCATTCACACATTAACTCAGGCAAAGTTTATCTCTCAATTACAAATTAAAGTTTCTCCATGGTTTTATCGATTCCCTTTATTAATGGTTTTGAAGTTATTTACACTATCTCATGGATCGAACCTCCGAACACGTGGACCTCTGGGTTCGGACCCAGACCCGAAGGCATGTGAAGTCCCTGGCCCAATGGCATGGTACCAACAATATTATTTGGTTGTTGTGATCTGTCACTTGCCCAAATGTTTAGGAATTTAAATGACGTTTATAGATGACACGTTTATTGAGAAAATCATGTCATTCTATATTGGTTAGAATCTTAGATGTATTGGTATGCATTAACGATTTGAAACCCTTAATAGATGATTAATTTACAAAATTATCATAAAAATGATTTCATCCATCCAAATCCAAATCCAAAATCCAAAATCCAGATCCAATTATCCAATTATCCAATAATCCAAAATTCTAAATCAAATTCGACCGACGATCTGTGTATTCAACTCCCACTCCCACCTCTCTGTCTTCTGCAGACTGTGAAGTGCGATCCACAATTATCAAAGTCAATTCCCAAAATTCTCTTACCAATTCTTCATGGAATCGTGCTTGAGCATAGTGTCGATTTACGGCTCATACCTCCACCGGATCTTCACCTCGGCCGGTCTCCGCCGCAAATTCATCTCCATAGACAGTGGTGAAACCAGTCTGTACTACTGGACACCCACTAATACTACAACTCGACCCACCGTAGTCCTCATACACGGTTTCGGTCCAGAACCCAAATGGCAATGGATGCACCAGATAAAACCCCTCTCTAGTCGTTTCCATCTCGTCGTCCCTGAGCTCATCTTCTTCGGTAACTCCACCACCCATTCCTCCAAACGCACCGAAATCTTCCAAGCGGAATGCCTCATCAAGCTCCTCGACGGGATCGGAGTTGACAAGTTTTACCCAATAGGTACGAGTTACGGCGGCTTTGTTGCCTACCACGTCGCGAGAATCTGCGGGAAGGAGAGAGTTCAGAAGGTTGTTATTGCAAGTTCGAATTTACTAAAGAGAGAAGGTGACAACGACAAGTTATTGAAGAGTGCGGGAGTCAACAAGATCGAGGAGTTACTCCTTCCACAGACTGCGGCGATGATCAAGATTGTTCTCAAACTCGTCATTTACAGGTGTCCGTGGCTACCGGATTTCTTTCTCCGAGATTTGATACGGGTAATTAAGTTAGTTATAAATATCTAATCATCTATGTTGGCTTCATCTATCTCTCCATCGCCGGATTTATTGCAGACTTTATATACTGACAACAGAGAGGAGAAAGTAGAACTCATTAATGCCGTCACACTTGAAAAATCTGATGGGTTGCACCAACTTTCCCAGGTAAAAATAAGATTGGATCAGAATCTAAATTTCTTGTTAGATTTATGAGCGGCTTTTCTCTGCACAGAAAGTTTTGATCTTATGGGGCGATCACGATGGCATTTTTCCGATCGAAAAAGCCGGTGAGATCAAGAAGCAAATCGGGGAGAAAGAGGATGACGTTGTTCTGGAAGTCATAAAGAACACGTCTCACATCCCACATGCTGAGAACCCGGCACGGTTCAACACTATTGTCACCAACTTTTTGTTAACTACCATCTCAATTTAATATCATCCCACCACAGGCACCACTACCTCGGTTAGTAACTTCAGTTGTAATAAAGATGTATTTGTAATTAAAATTATATTTCGTAATAATCTGCAAAATTTTATTTCTAGTTCCGCCTTAGTTTTTTAAACCACGGCTCACGGGAGAGAGAAGGCAAGAAATTGACGGTCAAGGGTTGCAGACAACGTGCAGAAATTACAGGCTTACACTTCCCAGACTTGACCGCTACCCAGTTTTGGCTCTTCCCAAAGGAGCACAGCGCAGTTCATGGACTCCACCCAAAATATCATAATGGTCAAATCCTTTGCTTTGACCAATACTGACTGACTCACATTTCTCCATCACAACTCTTTTCACCTCACTCACCACTATCTCTCCCACTCCCTCCCCCACTATTTAGTATTTAGACGCCCGAGCCACATTAGATCCACTCCGCTTCCTTCCTTCCTCGCCACCGGAGTTCGATTCTTTTTTGGTTCTATTTCGTCCATGGACCTGCATTCGTGTACGGATCTGTCTCTCTGCAGTAGGTAGGTACGGACGAATCGTCCCAGACTTCCAGACCTTATTCTCTCTTTTTCTTTGTTTTCTGTTTGCTTTGTTGCGTTGATTTGGATTTTTCTTCTTCCTTTCTCCTTCTGCCTTTTGATTCTTCTTGCTGTAATAATGCTGTTTCTTTGGAGTTTGAGGTATAGGAATTTGGAGGTACAATGCCACTGTCCGATTCTGCGTTTCTCTCTCTAATTATCTCAGTCTACCTCTCTCATTTTTTTTGTGGTGGACTTTATTGTTCTCAGTTTTATATCACTAAAACACTACATTCCATGGACTGAATTTGCCAATTATTCGAGTTATTTAGATATTGTGAAAACTTCTTTTTTAATAAGAAAAACCGACAACTACGCTCCCTTTTCCCCTTTGATTTTATTTATTTATTTACATGTTTGAATAAATATACATTTCAACCATTTCACACATCCGTCCTACTTCAATCCATTTTTTCCTTATTAAGAAGCAATGCGAAATTCATGACTACGTCGTTTTTATTGAAGATGGAGCTCTTGTAGCTTGCAAATCACGATCCATTAAGAATTATATATCGCAGAAAAATGGCTATAATTTCATATAGAGCTAGTCGAGTAAAGAATAAAGGTAGAAAACCATTAAACCAACAATAAACCTGATAACTGTTTTTTAATAAATAGTATAGCTTATTGATTTTATAATCAAGTTCATGTCATTGAAAACTGACATTGTATGCATGATATGTTATCTAACCTATGTTGGCAGGGCATCCAGAATTTCATATGCTGCATTTTATTGAAAGGAGCAGACTTTTTTATTAGAGAATCGCAGTTCCTTCATATATTTGATGTATCTTAACTCTTAAGTAGCACAATTTCCATGCTCAATTTTGCGATAGAAGGCATGGGTTCACTCTGCAGTAAACAAAATGCTTTAAGCGACTCAGAAGCTGAGGGAATTGCACAGGTTTAGCTTAATTACCTTATTAATTATTTTGGACATCATCTAACTTCCTGTTGACATATATAGCCAAGGATTCAACTTTTTGTTATTCATTACTGCTTACTTTTCTTTTCTGATTTCAGGCTGCACATATAGAGAGGCAAATTATTCAAGAAACCAAGGCAGAGAAACACATACACAAACTTCTTCTGCTTGGTATATCATCATATAATTTACTCTTTCAAGTTTTGTTTAATACATCAATACTATTACTTCTGGATAAGATAAAAAACATAAATGAATATGTTTGCAAGAAAATATGTAGTTTTTTCCAGTAAGATTTAACTACTGTGTTATTTAGAGTAATAATTCTTGTTTTAGTCATAAAGTTTTTTTTTTCAGGTGCTGGAGAATCAGGAAAATCTACAATTTTCAAACAGGTAGAAGTTTTTGAATTATTGTATTTTTTATTCGTTATTTCATCACTCATTCATTCTATTGAATCATGAAATATATTTTTCTTTATTTTGGCAGATAAAGTTTCTTTTTCAAACTGGTTTTGATGATGCGGAACTTAGGAGTTACATATCAGTTATCCATGCCAATGTGTATCAGACAATTAAAGTATGCAATTCTGAAAAGGGTGTGTTTGTTGTTTCTCTTTATATTGTAATCGGTTATAGTGTCAAACTGTCAACTATAACTTAAAAGAAAATTATAGGCATTGCCGCATTAGTGCATTACACTTTCTATGAAAGCAAATGAATTGGATCACTCTTTTCTGCGCTTGGCTAAATTTTTTTGTCTGCACTCTGCAGATGTTGCATGATGGAGCAAATGAATTGGCTATGCATGAAATTAATTCTTTGAAGTACGTTGTCTCCCTTGAGAATAAGGTTTGGTTATGTTTTTCCTTATTTTTTTACTACATGCATTATCAAAATGTTATCAGCATTCACGTAACACTATAGAGTATAAAATGTTGTTAACATTTAGGGAATATATACATTGCTTGGAATAAATGCTGCTATATTCTCTTGTTTAATAGGATAATGTATCATTGATCTTTTGCATAATCTACTATTTTTTCCGATATATAGTACCAAATCTCACCTTTTGAAGGTATGCTGGCGACACTTGATAAGATAAAACTCCCATTCAAAAATGGGGATTTGATTACAGATGACCCTAAGTTATGATGGCTTAAATAAAATTTGAAGATCATAATTGAAAAATATCAATATTTATATTTTTATTGCCGAATTACTTTCTCCTTGCTATTTTAATCGTTTTCTTCATGATTTATAATGAATAATTATTTCTTTTAACGCTTTTTTCTTCTGAGAATATCTCTCTTTATTATTGATTTATATCTCCCTGGTTGTCATTGCCATTTGAATGATTTATTTAAGTACGGTCATTTTTAACTTAGGTGATTGGAGAAAAACTGTCTGAAATTGGAGGCAGGTTGGATTATCCTCGCCTTACTAAGGAGTTAGCACAAGATATTCAAAATTTATGGAAGGATGATGCAATTCAGGTAGATTTTTGTTCATGTATATTACAAAGTTCATAAATCAATTGTTCTTGCAGTATAATGTTCTGCAAATCGATAAGTTATTATTGCACACAGGCAACTTATTCTCGTGGAAATGTTCTCCAAGTTCCAGTCTGTGCTGAGTATTTTATGGAGAATTTGCAACGGCTTTCTGATCCTAACTATGTTCCTACAAAGGTAAAATTTTATTTCCTTCATTTGTGTTTTCAGTTTTGAAGATTTTTGTGAGCAACTAGGCAATCATTCACGATATTAATCCTACTGGATATTTCACTTATATGGAATTTATAAGATCTATCTATATGCTTGTAGACATTTGTAATTTGAATGTGACATTTTGCGTTTGAGTAACAGTTTTTCTAGTGATGAGAAGATGGATATTTAATAGAATTTGCAAAGCTAGATTTAAATATGCCAATTCAATCGACGCAACAATGCGAAATGATTTTACTAAAGAATTCCATTGATGTATTTTATTTTATTGGTCATTGTAGTCACATTCCATTATTTAATTCTATTGATCTTCTTAGATAAATCCTGATATGTTTAATTGTTTGTTCATACCTATGCTAGTTTAATCTTCTAAATTTTACAGGATGACATTCTTCATGCAAGAGTTCGGACATCTGGCATTGTAGAAATACAATTCAGGTTGTACAATCTTATTCCCACTACTCAATTAGTCATCACTCTAAAATTCTATCTATTTATAAATTTTCATCAATATGTTACAAATTAACATTTTGTTCCTAAAATATTTGCAGATGCATCTTTTATTTTAGTATGTTGAATTTATGAGACAATCTTCTACAGTAAATGGTTTCATACACATTTAGTATATTTCATAACAAAAGATATCAAATGTCAATGTGAATTTTAAAACATGGTTTCAATGAGTTAGATCCAAGCTTATTTTAAAAACCTCTTTTCATTGGAGTTTTATTTGTGCTAAACTTCTGCTAACATATTTTATATTCAGCCCTGTGGGTGAGACTAAAAGGAGTGGTGAAGTTTATAGGCTTTATGATGTTGGTGGTCAAAGAAATGAAAGAAGGAAATGGATTCATTTATTTGAAGGTGTAACAGCTGTAATATTTTGTGCTTCTATTAGCGAGTAAGCCATCATTTTTATTACCATGCAAGTCGATTTCTAGATTTTCATAATACCTTATAGCTTAATTTGCATCTAACTGCTGAATATGAACTGCATATTTATTTTTAAAGATATGTTTCATAATAAAATTCAGTTTTCAAGATATCCTTGCAATTCTTTAAGTAAATCCAACAAGGAAATATGTTCAGTATTCTAATCAATTGATTACCTTTGAAATAAAAAATTGTTTGGCAGCTATGATCAGACACTCTTTGAGGATGAAAGCAAAAATCGGATGATGGAGATCAAAGAACTATTTGATTGGGTGCTTAAACAGAAGTGTTTTGAGGTTATTCCATATGTTTTTTCCTGAAACTAGTAAACACTTAAAATTACCATTTTTTAAAATTCTTATGCCTTTTCTATTTATTTGGTTATTCCTAACTGTACATGAATATTATTTGGTAATGCAGAAAACTTCCTTCATGCTATTTCTCAATAAGTTTGATATTTTTGAGAGAAAAGTACCAAAGGTCAGTCTCAAAGTATGAAGTATTATGACAAATTTCATTGGCGCCATGACAATCTCTAATTTCTCATGTCTCAGGTCCCACTAAATGTCTGTGGATGGTTTAAAGATTACCAGCCTATGGCATCAGGAAAACAAGAAGTTGAGCATGCATACGAGTAAGTCTGTTAGAGAAGTGGATCAGAACTCTTAATTCTTTACTGGAGAGAATTGAAACCGTCTCTCACTCTCTCTGATAGAGAGATCCAGAATTTACAATTATTCCCTTTGATGGTGTGTGGGCTTGCGTTAGGGTGCTCACACATACAACTCTTTAGTATTGCTCTCACTAATAATCGACCTCTCTCCCTGTTGCTTCAAAGGAGGTACTTATAGCACGTTTCCCTGGGCCTTCTGCTCCAAATGATGGTGTTTGGACGGGCCTTGGTACTAACACTCTTAAAAAAGCTTAACATCCTATGATAAAGATAAACAATGAATTTAAACCTTTGTCAGCTAAGAATCTAAGATAGATAGTTACTCATTGAACTTGAATCCCTTTCTTGTTCAGTCTTAATCTTTAAGATTTAACCATTCATTATTCAATTTCAGGTTTGTGAAGAAGAAATTTGAGGAACTGTACTTTCAAACTACCAGTCCTGATCGAGTTGATCGTGTATTTAAGGTTTACAGGACGACTGCATTGGATCAGAAGCTTGTAAAAAAGACATTCAAACTTGTTGACGAGACACTGAGAAGAAGACATCTTATTGAAGCTGGTTTACTATGAAGACTATATATGAGGTTTTCTAAACTATATTTTGAAGCTCTTTATTTCTGGTTTCCTCGTCTGCTTTTGAATTCCTTTCATAATTCTTTTCCTTTTTTGTTTGGTCGTACTGAGGAAGTTCACTTGTAAAAGGACCAAGAATTTGACTACTACCAATCTACCATCAGTGGCTTGTAGGCTTGTATTCTCTTTAATGTTTTTCATGTATTAATATTCCACTGGGAAATATTAATCAGGTAACTAGGTAAGAACAGTATTTAACTACCATAGAAGTATAGAACCATACATCATTGGCTATTCCATAACACAATCCAGGATGAATCAGGCAATTGCACCGTCTTGTCGTTGCCGAAAAATCGAAGTGTCAGAGATTCAGAGGTCAATAGTATACAACTGATTGCTTGCTGATTCTATTTATCGTCTTTAGATGCTGAATGTTTTCTTTGGAAAAAATACGTTATCTTATTTTAATCAAATTTCGCATTCACGACTTCACAACACACAAGTCTGATCGCCGATCGATCGTCTATTGCTTGTCGCCTCCTTGGTAATTTATTATTTTAATTTTTAAGTAGTTAACCGCGTTTTATTTATTTATTTTTGTTATGCAGTGGGTTGTCCTTTTTACTTGTCGATTACGGAAAACCTAACTGTACCCTTAAATGCTTAATGAAACCCACTTCTTTCTTTCAATCGGTGGAGCTCACGTCCGATCACGAAAGAAATCCTTAAAATCTCTTACTGATAAAATAGGTAGCTTCGTAATCAAAATAACAATTCAGGTTCTTTCATTCTGTGAATATTTTTTGGGGATTCGTATGTGATACTTCGGAGAGGCTTCTCTTGAGTTGCGAGATTAGGGTATTTTATTCACGCGATCAGGTTTTCATAGATAGAGAGGATTACGACTTACGACGTACTGAAGCAAAGAGACCATGTCGATATTTAGTAGGTACTTCGGGAAGGAAAAGCTGAATCCCACCAGTGCTCTCGATACGTTGGACAAAATGAATGAGGTATGTCATCTCAAGTCTGAAATCATAGCTATGGAATTGGTAATAGGAATTAGGAATTAAGAACAGATGATAAATCATGATTATAGAGGAATTTATGCGTTTCCTTTGAAATGAAAAAAACTTTTTGAAAAATATTCTTTTGAATTTATGATTATTTCCAGTGTTAAAGTCATGTAATGATTTTATATCTTCGAGCAAGATTCAAGCAACTAAGCAAGTACGAAACTTGAATTCCATGAATGATTTAATATGAGATCAGACTATGTGTGTATTAAATCGTTCATGGAATTCAAGTTTCGTACTTGCTTAGTTGCTTGATGGATTTAATCTTGCTCGAAGATATAAAATCATTACATGATTTCAAGATCCATTAACAGTCAACACAACACTCAACAGGTATATTAATTTTAATTTATTATTATTATCATCATCATCATCATTTTATAAAAAGATTTATCAACAGATTAAACAAATCTGATCTTATAAAACGATTAAACAAATCTATCAGAACCTTCAGAGGTGAGTGAATAGAAAGTACATACACTAATTTTACTACAAAAGCAGATTTCTATTGTGTACTGCACTGATGACTGATGTGTGATGAAAAGCTTAAACCCATTTTTATTTATTTTTTATCATTCAAACATGAATCCATGCAAATTAGTATTTTATTATCAACACTTAAGAACTAAGATAATATATGCATAATGCTTGACACACTGATTTCTCTCACTCATTCAGTAACGCATCATTTGAATGAATTGAATGAGAATTGTTTTTGCCTGATTCAGGGAATTTCCTTGCTCTCATCTATTTCCTTGTCTTTTCCTTAATGCTTCATTTTACATTTATCTGCTGAAAAGCATACTGCCTCCCTAACTTTGTCCTCAATTTCTAATAATGCAGACACTTGATTTGCTAGTAAAGAAGGAGAATGTTCTCCTGAAAAAAGCCAGCATGGAACAAGAAAAGGCTAAGGACTTTTCAAAAGCAAAAAATAAAAGGGGTATGTTTCAAATTTTGGGTTTTGAGCACGGCAGTCACTACTTTTTTTACATATTGTATATTAACAGTGCCAACAGAGCCTCCTGATTTGATTTAAACAATTAATTCTTACAAAGAAATCCGAGCTCAATGGCAACGGAGTTCGACGTCGAGTCGGAGTCCGAGCTCCAATGCCATACTGGGTCAGTGGCAACGGACTGGCGGGGCAATGTCTAACATCTCTTGTTTGGTCGTTGTCAACTGATCGAGCCATATGTGCTTAAAAACTCAGATGGTGGAGGATGGTCAGAGCAGGAGGAATTTATAGGGCTGAGGAGACCGTGGTTCGAGAACCATGATGACGGGGTACAGTCGACGCAGGGAAATTTGTCCTTATGTCGACTGGGTTGTCATCTTTTCACCTTTACAGGGTGACGACGACATGAAAAGGTGGTCTTCGGTTGGAAAAAAAAACCAACGTATAAAAGGGAATGCGGAAATCATGTTACCATCAGACAGGGGCAAAATGTAATCGCGTTAGAAGAAATGGTAGAAGTGTAAGAAGAAGAATTTATATGAGATGGGCGTGAGGTGTACGACGAGAGTCTGCAGGAGAACGATGGCAGACTGCGGACACCTCAATTGCGTGAAAGAATTCTCTCTGACGACCGTCGACTGATGGACGCAATTGCTACTCGATTGGAGACAACGATTTGTAGTTTTGGGGACACGTTGCAACTCAAGATCGACCCGGCGTAGCCACGTAGTACATGGTCAGCGGTAGATGCGGTTATTAGGGACGTCCGTCTGATTGAAATTGTTCGGCTAAAATGAAAATTTCGCACTGAGTTCAGAAAATCTTTCTTTATATATAACAACTTGGTTTGTTGTGCCTATTTGCTTGCTTATCTTTGTCAACCATTATCTCAGTTCTGTCAAATGCTGAAGATTTATAAGTTCACAGGGGGAGGATAGAACATGGTTTAATCCTAATGCCTGATCATTTGCATAGTCTAATACTTAAATGAACTTTGGAAGGAGTAGTCCCTGAATTCATAAGGTTTAATTGGATGGATTTAGTTTAAATGTTAATGCTTAGTATCTCGCTGAAATTAGTGCTGTTCAGTTATGTTAAAAGTAATCTTAATTGGTTATGAATTGAACACCCCTCCATTCTTATACATAGATACGTGTCATCCTTTAGGCTCTACCATCTAATTTTTCATGTTTAATCAATGATAATGCATATATCTAATAAATTCTATTTGTATTTTTAATATTTTGACATGAATCTTCTTTTCCTTTTGTTTTGATTGTCTACATAGCTGCAATTCAATGTCTAAAGAAGAAAAAAATGTATGAGCATCATGTCGAACAGCTTGGAAATTACCAACTTCGAATTCATGATCAGGTGGAGCATCTTTGCAATCCATTTTCTGAAGAGTTTCTCTATAACCTTTTTTCTATTTAATTTCAATTCCTAATTGGTTTACTTGATTACTTCTTAGATGATAATGCTGGAAGGTGTCAAAGCAACATCAGATACTGTTAATGCATTGAGAGATGGAGCATCCATTATGAAACAAATGAATAAGGAAACGTAAGTATCCTGAGCACTAGTCTTACAAATTAGATGTGTGTAAAAAAGTCTTACAAAAGAAAGGTTGCTGGTTAAATTAAAATTAGAGATTGGTCAGCCACTCAGCATTACAAAATCCTTATATGAGTGATCCAATCAGTGGACTACTTAAGAACTTAGACTATGGACATTTTTTTCACACTCCTCGATGCTTTCCTCTGAACTTGATTTTTTATATGTTTGGCAAGCCAATTTTATCCTGAAAAGCAGCAGGAAATTCTTAATGCTTTTTTCAATTTTATGAGATGGGGTACGTTTTAATTTGCTTTGATTTTCTTTATCTGCAGTAATATTGATAATGTAGACAGTATAATGGATGATATCAATGAGCAGACTGACAGCATGAAACAAATTCAGGATGCACTGTCTGTACCTATTGGAGCAGCAGCTGATTTTGACGATGTAGGTGCATTTTTATACCATTATAAGATTTCATTTCTTTGGAATAATAATATGATATTTTTTGTGGACAATATGTACAGGATGAGTTGGAATTTGAACTTGCAGAATTATCAGAAGTGGAATTTGCCGATGATCTTCTAAAGCCTCCCACTACAAACAGACAACCTCAAATCCACATTCCAGAAGTTAGTCTGTCTGTGAGATCTGACCCACAGATAGTTACCGATGATGCTGAAATTGCAGCCATACGAGAATCGATGGCACTGTGAAAGTCTCTGAAATAATGGTACTTCTAAATCTCTTCTCTAAATCCTGATTTTTGCATAGTTATATAATTTTATATTTTGTTCAATAAAAAGTTAAAAACTAATTCATCATTTTCACCCCTCTACTCAAATTCTATCTGCAGTTAAAACTCAAAAGACTTTGTTTGTGTACTGGATACAATTTTCCTTTATTTGTAAAAATCTGTAACATAAATAAGATATTTATCGAAATACGACATAATCACATAATACATATCTTTCTGAAATACGAAGAAATGATTCTCTGTTTTAAATTTTGGTGTATTACGTGCAAATAGAAATTTCATGTTAATTAATTGCCTGGTGATAAATATATATACAGTTTACAATAGAATCATGATTTGTCATCTGAACATAAATTTGTAATGGTATCTTGAAACCCACCAAGCGTGACATGTAATTATTAGTCGAGATTAATTTATTTGGTTATGCTTCAAAAAAAAAAATTATTTGGTTATTAACCTAATCCCTAATTAACCTAACTAAGTAAACTAATCCATTAAAGTATTAAACCCAATATGGTAATATGCAAAATTACCAATATCACAAATGATTAAATAAAGTAATATAGTTCTCATTAATATTAATCATTACATATTTACATTACGTGTTAAATACTAATTTTGTGAGTTTAAATTTTAATAAGAGAACAAACTTTTAAGTTTTAAGGTAAACAGTAATTATTATTTAAGTAATAACTGATAACTTACTGCTGACAAATGACGATATATCCTTAAAATTTAAATAAAATCTCAAAACATTGGCAGTTTTCTAAACAACTTCACCTTCAAGTTTTAAGTTGGAACATGTGTCTGCTTCAAAAAAAAAAAAAAAAAAAAAAAAAATTTGAACATGTGTAGGTGGGTTTCCTTAATTCCCAACTACCACCTCTAAAAACTGAAAACTTGTCGACCAAATCTAATAATATATCCAAAACATTATCCACGTGTTTTCCCGCCGCCGACGTGGAATTGGTGATGTTCAGACTCTGTTAATGCTTGGCATATCCAAAGAATTTGGTTTTTTTACTTTCCTTTTCTCACTCTCTCAGCTGTCTCCTCTGTGGGTCTCAACTCTTCCACCAGATCACCACCATGGCGACACTTCTCCTCCGTGCTTTCCTCTCTCCAATTCCCAATCGGAAAACCTTTCCTCTACCTCCCCTTTATGTCCAACCCCCAAACTTCCATAATCTCTCTGCAACCACTCCCTCCCTGTGCGTCAAAGCCGTCGGGGTTCAAGCCCCAACAGACACTAGTTTGTCTCAGGCTACCGTCAACCAGGATGATCCTTCTTTTCCCGCGTCAGTGCTTCTGGAGGTCAGTGGGATGATGTGTGGAGCATGTGCGGCGCGTGTCAAGGGGATCTTGACTGCCGACGATCGAGTTGAGTCCGCCGCGGTGAACATGATTACGGAGACCGCGGCGGTTCTGTTGAGGAGTGGTGAGGTGGATACGGATATTGGGGATGATCTTGCAAAGAAGATGACAGAGTGTGGGTTTCCGTCAAAGAGAAGGAGGAGAGAGATTGGGATTGAGGAAAATGTAAAGAAGTGGAAGGAGATGGCGGTGAAAAAACAGGAATTACTTTATAAGAGTAGGAATCGAGTAGTATTCGCGTGGACTCTTGTTGCACTCTGCTGTGGATCGCACGTTACTCACATTCTACCTTCACTCGGAATTCATGTCTCCCATGGTATTCCAAACTCGTGTCTCTCTCATCAAGATTTTATAATTTACTGTCTATTCTTTCATCTGATTTCATCAATGTGCTGTTGAATTGGTTTGATTTAAGATTTTGTTCCATTTTTAGGGCCATTTTTGCATTTACTGCACAATTCCTATGTCAAATGCGGTATTGCGGTTATCTCCTTCTTGGGACCTGGTAGAGGTGTGCAAATATATACATATATATATGCATTGCTGTTTCCTCTCTCTCTCGTCATAAGATGCATCGGCTAACTGTTTTCTGCCGAATTTCAGATATACTTTTGGATGGTCTGAGAACCTTGATCAAGAGATCACCAAACATGAATTCTCTAGTTGGATTTGGATCCATTGCCGCATTCTTAATAAGTGCGGTAAGTTTGTTCTTTTATATTTTATTTAGAGAACAATTCAGATGAAAACCTCTTAAGGAGGAACTATTTGAGAACCCCATCCGAACCGTTCATTCTGTTTTGGAATGTGAGTCAATTAATAATGTAGTACAAGTCCATTGAGATGATAAATGTATTTGGAATAACAAATATTATTTAATTTTTAATATCACCAATGGATCAACAACCGAAGGCTATAATCAGAAGTTCTCAAATAGTTCTTCAATAAGCGGTTCTCATTGGAAGTTGAGCCATTTTATTTAATATCATCTATGTTACTATCAGATACAGTGCTACTCATTTTAAATCTTTCTTTCACAGATTTCACTCTTGAATCCAGACTTAAAATGGGATGCACCATTTTTTGATGAACCGGTAGGGCACCTTCTGTTTTATGCTTTTGAAAATATACATCACGTTTATAACTGAATATAAAACATGATATTTTTCAAGGAGATTAGTTCAACTGTTTATAATCACTATTAAAGTTTCTGAAGGTCCAGAATTCGAGTCTCATTGTGTATATTCTTACTACGAGTTTTTTTTTTGAAGTAGTTAAATATTAATTTGAGTATATTCTCACTACGAATTAGCTGATGATATATTATGTGGTCCTGGTATATCATCCGAGGTAGTCATTTCTACATTATGTAGAAAAGTAATCTCTGTTATCAAAAATAGAAGATTATTTATATATGTCCATAATTCCATATAAAAACTAAACCATATTATCATCCTAATTCATTGGGAAATTAAACACTCTTTGCTAAGGTGTCTGTGCCGTTTTAGACACATCACTCTGTCTTGAAACATCTATGACACTTTTCAGATAGTAATAATTTATTTTAGATATTCTACATTTTTATGACATGATTATGATATGATGACAAACTCATTTTCTTAATACGAGGTACAGTGCAACCACACTGAAATTGGTAACTGATTAGTCACATCTTGCAGGTCATGCTTCTTGGTTTTGTACTTCTTGGACGCTCTCTTGAAGAAAAGGCCAGGCTTAAAGCTTCTAGTGACATGAATGAACTTTTAGTAAGTTTCATATATATTGAATTGTTTTATAATTAATTGCATATGGGAAATTGAATCACATCGAAAATGATTAAGAGGAAAACAGGAGGAAAAATAACTAAATAATCTTTATTTTTGATAATGATATATTCAATGCATATATTTATTTATTCTTTTTCTCACCAAGATCAGTTAAAGTCCCTTCTCTAATTTCATTGATTGATTCGTTTTTCAGTCCCTGGTATCATCTCAATCACGGTTGGTAATTAGTTCCGAAGGTAGTCCAACGGATAATGTTTTAAGTGATGATACTATTTGTATTGAGGTTCCTACCGATGAAGTTCGAGTGGGAGATTCGGTATTGGTTCTTCCTGGTGAAATTATACCCATCGATGTATGTTGTAAGCATTCTCAAACATCATCAATACACACATTTTTATCATTTCAGTCCCATCATTCTAAATTTTTACACTATATCCATGGCATGTCCTCAATATTGCACTGATATATGTTTTTTTTATAACCTCAACATTCAATTCAAATGACATGATGCAGTTAATGGCTATTAACACATTCTTACAAACTTGATTTGACACATTATTAGTAATGTTTTGATACATTAGTAATTTAGTATAAATTACATAGTCACGTATATTTGGAAAATTACTAAGTTATATATCTTTACACATTATTGATATTAAAAATATCCAGTCGCTTAACTTGATCAGTTCTCCATTCTAATAATAATTATATAATAGTAGTTAGATTGTGGTTTTATAATCAGTTAACATAATGCAAACGAGGGTAGACTTGGTCACACACCACCTTGGTGGTGGTGACCATAGACCCTTGAATATCCTCTCTACGGAAATTTAATAAAAAGTCATCACCGTCATGTCTCAATGGCTGAACAGGGCAAGGTTATTGCTGGAAGAAGTGTTGTCGATGAATCCATGCTCACAGGAGAATCACTTCCAGTATTTAAGGAAAGTGGTCTTAGTGTTTCATCGGGAACAATAAATTGGGTATGATTGTTGTTCTTCTTTAGTTTGTGCTTTGTTTCGTTTACTAGTAAGAGCATGTGTAGAAAAGTAATGAAACCATTGACAATTAGTTATTTGCAGGACGGTCCTTTGAAGATCGAGGCATTTACAACTGGCTCCATGTCAACAATTTCCAAGATTATTCATATGGTTAGACATTTTTGTTTCAATTATTTTAAATGTGATATCCAAATGGCCTTCGTGCAATATCATTATTTGTTACTTTGCAGGTTGAGGATGCACAGAGCAAAGAAGCGCCTATTCAGCGGCTCGCAGATTCTATAGCTGGACCTTTTGTGTACAGTGTGATGACATTATCAGCTGCTACATTTGCATTCTGGTATGTTATTTAATATTATCAGTTGACACGCTAATTTATCGGTATGTCAGAATTTTATACTTAAAATCCATTTGTTAGATATTAGAAGCACATCATTATATCAATAACTATTTTTGTAGTGATTCATATTTTCTACTAATGCAGTACTTACCGTGTTTTATTTCTGTTAGGTATTTCATTGGAACAAATATATTTCCAGATGTTTTGCTCAATGACATTACTGGCTTGACTGATGGGAATTCCTTATTATTGAGCTTGAAGCTCTCTGTAGACGTGTTGGTGAGTGTTAATGGAGAATTCAACATTTCAGTCCCATTCATATTCAAGATTTTACTATGCTTCGCATATGATGATAATATATTTTCAGTTGATTGAAAGAAACCCTTCGATAATGAAGAAATTTATATTTAAAAAATAATGTGGTCATTATTAACACACTGACTATATTTTTTTGCTTCAGGTGGTTTCATGTCCTTGTGCATTAGGACTTGCTACTCCTACAGCTATTTTAGTTGGCACTTCTTTGGGTATTTTATTTAGATTTATAAATATTTTATACTGATAAAATCAGAAGAAGAAGAAATTATATTCTCCACTTTCTAATATCTTTCACTCTAATGTAGGGGCTAAAAAGGGGCTTCTTATAAGAGGAGGTGATGTATTGGAACGATTGGCTGGTGTAGATGTTGTTGCATTAGATAAAGTACTTATCTACTATTTTACTTTATGTTTGATGGTTTTTGTGTTTTGCTATAGACTTTGTGTTTGCTTGAATATATTTTAAATTTTCGATGATTTATTTTCTTTATTCCCCTCATCTTAGACAGGAACACTTACCGAAGGAAAACCAGTTGTTACAGCAGTTGCTTCTTTAGTGCACGAAGATTCCGAGATTCTCAGACTAGCTGCTGCAGTTGAGAAAACAGCATCCCATCCAATTGCCAGAGCTATTATAAATAAAGCTGAGGCACTGAAACTGCAAATTCCATCTACCCAAGGTCAACTGACTGAACCTGGATTTGGATGTTGTTCGGAAGTTGAAGGATCATTAGTTGCAGTTGGCACACTTGAATGGGTTTCTGGACATTTTTATGACAACCTAATACAACCTAATTTGTCAGATTTGGAACGTCAACTTTCTCATCTTTCAGATGACAGCACACCGGAAGCAAATCACTCAAAAACAGTAGTTTATGTAGGACGTAAAGGTGAAGGTGTAATCGGTGCTATTGCTGTATCTGATATATTGCGCCATGATGCAGTGTCTACAGTGAGCAGGTATTATCGATTGTTTTCCTCCATATCTAATTATTTATCCAATGGGTTTAAATCACAAAGATGAAAATGTTTAGTAAGTGATGCTCAACCCATGTTCTTGAATGAATCTCGAGTAGTTTATCTAAAAAAATTAAAACTAAAGAAAATAGCAATAGCTATTAACTAGCAATAAGACATAATACTTAAACATCCTGTGGAGAATTAAAAACCAGCAAATTAAGACGCTCCAAAATGCTTAATGCATGGGGAGTTCAAATTCAAGCCAGAAATTAGAATAAGAGACATCACTGAGGTTTGCCAGAAATTTACTCACCATTCTCCACCCTGGGGTTTCATTGAAACATATTGGGAGGGGACTAACTTGGCATATCTGGTCTGAGAGGAACAGAGGGCTGAGACAACATACTCTCAGACCACCTGAGTTTATTCTAGTGGAAATCATCCAGAACTCTAGCCTATCTTTTAGAGCTAATCTCTATAAAAAGAAAAGTAGTTCACAATTGGAAGAGACCACTATGCATGTTTGGAAGACCAACCTCCTAAGGTAACCCACATAGTTAATCACGATATGAAACTGTTATATAGGAGAGAGTCTATACCATCTATATTTTATATTTCTCTTTCATATTGTAATCAGGGGCACTTCTCCTCATTGTTATTAATGAAAACTTTTATTTATTGCAACAACAAAAAGCTAGCAACCATCTTCCTTCTAGTCTCTACATACTAGATTAGGTGAGAAACTGAGAATGGTTTTCTAACTTTTCTTCACCTTAAGTTTGTAATAATCGATTTTTTAAATTAATATTATTATTTTGAATTGTTGAAGTATTATAAACTGAGTGACTCATCCGACTGCGGATTAGGTGACCTGATTTAGGACACTCGGACCGAACCAGCCTATAAGGGCAATAAGGCCCACACTAATAGACGACAAACTACACCAATGAAAGGCACATTTACTCTCATACTTACACTCCTTCAGACTCTGGCTATCACCTTATCTGTCTTCTCTTTGTATATATATATAACTTAGCATTGCCGATTAATTTTGAAAATATAGCAAGTTATAAACTTGTCATGTTTTGTTGACTGCTGGTTCATTAGTTGGGACCAAATCGGTAGTTGGAATATTTTCAACATCCTAAACTGATTTGCTTATTTTTCTTTGATATAAAAGGCTCCGTCAAAAAGGGATCAAAATATTTCTTTTATCGGGCGATAGAGAGGATGCAGTTATAAGTATGGGAGAGAAGGTTGGAATCGAAAAGGAAAGTATCAAGGCATCTTTGAACCCAGAGCAAAAATCGAGTTTTATATCGAAATTGCAATCAGAAGGGCACTGTGTTGCAATGGTAACCTGTTTATATTTAATTATGCCACTAATTGTGTACCATAGTTTTTTTTTCTTCCCTCCATGATTTTGCAAATATGTATCTTGAATTACAGGTTGGTGATGGTATAAATGATGCACCATCCTTGGCCCTTGCCGATGTAGGAATTGCTTTGCAAATTGAAGCAAAAGAGAACGCTGCATCTGATGCAGCTTCTGTTATTCTTTTGGGTAACAAGCTTTCTCAGGTACTGTGCAACATCTCCTAAGCCAAGCCCACTTACAACATATTCTCTGACAAACTAATGCATTCTCCAACAGATAGTAGATGCTATGGACCTTTCTCAGGCAACAATTGCAAAAGTCCAGCAGAATCTAACTTGGGCCGTGGCATATAATCTCGTAGCAATTCCAATTGCCGCTGGTGTTCTGCTTCCCCACTTTGATTTTGCCATGACACCATCAATTTCAGGTTAGTTGATTAATCACCATTTATCAGTTTGAATTGAAATCATCAAAGGTGTTTTTTTAATTAATTACAATTTACAGGAGGATTGATGGCTTTAAGTTCCATCGTTGTAGTTGCCAACTCCTTATTGCTGCAACTGCATGGAAGAAACCCATGGAACATGAAGTGACTGACATTGCCGGCTCATCTTAAAAGTGCTACCAGGGATTAACACGTAATGTTTAATAGTTGACCACTTAACCTATCATTTTATTGTCCATCCATGAAAAATAAATGTCACGCATACAAACAAATGCACTATCTTCGGTCTTTAGTTTCAACCGTCAATCTAAAGAAATTCTTTTACTACTGCATAGAAATTTGTTAGCTTTACAATGGTTTTCACAATTTGGTTTGAGCAGAATATCACCATGAATGAATGTGATTTCTGAGAAGAAGAAAAATGAGAAGTTGTGCGATTTTTGATGTGTTTTTAAATGATAGCTATATTTCTTTTGGAAACCACGATCAATTATCCATCAACGAATCCTGGCACAATATCCCTTTCATTAAATCTAAACAGCACTCTCAACTCTCAAATCTATGCCTTGGCATTATATTGGAGCAAGTCATTTCTTGCCGGGATATTGTCAAATGTACCCAACTAAGGTTGCTTTGAAGTTAAAATAGAGGCGTAGAGCTGAGCACTGAAGTGTCTCTTTTTGTCATTTCTATAGTTGATCATTTGTTATATAGAGCATCGGGGAGAGTGGCCTTATCATGATTTGCCATCGGGGAAACAAAATCAGAAATCACTGCAGTGAAAAATTAAAACAAATTTCACCACTACAGATTTCTAAATGAATCGTAAATGAAATGCGATAAAACTTCTAGACAATACGATATATTAAAAAAACTTATCCCAAACAATCAAACAATCTGCAAATCACAATTGATTTACTGTTCAGTACTATGTAACTAGCAATCGTAAATAACTATCAATCCCAAAAGAAATTTGAGATGAGAAAAAAAAAAACTGAAATCACAATCACCACTAAAACAAAACTGTAATTACTAATAAAAAGATAAAGAAACTGTAATTACAAATCAAAAGATGAAGAAATTGTGATTACAAAAAAAAAAATGAATTCACTGACCTGTAATCGCAAGAGGAAAAAAAATAGCACATGACCTGTAATTTTCAGAAATAAAAGAAGAAGAAAAAAAACTCTAACTCAATCTGTAAACAGAAAACACTCTGTTGTAACAGATAGTTAATTAGATATAAATGAATCTGTTGTATAACTAATAATGATAATAGATCAAACATGTGTATATAAACAGATGAATGAATAACAAAAGGATCATCAATTCCTCATCTTCTTTCTCCTGATCTTGAGCCTATTTCTCCAGAATTTCAGTAACTTCAATACACTCTGTAACGCAAATCAATCCCGACGCACGCAAATCAGATCGATCACACGGAAACGAAAATCGAAATAACTCGAAAACGAAATCAAAATAAAGAAATCAAAACCCCGAAACGAAATCGAAGATGAAAAACAATCGGAAATTGTAAGCTGAGAAATCGAAAATCAATCGATAAATCAAATCTAATCACAAGGAAATCAGATTGAATCACAGAAATGAAATCGAAAATCGATAAATCAAATCACGCGAAGCAAACCAAATCAAATACGGAAACGCAAATCGATCTGTAAATCGGTAAATCGAACATTAAATATTGAATATTCACGCAGATCACACAGACAAATCACACGCAAACAAATAGGTAAATCTGTAAACGCAAACAAATGCAAAACCGATTGTAATCACACGCAGATTAAAATAAAAACGCACGCAGATTGCAATCGCACACATACTCACGCAGATTGAATTAATTAAAAAAATCAAACCAGTTGCAATTGCATATTGCAATCAATTGGCGAGAAATCCACGCGCTGCACACGAACGACAACCGATCTTGAATCCACGTGAACTGGAGAGAATGTGAGCACAAGACTAGACGGATTCGGTGAACTGGAATCCGTCAAATTACGCAAGATCCAGACGCAAATCGCGAAAAGAATACGATCGCGGAAGAAGACAATCGGATTAACAGGAAGCGGTTAACAATGAAAAAAATCTGATACCATCTCAGAGAGCTTAACACTGATTCAATCAATCCAAAAGATTAAATTAATTCATAAATGTCAAATACATTTTTATAATCTCAAGAGTTTAACTCAGTCAATTACTAACTACACCATTACAGGTTAACTACAATTGTTGATATAACTTCAAATGGATCATGTGTGTTTATAATTGTGAGTACTCAAATTAAGTGTTGCGGCAATTAATGCTTAGGAGCTAGGGAGGGTATCGTCAATACAGGAGAGGTAATGACGACTTCACTACGATTAGCTAAGTCCATCAACACACTAACAACAAGAGGAAGGTGCTGGGGACTTCAATGGTGTGTATCGGCAAGAACGACGACGTGGATGCGACACTAGGAACGACGATGTGGATACTCTGACAGAAACGTACGTAATCACCACTTCAAATTTCTCCCACAACTTAAATAATTTCATCGTTGATGAAAATCAGGTGATCATTGTTAAAAAGATAGCGTCGATCCAACGGCGGACTTGGGAGCTGTGGAGAGTCTCCGGCGGACAGAGCTCGTCGTCCGGCGAGCAATAGAAGAAAGGGGGAGAAAGAGTTAGGTTATTTCGCATTAACGACTTAACTAGCCGTTATCACTGTAGCGCTGTAATTAGCCGTTAATCATTCAAATGTATTAAACACTAAAATGTAATAATCTTTGTTTAATTACAGTAGTCTATTTAACTAAGATTATTACTAACTAACTAACTAATATCAACTAATAACATAACTTGGATAATTGGATCTTTAAACAGGATGAACCAAATACCCAATTACCCGATTATTCTAATTTAAGTGGGCAAACTTGCAGTTTGGTCCTCGTCCTTTTTATATCTCTTTTAAGTGGGCAAACTTGCAGTTTGGTCCTCGTCCTTTTATATATCCTTTAAGTGGGTAAACTTGCAGTCCAGTCCTCGTCCTTTTATATATCCTTTAAGTGGGTAAACTTGCAGTTCAGTCCTCACATTCCTTTTTATTCTGTTAATAGTTTTAAGTGGTGAATATTACAAACTGAACCTTACAGTTTCTTTCTAAGTTAAAACTGTAAGTGCTTCTGTTTTATTTATTTGCACTTAGGTCCAATCCAGTATCTAATTCAGTATTAAGCTAATTACTTCTTTACTCCCCCCTCAAGCTCTGGAGTAGATGTTTATTACTCCAAGCTTGACAGAGGCTGAAGTAATTTCATGCTCTCCCATGGGTTTAGTGAACATATCTGCTAATTGGTATTTAGTTCCAATTTGCTTAAGATTGAATGTCCCTTGAGTGATTAGCTCTCTAATGAAATGGCAATCTATTTCAATATGTTTTGTTCTCTCATGGAAAACAGGGTTATTAGCAAGATGAATTGCTGATTTGTTGTCACAAAATATTGTTGTTTCACTTTTAGTTTTTATTTTCATTTCCTTAATTAGTTGGTGAATCCATATCAATTCACAAGATGTTTGAGCTATTGCTCTATACTCAGCTTCACAAGATGACCTTGATATTGTAGCTTGCTTTTTGGATTTCCAAGATATTATGGAACTTCCAATTAGGATACAGAAGCCAGTCACAGATTTTCTGCTAATTTGACATCCAGCCCAATCAGAATCACAATAGGCTTGGATGTTCAAATTTTCACTTGTTTTATATAATATACCCTGCCCTGGGGCTCCTTTTAAGTATCTCAGTACTTTGAAAAGTGTTTTTAAGTGAACCTTTCTTGGATCACTCATGAACTGGCTCAGCCAGTGTACTGCATAGCTTAGGTCAGGTCTAGTGATGTTAAGATATATTAACTTCCCAACTAACTTCCTATAGAAGGTTGGGTCTTCAATTTGTTTGGATTCACTTTTGAGTTATATGTTTTTCTCAATGGGTATTTTAGATTCTTTTGCACCTGAGATGCCACTTTCCTTAAGTATCTCTAGTGCATATTTCCTTTGTGTTAATAAGGTTCCTTCACTAGAGTATAATACCTCTATTCCTAGAAAGTAGTTTAGTTTTCCAAGATCCTTTAGTTTAAATTTGTTTTCTAGCTGAATTTTGAGAAATGCTATCTCTAGCTCATTACTGCCTGTGATGATTATATCATCTACATAGACAATTAGGTATATCAGGTTATCATTTTTCTCTCTAATGAATAGAGAATAATCTGATTTTGTTTGTGAGAATCCAATCTCTAATAGGGTGTTTCTTAGTTTCTCAAACCAATTCCTAGAGGCCTGTTTGAGGCCATATAATGATTTTTTGAGTTTGCACACTCTTTTATCTCCTTCTTGGAGTAACCCTTGAGGTGCTTTTAGATATACTTTCTCATGGAGATCACCATGTAGGAAGGCATTATTGACATCTATTTGATATAGATTCCATCTATTTTGTGTTGCAAGAGCAATTAATAGCCTTACTGTGGTCATTTTTGCAACTGGTGCAAAAGTTTCATAAAAATCAAAGCCTTCCTTTTGAGAAAAGCCTTTTGCTACTAACCTTGCTTTATATCTTTCAATTTCTCCATTTGGTTTATACTTGATTTTGTATATCCATTTAGAGCCTACTGCCTTCCTTCCTTTAGGAAGTTCAGTTATATCCCAAGTTTTATTTGAGATGAGAGCTTCCATCTCATTTTTCATTGCATCTACCCATTTTGGGTCTTTAGATGCTTCATTATATGTGTTGGGTTCTATGTTGTTACTAACTTGTTTAAGAAATTCCTTATGTCTGGGATTTATTCTATGATATGATACATAGTTACTCATGGGGTATTTTATCTTGCTTTTTGATTCATTATCCATATAGAATTCATCAAAATGCTTGGGTTTAGTTATTATCCTCCCCAATCTTGTTTTTACAGCTTCATTTATGATTCCTGTTTTATTTCCAGACTCAATTTGAGATGATTTTTCAACTTGTTCTTTTCCTGTATAATTGGTTGCAAAGCTTTGTTTTGAGCTTTGTTTTTCAGTTTGATGATTTTTATGTGTATTTTTTGTCTGACTTTCAGTGAGGAGTTGATTTTGAATATTCTGATCAGAATGAGTATTTTCAAGTTCCTCTGAAATGTATGGTATTTCTTTTCCAGTTGAGGACTGGTCAGACTGATTATTTTCAGTCATATCTGACTTGTCCAGAGTTGGTTTATTTTTAATAACTCTGTCCTGGTTTTTATGTTCTCCAGGGTATTTTATGCTTTGTTTTGTGGTTTCTTGAGTGTTATGTGTTTTGGATTGTTCATTATCCAATTTTTCTGAAATTTTCATTGAAATTCTAGGATTGTGTGTTGTTCTAGAGTCCAGTTCATTATCCAGTTCATTGAATGCTTTTTGAATTGGAAATATTTCAGTTGCCTTGTTTTCATTAGTTTTGGGTTTAGTTTGGTGGAATGGGAAGATATCTTCTCTAAACACCACATCTCTACTTATATGAAATTTTTCATTTTCTAGGTCAAGTATTAAATAACCTTTTGTGTTTGGAGGATATCCCATGAATATTCCCTTGAATGTTCTTGGGGAGAACTTATGTTCTTTATGATGTGTTGTTGCATAACACAAGCACCCAAAAGTCCTTAATAGGTCATATTTTGGTTTTTGCTCATGTAGGACCTCAAATGGGGTCTTATTCTCTAGGACTTTTGATGGAATCCTATTTATTATATATGTTGCAGCTAATATGCATTCTCCCCAATATTTCAAGGGAATATTAGCTTGCATATGTAAGGCTCTAGCTATGTTTAATAGACACTTGTGTTTTCTTTCAACCCTTGCATTTTGCTGAGGGTTGTAAGGACAAGTGGCTTGATGTATGATTCCATAGCTTTCAAGCATTTCTTTGAACTTGTTTGATTTAAATTCACCCCCATTATCACTTCTTATTGTTTTAATATTTTTATTAAAAAAGTTTTTGACTTTAGTTATGAATTTCTTAATACATTCATAAGCAATGGCTTTGTCTTTGATTAAGTAAATCCAAGTTGATCTACTTAGATCTTCTACAATGGTTAAAAAATATTTGAAACCATCATGAGTTTCAATTGGGAATTTACCCCAAATATCAATATGGATTAGATCAAATAAGTTTTTACTTTTTGTTGAACTTTTGGGATATTTGAGTTTACTTTGTTTAGATAATGGGCAAATATCACATTCTTTATTTTGAAAAAACGAAATTTTATTATCACAATTATCTGAAACAATATTCTTTACATTTTTAAGAAAACAATCTACTTGCTGATTTTTAACTAATATAGCAAGCTTTTGATTTGATATATGACCAAGCCTGTTATGCCAGACTTTAGAGTTTATGGATGTGTTGGCATATGCAGAGGGAGTGTAGTTGAACAGATAGAGTCCATCTTGGCACCTACCCTTCCCAATCACTTTCTTTGACTTGTTTTCCTGAAAATAGCAATTTTCATTATCAAATAGTATTTTTAGATTATTATCAAGGACTATCTTGCTTACTGATATTAAGTTTACCTTGAATTGAGGTATGTATAATACATCTTCTAAAATTATATTTTCAGAGATTTTTATTTTTCCTGTAAATTTTGCATTGCATATCTCACCACTTGGAATGGTGACAAAATGATCACCACTCTTAGTTGGTGGTTTATCAAAATATTTGAGGTTCCCAGTCATGTGTTGGGAGGCCCCAGTATCTATGATCCAATTTGTTTTAAAATTTATCATATTATAAGCATGGTTCATTTTAAAATTCAAAAAATTGAAAGCATAAATCATACCATTTGATTGGAAGAAGTCTTTGAGCATTAGTAGCTCTTCATTAGACATCCCTGGTATTATAGAGTTTGATGAAGAGGCTTGATTGGCTGAATCAGTTTTAGCCTTTTTGAACCTATTCCCTTTCTTGTTGTTTTCTTTGTTCTTGTCATTGGGAAAACCTATAATGTGGAAGCATTCTTTCCTAATATGCCCATAATATTTACAATTGTCACAGTATTTGGAAGTATCAAATTTCTTCCCATTCTTACTGTACAATCCTTTTCCCTCTTCTTTTTCATTAGATTTCTTTGCAAATAGGGCAGAGGTTTCTGTTTGGGGTTTATCATCCCTGAAATTTATTTTCTGGTTTTCTTCTTGTATAATAAGATAGAAAACCTTGCTCATGCTTGGCAATTCATCATAAGAGAGTATTTGCCCTCTTATGGTTTTAAAATCCTCATTCAGTCCTAATAGGAACTGATGGATTTTATCTTTTTCCATTTTATCACAATATTTGGGGGCACAAATCTTGCAAAAATCAATATCTTCTAGTTCTATCTTCTGTTAAAAATGAAGGCGCTTCTTCCGGTGAAGTTTTGACGAAGTTTCGTGCAGAGGCTCGACGTCGGCGACTGATCGACGACTGCCGGACGGCGAGCAATCGAGTAGTTTAGGGATTTAAAAGTTAACGGTCGACAGTTATTCCTGTAGACAGTTAATTATCCTTAATCAAGGATATAGCATTGTAATTAAGAAGTTAATCTCGAGTTTACAAAGTATTTAAAATACAAAAACTCTAATTTTATTATTACAGTTAATCCTAATTAACTGAAAGCTAAACTTGATTAACTGAATCTTAATTGATCTAATCATTCACGTGTTTATTGAAAACTTTGCAGCTTCATCCCTGCAATCTCAACTAATTCGACTTTTCACGTGTTTATTGAAAACTTTGCAGCTTCGTCCCTGTATTCTTTTCATTCTTACTTTCGAACGAACCTGCACCTTAAGGTTACAATTAATTACACATAGATCCAATCTGAATATAAAATATTAACTGTGTTATTTATAGATTGACATTTTATTCACAGTTAATTACATATTGGTCCAATTACATAATTACAGAATGGACTCTTATTTACTTCTAATTGCATATGAGTCCAAACTTTGTAGTTATGTTATTTTCGTATTAATCTATTATTTCTATCTAATTACAGATTGGTCCTTCTTGTGTTTAAGCTTGTTTTAACAAGGTTAATTACTTCTTTTACTCCCCCCTCAAGCTTTGGAGTAAATGTTTATTATTCCAAGCTTGACATAAGTGGAAGTAATCTCATTCTCACCCATGGGTTTAGTAAACATGTCTGCTAATTGGTATTTTGTGCCAATTTGCTTTAATGTAAACACCCCTTTTATTATCAATTCTCTTATAAAATGGCAATCTATTTCTATATGCTTAGTTCTTTCATGAAATATAGGATTATTAGCCAAATTGATTGCTGATTTGTTATCACAAGATATTATTGTTTTGGATTGTATCTGAATTTTCATTTCTTTTAGTAATTGGTGTATCCAAATTACTTCACAAGCTGTTTGAGCTAATGCTCTGTATTCAGCTTCACAGGAGGATCTTGAAATTACTGCTTGCTTCTTGGATTTCCAAGATATTATTGACTCTCCAATTAGAATACAGAAACCAGTTACAGACTTCCTGGTTATCTGACATCCAGCCCAATCAGAGTCACAATAGGCATGAATTTCCATACTACCCCCTGTTTTGTATAAAATGCCTTGGCCTGGTGCTCCTTTTAGATATCTTATTATTTTGAATAGAGCCTTCAAGTGAACTTCCTTTGGATCACTCATGAATTGACTGACCCAATGGACTGCATAGCTTATATCAGGTCTGGTGATATTGAGGTATATGAGCTTCCCAACCAATTTCCTATAGAAGGTTGGATCTTCAATGGATTTAGACTCAGTTTTGAGGTCTATATTCCTTTCCATTGGTATTTTTGATTCTTTGGCATCTGAGATGCCACTTTCCTGAATTATCTTTAGTGCATACTTTCTTTGTGATAGAAGAATTCCTTCAATAGAGTAGGATACTTCTATCCCTAGAAAATAGTTTAGTTTGCCAAGATCTTTTAATTTAAACTTGTTTTCTAGTTGGGTTTTTAAAAAAACTATTTCTAGCTCATTATTTCCTATTATTAAGATATCATCTACATATACAATTAGATAAATGATATTTTTGTTTTTCTCCCTTATGAAGAAGGAATAATCTGATTTTGCTTGTATGAAATTGAAATCTAGTAGTGTGTTTTTCAGTTTCTCAAACCAGTTTCTAGAGGCCTGTTTTAGGCCATACAGAGACTTATTGAGTTTGCAAACTCTCTTGTCTCCTTCTTTTAGTAATCCTTGAGGAGGTTTCAGATATACTTCCTCATGTAGGTCACCATGCAAGAATGCATTGTTGACATCAATTTGGTATATGTTCCACCTCTTTTGGGCTGCAAGAGCAATTATTACTCTTACTGTTGTCATTTTTGCAACAGGTGCAAAGGTTTCATAAAAATCTATTCCTTCCTTTTGAGAGAAGCCTTTGGCCACAAGCCTTGCTTTATATCTCTCTACTTCTCCATCTGGTTTGTATTTGATTTTATATATCCACTTGGATCCCACTGTTTTTCTTCCTTTAGGAAGTTCAGTTAGGTTCCAAGTGTTATTGGAAATAAGAGCTTGTATTTCCTTTTGCATGGCATCTATCCATTTTGGATTGGTTGATGCTTCACTGAATGTTGTTGGTTCAGTGTCTTTAATTATTTTTCTAAGAAATTGTTTGTGTTTATTGAAAACTTTGCAGCTTCATCCCTGCAATCTCAACTAATTCGACTTTTCACGTGTTTATTGAAAACTTTGCAGCTTCGTCCCTGTATTCTTTTCATTCTTACTTTCGAACGAACCTGCACCTTAAGGTTACAATTAATTACACATAGATCCAATCTGAATATAAAATATTAACTGTGTTATTTATAGATTGACATTTTATTCACAGTTAATTACATATTGGTCCAATTACATAATTACAGAATGGACTCTTATTTACTTCTAATTGCATATGAGTCCAAACTTTGTAGTTATGTTATTTTCGTATTAATCTATTATTTCTATCTAATTACAGATTGGTCCTTCTTGTGTTTAAGCTTGTTTTAACAAGGTTAATTACTTCTTTTATCTTCTGATTCCAAAGAGATTTAAATTTATCATAGAACTTGGTAACAGTATCATTACCTTGATGCAAGTTATTCAGTTCATACCTGATTTGATTAACCTTAGGTGCATTACCTTGGTTATACCTTTCTTGAAGATCCTTCCATGCTATGCAAGCCTCTTCAGTGTGCATTAGCGTGGATGATATCTGAGGATCAACACTGTTCACAATCCAAGATAATACAAGCCCATTCACTGTTTCCCATGCTTCAAATTCCTTCCCTGACCTATCCTCTGGTCTTTTGACTTTTCCATTTATAAATGCTATTTTTCTTCTGGAAATCAAAGAAAGCTTCATAGCATTAGCCCAACTCTGGTAATTGACTTCACCCTTTGGCTTGTCAGCCACCATGAGAGCTCCTGGATGATCACCTGAATTTAAATAGTATATAGACTCTTTGTCATTTATGGCAGAGACATATACTCGTGACCTCTTGTGTTTGGAGCTATGTGATGATTTGTGGGTGTGCGACCTGTGCTGCTTGGATGAAGGATGATGGCCCGGTCGGTCCAGTAGGAAAGTGTATAAATACCCCTATGGGTTGAATGTAGAAATGGGAGAACATTTGTAGTATAGTATACTGCCGATGGACGCTTTTCCTGCGGAAGCGTAGTCGATCTTGCCAGTAGATACCATGTTAGAAAGATAGCGTCGATCCAACGGCGGACTTGGGAGTTGTGGAGAGTCTCCGGCGGACAGAGCTCACCGTCCGGCGAGCAATAGAAGAAAGGGGGAGGAAGAGTTAGGTTATTTCGCATTAACGACCTAACTAGCCGTTATCACTGTAGCGCTGTAATTAGCCGTTAATCATTCAAATGTATTAAACGCTAAAATGTAATAATCTTTGTTTAATTACAGTAGTCTATTTAAACTAAGATTATTATTAACTAACTAACTAATATCAACTAATAACATAACTTGGATAATTGGATCTTTAAACAGGATGAACCAAATACCCAATTACCCGATTATTCTAATTTAAGTGGGCAAACTTGCAGTTTGGTCCTCGTCCTTTTTATCTCTTTTAAGTGGGCAAACTTGCAGTTTGGTCCTCGTCCTTTCATATATCATTTAAGTGGGTAAACTTGCAGTCCAGTCCTCGTCCTTTTATATATCCTTTAAGTGGGTAAACTTGCAGTCCAGTCCTCGTCCTTTTATATATCCTTTAAGTGGGTAAACTTGCAGTCCAGTCCCCACATTCCTTTTTATTCTATTAATAGTTTTAAGTGGTGAATATTACAAACTGAACCTTACAGTTTCTTTCTAAGTTAAAACTGTAAGTGCTTCTGCTTTATTTATTTGCACTTAGGTCCAATCCAGTATCTAATTTAGTATTAAGCTAATTACTTCTTTAACCTATACTACAATCTATACATATGATAGAAATCTATACAAAACATGGCATATTAGTAACCTTCTAAGACTCTGTATTCAAATAACTCATTTATTTAAAATCATCTAAGCTTCTTACATAGAAAACAAATATTATCAATGCACAATCAGGGTAAACATAGAACGAATAATCAATATCCTTATGTTTATGCCGGCCGTAGTAGTATAGAAACTCATTTTCTTGGGGCCGCAGATGTATAGAATAACCTAAAAATGCTAGGGATGGAATACAATACAACCAAAGTGATAGACTTACGGATATGGCGGCAAGTCCGGTGATCTGAGTTACGACGACGAGATATGGCGCGGACAAGAAGAAAGAAAAAATCGTCGTGACAAGAACCTAAGAGAGAAAATAAAGAACGATTCCTAAAAAACCCTAGTTATATTGGGTTCAAGCGTTGCGCCGGTTGTGAGAAGATGGTTGTATTCAATATCGATTACAAAATTGAGATGACACATTCGAAGTGACAGTACATCACTAGGCACATAGGATGCAACAGTTACATAATAGCTTCATTACTAACATAAATTCATTTTGACGAATGCAGAGTGCAGTGTTTTATCCAAAGAATAAAATCTATATTTTGTTTTTATTATCATTCACGCAATTAACGATCGACAATATTCTAAACCCTCATACGGCGCATTTGGCGCATTTCTGCACGGCGCACAAGAAGTTCACCCTATATATACTAGAGAATCCTAGTTTACTTCTTTTAGCTACATTTATATAGTCTCTTAAAATTTGACAGTTTGAGATTGAGGAAGGTGTTTAGCTATTGAAATAGAGAAATGGTATTCTATAATTAATTTAAGAACCTCCTTCTAAATTTCATATTTACCTTGAACATGCTAAAACATGAAAACATGCTAAAAATCTTACTACACGAAAACATGCTAAAAATGATGAAATTTTCGCCATTTTTTACCTTGACCAAAAATCAAGTAAGCCAACAAACTTGTTAGCTGATTGTGATATTCACATCAAAAAAAATCTAATTATTTCTAATTTGGAGATTAAAATCTACATAATTAAGAACTATCAAATTCGAAAATGAAATATTATATATGGAACATTTGTTGTATATGTGATGTATATGCTTCATTTAATTAATCAAGGATCTTCTTAAACCCTCAATCACGATCACATCCTAAATGCGAAAAAACATCTTCATTATCCTCCAGCATGATCGATCTTCGCCTAAATTAATCAATAGAAAGTTTTCGTGATTTCAGTTCGAGCGAGGGAAAAATGAAAATGGGTATTGAAAATGGAAATTTACATAACCAGATCGATATCGGGTTAAAAAATCAACTTAATTAACGTGACATACCCACCCGTTTATCGATGTGTTTCTTTATATATACGAAAACCCTAACGCCACTCCAGTTTGCTTATATCATATTGTGCGGCGCGGCGAGACGCCTCTTGTTTTCGATCTTTTCCATCTCCGATATTTCTTACTACAAATCGATCACCGCAACTATGCAAGGAAACATTAATGATGATGGCTTGAATGGAAGCGGCGACAGCCCAAGCAATGATGGTGGAGAAACCCGATCGTCGTCGTCTTTTGTGGTATCAGATATGTTACCATTTCCATATTCAACTGATGCTTTCAATGTGAATAACCCTTTTCTTGAGCCCATATCACAGTTTGAGTCTTGTTTAGATGAATCGTGCATGGGAGCTATAGTCGACAAAATTGTGCAAACATGTCCTTTTGCAGATCCTAATTCTTCTTTGACAAGAGAGAATTCTGGATTTGTTATTGGAGAGCCTCTTGAAGAAACACATCCTCCGCTGTTTGAAGTACCATTTCCATCTTCTGGTTTGAGTAGTTACTCAGTTTCGTCGTCGTCGTCAACACCAACATCACCAATTTCATTTTCTACTACTTATTGGAATTTTGGGGTTGAGAACAACCAAGAGCATGGAGTGGCTGATGAAATTGGCAAAAGTGAGGAGGAAGAGCAAGGAGTTGTGAATCGAGGCACTGGAATAGAAAACAAAGATTACAAGAACAAATGGGAGAGCAACACAAATTTGGACGACAAAAAAAGCAATATAAATGTGAACAACCAGTCAACTCAATCATTTATACTCCAAAATCCGACACCAAGCTTCATGGAAAGTCTTAGTGGGAGCAATGACTTCACCAATGCAGAGCTGAAGAAGATAATGGAAGCAGGGGGAAGACTTGCAGATATGGCACTTACAGATCCAAAGCGTGTCAAGAGGTATTTATCTTATATATATATAGAAAAACCTTTATATGAGATAATTGATGATGAGATTATATGAGATAATTGAATCACCGTCATTTATTTCATTCTTAATGTTGTCCTAAACTTATTATGCACATAGATCTTAATGTTGTCTTAAATTTCAAGGTGATGCAAATGGAAAATAAACTCAAATCTCGAGATAAAAATAGGACAAGATCATATATCTTATATTATCTCACGTGATTTTAAAATAATGAGGGTTTTCAGGATTTTAGCAAATCGAGAGTCTGCAGCAAGATCTAAGGAACGAAAAAAGAAGCGGATGGTTGAATTGGAACAGAAATTGGCAAATTTGCAGATATATGTAAAAGCTATGTCGGAAGAAGTTGATTCTGCACTGGTACATTGGCAATTCTATTTTCAATATGTCTTTTTGTAAAATCTACTTTCATATAAATTAGCAAATAGTAGAAACTCTTCATTCTGATCATCTAACCCAAATTTTTGATTTTAAATTTTTGAAACCACTTGAGGGTTAGAATCTGGGATAGGATCTAAGAGTTTTTTATTGCTAATTTAAAGATTCTTCAACCATTTTCGTCACTTTTTTCTTTTCTTATATACTTTCCAGAACATTTATGCTAAAGTAAAGAAGGAAAATAATGATATAAAAAATCGTCTAAACGACATGGTTCATGAAAGTGAGATCAAAAAAGGTATGACTAAGTATCAAGTAAGCGCTAAGCTATTTTTTACATTATTTTCATGGCTATTTGTAACTAAATTGGTCGCAAAAAGGTATTTTTTTTGTAATGACATTTGATTATATGTATTTTGGATTTATGCCCTTATTGCAGATGTCACAGATGCTCTGACTGAAGAAATTGAAAGGTTAAATTATATTGCGGCATCACAGATGAATGGGCAATTCAACTCTGGTATCTAATGAATATTAGATCAAGACATCATTTCGTCTTCAAACATTAAACTTTAAACCCAGTATTTTTCATCATTTTTCCCATTACTTTTAATTTTCAAGTACTTGGTTTTATATGCAAACAATCTTAAATGATGCATGCTATTTTGATTATTTTGTTAATGTTATAACTTGATATGGTGATTTAATTTAAACTATATTTGATTTGAGTTTATGCTAAAATTTAAAATCATATATATGCAAATATCATTTTCTGCCAAGTTCTGGACTTTGCTTGAGCTAATCGTAATCTGAAAAAAAACAAGCATAGTGCAGTATCAAAGAACAATCAATATTATTTCTCAACAGAACTAATCTACATACTCCAACAATTTTCTTATTATCTGAAATTGATCATAATGCGGAAATATACAACTCTTATATTATTTACTCACATTATATAAAATTCAGAATACAAAATAAGAACTTCCGAATTAAAACACAATTATGAGACAACAAATACGAAATAAAAGTAAACATTCATATCTCATTCCAATCTTAATAAGAAAAGAAAACACGACTAACACCTATAAGCTAAAATTAATCTTGAGTTTTCTACCTAATCTTACATAAACGTCAGAAGTCGCAGCTTTGGTGAATAAATCAGCCAACTGAAGTGAGAAACATATATGTTTTAACTGAAATTGATTTTTAGTGATCAATTCTCTAACAAAGTGTATGTCAGTTTCAATATGTTTGGACCTCTGTTTGATCACCGGATTATTTGCTATAAATATGGCTGAAATATTATCACAGAGTATCAAAGGAATATGATCTATCTGATAACCTAGATCTCTACATATAAATGTAGACCATCTAATGAAGCCAGAGCTCTATACTCTGATTCAACGCTTGATTTAGAAACTGTAGATTGTTTCTTTGATGACCAAGTGCATAGGTTTCCACCTATGTATAGGCATAATCCAGTTGTAGATTTTCTCGTGTTTGGATCACCTGCATAATCTGCATCACAATATCCATGAATTTTATTGAACTTTGAATTTTTAGTGAATATCAGACCGTGGTTCAAAGTTCCCTTGATATATCTAAGAATTCTCTTTCACTACAAAAAACCAGCGCAGTTCTGGCGCCCATCTCCCGGCGGCCTGACCGCCGGTAGATACGACCGGCGGCCAGGCCGACGGAAGGTTACACTTGTCCGCCTGCATAATTTTCCCTCGTAAATGAGAGAAATTTTCTGGCGGCCAGGCCGATGAAATATTTTTTTGTAAAAAATGTCAGCGGCCTGGCCGCCAGCTTCAATTTCACCAACGGTCGGGAAGATGTGATCCGGCGGCCTGGCCGCCAGCTCCAATTTCCCCAACGGTCGGGAAGAAGTGATCCGGCGGCCTGGCCGCCGGTATACTAAAACCCTCAACGGTCGGGAGAAAAATAGCTGGCGTCTTGGCCGCTCGATACTTTTTCCCGCTTATTTTTTTCAGTAGCCGGCGGCCTGGCCGCCAGGATTTTTTGGAAACCCTAAAATTACAACTTGCGCCGCCGTGGTCCCCCGTACAGTCAAACTTAGTCAACTCGAACTTAAGTGTTTCCCGGCGGCCTGGCCACCGGAAATTTTTTATATAAGTAAAAAAATTCCAGACTTTTCTCATTTCTACCAACGGTTTCCTCACTTCTCCAAACTCTCCCAAACTCTCCCAAACTTCTCCCAAGGTTTCCCAAGGTTTCGAAAGTTCTCCCCAAGGGCGTTTGATTGAGCACTCCGGCCATTCCTCCCCAAGGTAATAATCTCCCCTTCTTGATCTTCATCTTCATGTTCTAGCTACTTCTTCATCTTCTCCTTATCTTATTATATTTTATATTATCTTTTTCTATTCTTCTACATTTTCTATTTTGTTCTTCATTTGATGTATGTTATTTGATTAAATTAGGGGGTTATGGTTGTATGACATTGGGGTTCATGTATTTGTGGGTTTATGACATTTAGGGTTTATGTATTTATTATTTGGGGGCTTATATATGTATTTGGGGGTTTGATTTTATGGTTAGATGTTAGGTTGATTTATTGTAGTTAGATTTTAGGGTTTGATTTAGGTTTGATTTATTGATGTTAGGTTGATTATTTGTTGGTTTTTATTTAGTTTATTTACTGATGTTATTTAGGGGGGTTTATTTACTGTTTTTAGTTTATTTTTATCATTTACTGATTTTAGTTTATTTAGATTAGGGTTTTACTGTTTTTATAAATTATATTAATTTTGTCTTTTGATTTGTGATTTGGGGGTTTATGATTTTAAATCATACTTTCCAATGATTTGTCTTTTGATTTAAAAAAAAAATCATGCATTGTGAATTTGTGATGGGAATTTGTGATGTGAGGTTAGTAATTGTGATTTACTCTTTTTAGAGGTTTTGATATTGGGGGTTTTATTTAGGGGTTTTGATATTGGTGGTTTGATTTAGTTTTGTTTATTTTAGTTAATTATAGTTAGTTAATTAATTGACTTATGTACTGTTTTGATTATATTTGATTTAGTTAGTTAGTTAATTATATTTGATTTAGTTAATTGACTTTATTTGTAATATATGTACTGTTTTGATTTTAATTGTGATTTTAATATATTTAGTTGTGATTTTAGGGTGTCGTGCTCTATGTCGAAAGATTTTTTTTTTTTTGCAATCTATGTAATGACTAGAATCCGACTTAAATGAATGTAGTTTTGATGATGATGAATGTAGACAGAGTATTTTTTTTTTGATGATGATGAAAGAGAGATTTTTGGTTTTAGTTTGATTAGGATTTTTGGTTTTATTTCATTAGGATTTTAATCACTAAATGTAGATTTTAGTTTTTCTTTGATTAGGATTTATGGTTGATTAGGATTTAAAATAATGTTTTGATATGTGCTTGAAATTAGTATGTGGAACAGAGGTGGGATATATTTCGATATGTGATTGAAATTCCTTTTTAATTTGTAGACAGAATTAGGTATTGAAATTCCTTTTTAAGTTGTGCATGTTTTGATGGAATTGACGTGATATTTGTGCATGTTTTTATGTATGTAATGGTTGCAATCAGGATGTAGTTTTTTTGTTTAGCAAATCAATTCCATTATAATATTAATGTTATGACAGCATGTAAAATCAAGTGTGGTACATTGTTTTGATGTAAAAATGAAAATGAAGTTGATTTTAATTTTCGTATTCATGCAAATCGATGTGGGACAAAATGTAGGATTTGCTTTGAATAGGTAAGAGCAACAAAATGAAGTTTTTTTGCTTTGAATTGGAATTTATTTTTGCTTTGAATAGGATTTTTGGTTGATTGGGATTTAAAATGATGTTTGTAAATGTTTTTTTGATATGTGAGGTATGGAAAAATGAAATCAAGTTGTGCATATTTGGTTAAATTAACGTGATTTTTCTTTGATGCTTCTATATAACTTGTATTTACCATTCTTATTGTTCTGTACACTACACTATGGTCTTCAATAATACGATCCAATTTTGGAATTCCGAAAGTAGCAGCAGTTATGCATAGCACATGATCTGCCTGCCAAAATGATATATAGTTAAATTTTGGAATTCTGTTTCATTTTAATATGATATATGTGCTGTTTGTAGTATTTATTGGTGTTTATGTAGTGTTAATTTAGTGAAATTTAATTTCTATGTTAAATTTATTTTAGGTTGAAGCCTTCTTCTAATCCGGCCGGCCACTTTTCTCCGGTCATTGTCGAAATTATCTTGAAGGTATGGTTTACATAATGTTCATCTTCTTCTCTTATTTTTTTGTTGCTGGAATTTTAATTTAAGGATTGTAGATTGGAATGCCATAAAATGAAATGCATGTTTAGAAATGCCATGTTTAGAAATGCCATATTGAATAATGTGATTGTAATTTTCTATGTGATTGTAATGTTTAGAAATACCATGTTAGGGTTAGGGTTAGGATTGTAATGTTTAGAAATGCCATGTTAGGGTTAGGATTGTAATGTTTAGAAATGCAATGTTAGGGTTAGGGTTAGGATTGTAATTTTTTATAATTAAATAAATAATTATTTAATTAAATTTAAATAATTATTTAATTAATTAATAATTTAAAAAAAGTAACAATCAGATTTTGTATAAGTGTGATTGTTAGTTAGTTTTTAAATAATTGTTGAATAATCAATTATTAATTATTAATTAATTGATTATTTAATTAACTAATAATTAATAATTAATTACGAAAATATTGGAAAATCCATAAATCAGTTTTTATATTAAGAACTTGATTTAAAATCCAATGTTGAAAACAATTATTTAAAAATTAAAATCATTTATCTAATTAATAATTAAATAAATAATTATTTAATTAAATTTAAATAATTATTTAATTAATTAATAATTTAAAAAAAATAACAATCAGATTTTGTATAAGTGTGATTGTTAGTTAGTTTTCAAATAATTGTTGAATAATCAATTATTAATTATTAATTATTTATTTATTTAATTAACTAATAATTAATAATTAATTAAGAAAATATTGGAAAATCCATAAATCAGTTTTTATATTAAGAACTTGATTTAAAATCCAATGTTGAAAACAATTATTTAAATATTAAAATATTTATTTAATTAATAATTAAATAAATAAATAATTATTTAATTAAATTTAAATAATTATTTAATTAATTAATAATTTAAAAAAGTAACAATCAGATTTTGTATAAGTGTG
>LFYR01000841.1:117844-128808 GCA_001185155.1 Zostera marina | reverse complement strand
CGCAGAACATTTATACTCCTGGAGCGTCATCTTCTAGAGCCGCCGCACTGCCTACTCAACTACCAACGCAAGAAACTACGACGCCACAAGAGGAGCACACCACTTCACAACCGCGCGGAAGATCAATAATATTCACGACAGAGGCGTTACGAAAGGTGGTCGGAACTAAAAAAAAGAAAAAGAGCGAAAAAAAGAAGAAGTAAAATTAGTGATTGTCGAAGTTATTTTTTGTTGTACATTAATTATTAAACTTCAATTTCAATTTCAATTTCAATATCAATTTCATTTTTAATTTTATTTTCAATTTCATTTTTAATTTTAATTTTAATTTTAATTTTTTTTTTTTTCAAAAGTGAACCAGCGGCCAGGCCGCCAGAAATTTCTTCCCGGGAAATTTTTTTTCCTGCCGGGAAATATTGACCAGCGGCCAGGCCGCCGGAAAATTATTTTCCGAAATTAACAGCCGGCGGCCAGGACGCCGGGATATAATTTTCAAAAAAAAATTTCGGCGACTAAGCCGCCGGGACAATTTCTGTTAAAATCGGAATCCAAAATTTTTTACCGACGGCTTGGCCGCCAGTATTTCAACATTCCGGCGACATCAACTCCGGCGATGGAATCTCGTCGGCTTGGCCGCCAGGAACCATTATACCGGCGGCCTGGCCGCCGGAATTTGCCGCCAGAACTGCGCTGGTTTTTTGAAGTGTTTACTGCAATAAGGTGAGAAGACCTAGGTTCTTGTACAAACTGTGCAACCTGGTTTATTGCATACACCAAGTCTGGTCTCGTTTGAGCTAGGTACTGTAAAGAACCAACTAATGCCCTGTAAGATGTTACATCTTGCAAAAGTACTTCTTCATTTTTGGTTAGTTTAGAACCTGGACTAACGGGAGTTATACTAGGCTTACATTGTAATATATTATGTTTACTCAACATATCCAGAGCATATCTACGTTGACTCATGTTAATAGAACCGTCAAAATTATGTTGAACCTCAATACCAAGAAACAACTTTAAAACCCCTAAATCTCTGCACTTGAACTCAGTGCACAAATGAGTGATAAAAGATTCTACTTCTTCATTTATGTTTCCTGTGATGATTAAATCATCTACATAAATTATAACCCAGATTACTATCTCATCTTTTTTATACACAAAAAGTAAAGTGTCTGCACTGCTATTCATGAACTCATTTAGCATCAAGAATTCTCTTAGTCTTGAGTACCAAGATTTAGGCGCTTGCTTAAGACCATATATAGCCTTATCTAATTTACAAATATAATCTGATTTTTTTATCTATATATCCTAATGGTTGACTGATATAGACAGTTTCAATTAGTTTTCCTTGAAGAAAAGTATTTTTAACGTCCAATTGTCTCAATTTATATCCTCTATTTACTGCTAGAGAGATAACTATTCTTATGGTAAACGATTTTACAACTGGACTGTAAATAAGTCCATAGTCTATGTCTTTATGTTGTTTAAACCCTTGTGCTACCAGTCAAGCTTTATATCTTTCAATTGAACCATCTACTTTTCTTTTAATTTTAAAAATCCATTTAGTTCCTATCAGATTAATATTTGGGTTTGGAGGGACTAACGTCCATGTTTTGTTTTCAATTAAAGTCTTAAATTCCTCATTCATAGCTTTCTGTCAGTGTGGACTTTTGAGAGCATCCTTAAAATTTTTAGGAGTTAACTGATTATCCTCTATTATCTCAGCAATCATTGCTTTTGGAAGATTTATCTCATAGATATTATATTTTGATGGAATCTTTGATTCCCTTTCAGATCTCCTTAACTGTGTGTGTTGTTGAAACTCATAAACTGTGTTTATAGGTATGGTTTGTTCTAAGGCTTGAACAACAGAAGTTTGAACCTTATCATTTTGCTCTAAAGGTTGAGCAGCTATGTTTAAGTTTTGACTAGAGTTCTCACTTACTGTTGAAGTTGAATTATTTGTTGGAACCACTTCCTCAGTTTCATTCCTCTGTAATGGAGAATTATCTGTTGAAGTTGTTAGGTCTAAACTTTTAATTTGATTACCTGATGTTTCTAATCTATTATTACTAATTTCTTCTAATAAATTTGGTAATACCACAGGTGTAGTACTAATTGTCTGTGAAACTGGTAAATTTGTAGGAAAATTTATTTTTAAAGAAAGTGTTTCTAACTTATAGTCTTTAAAAGGATAAATTTCCTCATGAAATTTGACATGCCTAGAAATAATGATTTTGGAGTCCTTAAGTCTCAAACATTTGTAGACTTTATGAGATGGTGAATAATCCAAGAAGCAGCAATAGAAAGAGGTGGGTTCAAATTTATTCCTCATTTGTTTAGGTATAAGAGGAAAACACAATGACCCAAAAAACTCTAAAATAGTTAATGTCTGGCTCTTTATTGTATAAAATGGAATAGGGTGAGGAAAACTTTAAATTCTTTGACGGAAGTCTGTTAATAGTGTAAACAGACGCAAAACACGTTTCTATTCAATAGATTTTAGGTATTTCTGATTGATGAAAAAAACATCTAGAGAAAGAAATAATGTGACCATGTTTCCTCTCCACTAACCCATTTTGTTCGGGTGTATAAGGAGAGGAAAATCTATGCTTAATTCCATGTACTTTACAGTAAGAAAGAAAAGAAAAATTCTGAAATTCTCCCCCACCATCAGTTTGAATAGTTTTTATTGAAAAATCTAAAAAAATTTCAATCATAACATGAAAATCTCTAAAACTCCTGTACACCTCATCCTTTGATTTCAAAGGATAAAACCATGAAAACCTAGAATACTCATCTATTATGAGTAAATAATATTTGTATCCATGAGAGGACGTGATTGGGGCTGGTCCCCAAACATCCATATAAATAACATCTAAAAGAGTTTTACTATAAGTCTCTCTATTTTTAAATGGAAGCTTTTTCATTTTATTTAACAGGCAAGTAACACATTTATTATTAACATTACTAATGTTAACTTTATTAGTTTTTAAAAGTTTATTTAAAATTTGGGTTGATGAATGCCCACATCTATTATTCCATAAGATATCTAAATTACTTTTATTAGTAGTAGCAACAAAAGCAGTTGAAGAATTCTGAAATTTATTTAACTAATACAGTCCATTATATCCATTTCGATGCATCAATTTATTACCAGTAATATTATCATGAATCCTAAAACTATCACCATTTAAAGCAAAAGAACCAAGAAATAAGAAATAGCAATCAAAGGTCCAGGACAACGAAATACGAAATCACAGACAACGAAATACGAAATCGGAAATCACAGACAATGACGGAAATTGAAAATCGAAGACGACGATGGAAATCGGAAATCGAAGACTACGAAATCGGGAATCGGAAACGATGACCTTGAAATCCGCAATGACACACAATGACGTGATCGTGAACTCCCAAATTGAAAATCGCAATCGACGACGACGGAAGTCACGAAACAGCGATTAACGAAGCCGAGATTTCGCGAATCCAAGACGACGAAAGTCGCCGCGATGATTGAGTTAGAACGAACTCGTCGCGATGAATCAAATATTTGACAGAAACAAATCGTACAGAATTGCCGCAGAAATCAAATCGGAATCGACGAAAAACAAATAAAATCGCTCAAATCCAAGAATCGTCCAAATCGGAAAACCGAAAGAAAAAACAATTCACAAGGATCGGGAAAACAATTTGTAAACGGAAGCAAGATCTTTACCTGCGATCGAAGGAGAGCCCAACTGATACTATGTGAGATCGCTCAATCCTTGATGGGAGCAGCAGATCTTAGAGAACAACTCTTGTATTTTGTAAAAGAGAAAATCAATTATCAAAAGTGAATATAGTCAATACAAACTAAAGTATTTATATGACACTATTACAGTAACTGATCCTTACAAATAACTATTGTATTAAGAATCACTAATACACCTCTAATAGTAATTAGTGTAAATTTGATAATGAGCATATTTGTGTCTTAACAGATTACCTTCATAAAAAAAAATCAGACAAGATCAGATCAGGTTATAATCTGATTCATGGGTTTCAGGGGTTTATAATCAGGTTGTTAATTCTACTGGGAGCGGATCAAGTGAGGTTAACCTGACTTTAAGTTAACCTTATAAGGTTAATTCTTAACTGTTGGATGAATTTGTGTTGAAGGATTACTCAAGATTGGATGAAAATTGAGAGTGATCTTGCCATAGAGAGCAAAAGTAATGAGAGAGATATGATTTGGGCACTTAACCTTGATTGTATTGTCTTTCTATAGTGTGTATTTATGTACAATTGAATGAGTAACAAACCGATAACAAAGTGAGCGAGGTTTCTTTATAATTAAAGGAATTTGATGAAGCACGGAATCTGCTACCAGTGGGCTCGCGGGGTGGCGAGATGAGCCGGAGGCTGTGGAGTCCACGACGCGCGCTCTACGTCAAACACCTACAGAAGAGGAGGGGAATCGGCGACTCACTTGGGAGTAGGCGATTCGGGCTCCTTGGATGCTCTAGTGTAGAGTGTGTGTGGTCAAGGTGAGATGAGAGTGGAGGACACCCCTAGGACCCCTTTTATAGGGTCCTAGAGGCGTTTCCACTCAATTGAGTGGGGCCCACCTCATTATGGTGCCCTATTGAAGGGTGCCATAATGAGGTGGGCCCGCCCGCGTAACGTCTGGGAGTCGGCGACTCAGGTATGGGAATCGCCGATCCAGGAGTGGAGTCGCCGATTCCGTGGAGGCCAAGTCCTCGGGCTACTAGACCCGAGATCCCTGGATGGAATCGGTGACTCACCCTTGGAGTCGGCGACTTGGTAGTCCCAGTCGGCGACTCCCAAGTGTTAACTTGGGCTCTTGACGTAGACACGTGCTCCGCACCGTGGAAGCCTTTCCGGGGGTCCGGCATATAGCGACGGAACCCTATTCCTTGTTTGAAGGGCGTTGCTGGGAGTGACTGACGTAATCAGGCATGTCTCACCAATTCCCATCCATTAAGGCCAAAGCGACAAAATGGAGCGACTCACTATCAGAGTCTGATTCTGGCCAAAGCGACAGAATGCGTGGATCCTGGCCAAAGCGACAGGATCTAGTTCACTATCAGAACCGATGTTTATAGTCCACCCTGATCAAGAGCGACTTTATGTCTACAACGACGGTTACGGACTAAGGGCAAAGCGACAAAGTGGGTCGAGATCATTAAGGCCCAAGCGACAAAATGATCTCCAAGTCTATCAAGGCCAAAGCGACAAGATAGGAGAATTATTGAGGCCAAAGCGATAAAATAATTCTTGGTCCATTGAGGCCATAGCGACAAAATGGACCGACTCGTTATTAGAGTCTGATTCTGGCCGATGAGACAGAATGCGTGGATCCAGGCCAAAGCGATAGGATCGTTCCTGCAAAACAAAAATAACCTGCAAAACAACTGTATCAGTCTAAAGGATATATTTATTGACTTACTGACCTTGCCGTGCGGGGCTGCTCCTCGTGTCGCTCCTTCCTATGCTCAATAAATCCTCGATTGATCTGGCCGAAGCGACAGATCTATCGTGCTCATGGTTTGACAGCTTCTGGCCAAAGCGACAGAAGTGTCGGGAAGAGTTTATGATACTCCCCCCCGAGTTTGACGACTTCTGGCCGAAGCGACAGAAGTGTCGGGAAGAGCTTAGGATACTCCCCCCTTGAGATCATTAAGGCCGAAGTGTCAAAATGACCTCTGGTCTACTAAGGCCGAAGCGACAAAGCAGACCGACTCACTATCAGAGTCTGATTCTGACCAGAGCTACAGATCCACTATCAGGATCCGATACTCGCCTTGGATACAGAACCTGTTGATTCATTATTAGAATCTGATTCCGATCGGGGCTACGAATTCACTATTAGAATCCGATCCTGACCCGGACTACGGAATCTAACCTGCAAAAAAGGAAAACACTCTGCAAAACAACTAGATTAGTCCATAAACGCATATATTTATTATTAAACTTACCTTGCGATTTACCTCTTATGAAGCCCCTCCTTTGCTCAATAAATCCTTGGTGAATCTGGCCAAAGCGACAGATTTCACCATGCTCAAATTTTTCGACGACTTCTGGCCGAAGCGACAGAAGTGCCGGGAGAGCTTGTGATACTCCCCCCTGAATTTTGACGACTTCTGGCCGAAGCGACAGAAGTGCCGGGAGAGCTTGTGATACTCCCCCCTGAATTTTGACGACTTCTGGTCGAAGCGACAGAAGTGCCGGGAGAGCTTGTGATACTCCCCCATGTATTTTGACGACCTCTGGCCAAAGCGACAGAAGTGCCGGGAGAACTTATGATACTCCCCCCTGAATTTTGACGACTTCTGACCGAAGCGACAGAAGTGCCGAGAGAGCTTGTGATACTCCCCCTCGAAGGTTGTGCTTTGGTGATGCGCAACTTTTTGGGATGAGTGTTTTTTGAATTATGTGATTGTCGGTAAACGACCAATCACAGATACTCGACACTCCAAGGTTGCCTTGAAACTCGGAACCTTAAAGATGGAGAGAGCTTGTGATACTCCCTCCCAAAGTGTGATGACTTCTGGCTGAAGCGACAGAAGTGTTGGGAGAGTTTGTGATACTCTTCCCTTGAAATTTGACGACTTCTGGCCAAAGCGACAGAAGTGTCGGGAGAGTTTGTGATACTCCCCCCTGAAATTTGACGACTTCTGGCCAAAGCGACAGAAGTGCCGGGAGAGTTTGTGATACTCCTCCCTGAAAACTTGCACTTGGGGCAGTTTTTAGTGTTATTTTACCCGGAATCGGCGACTGGAGTTTGTGATACTCTTGGCAGTCGGCGATATCCGTGGTAGAGGGTATTTTTTGTTTTTTACCCTTGTGAGTCGGCGACTCCTCTGTGAGTCGGCGACTTCTAACGTAACCGTCGGATCTTTTCGGGAGATCCTTGGAATATTTGGGAGATATACGGGGAATATTTGTAAAATCTCCAAATAAGGAAAGTTTCTCACATTGTCGTGAGTTTTTGCCCGGAGTCGGCGACTTGGCGTGATTTGGGGGATTTTGAGATCGAATCTTGATCTCAAATTTCGTAAATTTTGGGTTTTCTGGGGGGTTTTTGCAATTTTCCCAAGGCCTATAAATAGTGGAGAGGTTTTCCCCAAAACCTCACAACACTCTTTGCCTTTCTCGATCGCTCAAACCTCCAGACCTTTGAATCGCCGATTCCTCGATTCGAAACCTTCAAATCACCGATTCACCCAATGTCTACCCCCGATTCCCCATTGAAGGAAAGTGAAACGTCAGCTTTCATAGCTGACTTGCTGACTGATAACCTTGATGAGGCGCTGAACACCGTTGAGTCGCCGATTCCCTCTCCTGACAGAGAGGTTGAGTCGGCGACTCCGGTCGTTCCACCTCATGGATTGGAGCTGAGTGCCACCGTGCATGAGCTACTGGGCGCCTCGCCAGTGTCGGCGACTACCCTTGTGGAGTCGGCGACTCAGAGCCAGGCCCTTGTAGTCGTACGGCAGCCTCTCGAGCTGGGGGAAATTCCCGTGGCCTCTGTGTCGGCAACTCCCATCGTGGAGTCGGCGACTCATGCAGGCCCTGTTAAAGGGAAATCCTTCAAGCGAAGGGGGCAGGGCTCAGCTGCCATTGGGTCGGCGACTGCTGGCCATGCCTCACCGATTCCTCTTACGGGATCGGCGACTCGTGTGCTGGAGTCGGCGACTCCCATGTGTATAGATGATTCCTCCGCGCACCGCCCTGCACCATTGGTCGTGAGCGCGGGAGGACGAATCGTGTCGGGACTGAACCCGAACCAAGGTCCTTCTCTGAAGAGAAAGAGAAGGCGCACCACTGGGAAGGGCAAAGTACATATGCCCGAAGAAAATGAAGGGTTCCCTCCTCCTCTGAACATAAATATCGAGGAGACTCTGACTGTGGACCGTGGTGCACCCAATCCACGACAACGAGCGGGCCGGCGTTCCGAAAGAACTCCGCCACCTCCCGTGGATCTGAATGCCAGTCGAGACCCGGACCTCGACTTAAATACGTACGTCGGAGCTTTGAACCCCTCTGGGTTCGCTCACTGTGAAATCGCCTTGAATGGCGTGCCAAGGTTGCTCCTTGTTGGCCGTTCTGGAGACGGCGAGTATGAGCAAGTCATGACCCACGCAACCTTGGACGGGTCCGATGGAGTGAATCCCCCCTCCAATCTGAATGCGAGCGATGATCGAACACTGCTGTCGGGGATTCAGATTTCTGGTCATCTACGATTCTGGGTGTCGAGATACCAGCCAATTAACTTGCCGCCCTCGGGATTCCAAGCTATCCCGAGGATCTATTTCAAGCACTTCTCCGAGCTTCCCATTCCGGAGATTATAAGTGAAGTGCTTCTGACGTTTGAAGTGTCACTGTCGTAGCTCCCGGCGGGATTCTTTGTGATCCTGCGGGGTTTCATGAACATCTGCTGGGGGCTAAATGTTGCTGCGATGGCGAGCTTGTTCATGTACTTCTACAAGCTCACAAGAGAAAAGTCTGCATCCGGTCGCTTTGGATTCACGCGGCGACATTTTGACAAGAATATCATCGACGAGCTCCCGACGAACTTCGGATGCAACTGGAAGAAAGAATTTGTTTTCATAACCTCTGAGTTTCTCCCTGGGAGCCGGGAGATGTGGAACGATCCGAATCGAGTGCACATGAATGCCTCGATCGAACTGAGTACGAGGGACATAGAAGCCTCGGATCGTATAGCGCGTACGCTGACAGCATATTCTGTGCCGCGCGGTGTTCCCTTTGTCCTCTGCCAAAGGGAAGACTTCACTTTTGAAGATGTCGAGGATGCGCATGAGCCACCCACTGAACGAGAGATAGAAGGTGGTCAGAGGCGATCAATCTTATACCATGATGTTGCGCCTTTATATATGCGCAAGAGGTTCCGCGCGGGCAAGCTGATAAGCTTGCGACAAAAGAAGAACAAATCTCGCAGCGAGCCTCGCCGGACCTTCGAGCATGGGTCGAGCTCTCGCTCTGCACCACCTCTCGCGAGGTGTAGATTGTGACATCAGCACCTTCCGGGAGTAACCCCTGTTTTGACCGACGGACCCACCACCAAATATCATATTGATGGTTTTCCGTTGACGATCCTCGCTACTGTCGCTGTCCGGCGAAGGAGAGCGTGGACGCTTCCCCTTCAGGTCAGGTTTACAACCGTCTCGTCCTCGGGATCCCTTGACGAAGTTGCCAAGTTCACCCTTGGAGACCAGTTGCTCGACGTAGATCGAGAACTCTCTGCAGTGGTCGGTGAGGTGGCCGTGGTCCTTGTGGAATTTACAGAACCGTCCACCCTTTTTGCGACTACTTTTGGTTGCAGGGTCCAGAGTACGGGCAGGAGGTAGATCTGCCCGACTTTTGAGTTTCTCAAACAGTTCGCCTTTATTGATTGTAAGTGGGGTCCATTCCTTCCATGGTTGGGATGGACCCTTTGGCGACTGCTTGGTGGTTGTTTGGTACACTTTGTTGTCATGCTTGGGCTTCCATTCCTTTTTGTAGGAACTAGCCGCATGCTCAGTGTACTTGCTCGAAGAGCCTCGGAAACTGTTTTTTCCGCCGTAGCTCTTTTTCTCGAACTTTGGTTTTTTGTAGCTAGTGGCCTCAAGTTCCACCAGCTTGTTCTCATTCTGCTCTTCCACCTCAATGAATGCTTGAGCTTGCTGGAAGAGGTCAGGCAGAGTCTCCACCTTATGGAGAGTAAGATGTTGGGCCAGAGGGGAGTAGGGTACGAGCCCGTTTGTGTATCCCGCTATAGCCAGACTTGGGATTAAATCGCTCACCTCTGTCATCATTGAGGTGAACTTGATTGTGTAATCCCTTAACGACAGCTTGTTCTGTCGTAGTGCCAGCAGTGCATTGGCACTGTGTTTGATCCTAATCATCCCCACGTGTTGGGCGATGAATTTGGATGAAAGGTCCGTGAAGCTGGAGATTGATCCAGCTGGCAGACCAGAGAACCACCGATAGGTACTGCCCATGAGAGTGCCGGGGAATTCCCGGCACAACAGCGCGTTATCGGTGGTTTGCGGTTCCAAGACACTAAGGTAGAGGTTGATGTGATCTCTTGGATCACCCGAACCATCATACGCTTCTATCCTTGGTACCCGCCAGGTTTGTGGGAAGGATACCTTCAAAAGGTCCTCTCGAAAAGGAGCACTTTTGATCCTTAGAAATTCCATCGGACCGCTGGCAGCTGGATTGACTGCAAACTTCCGACGGAGATCTTCCACAAATCGAGTTGGAAGAGTCTTTTCAGTATGACTCTTGTTAGGCCCAACCTTTGATTTGGAAGGTTGTGGACCATCCTTTTTCTCCCCAGATGGAGAATTATGAGAGGCCGATTCACCCGCTCCTTCGCGGGCAATGGTCCTCTAACTCCTCGCTTTTTCGAGATTGTTCATCCTTTGCTCCATGTTCTCCATGAATTTGGACAACCTCTCCTCTAAAGCGGGAGGAACTGATGTTTGAGAGCGCTGACTGACTTGAGGCTCCTCAGGCCCTTCTGGCCTGTTTTCTTGAGGAGGGTCAGTTTGGGCCCTGTCAGGTATCACTGAGGATTTGCCTTTGGTCCTCAGATGATAGTCGTGCCTTTGCCTTTCATAATTCATTGTAGACAAAAGCGTGTTCCAACTAGAGAGCAAGTGCTTGCTAGAACTAGCCCGAGAGAAAGAACCAGGTGGAGTCGGCGATTCACTGTGGGAGTCGGCGATTCACAAAGGTGGAATTGGCGACTTACACAAGTGGAATCGGTGACTGCTTTAGGTTGCTCTTCTTTCGAGTTTGGCCGTGGACAGCACTCTTAGCTAGCAGAATAACCCGCAATCGGAGACTCACTAGGTGGAGTCGGCGATTGCCTGTGTGAATCGGAGATTCCTTGACACAAAGTTAGCGACTCACCCTAAGGGAATCGAGCTAAGCTTTGCGAAGAAAATTTCGCG
>LFYR01000841.1:53027-117701 GCA_001185155.1 Zostera marina | reverse complement strand
GCAGAAGAGGAGGGGAATCGGCGACTCACTTGGGAGTAGGCGATTCGGGCTCCTTGGATGCTCTAGTGTGGAGTGTGTGTGGTCAAGGTGAGATGAGAGTGGAGGACACCCCTAGGACCCCTTTTATAGGGTCCTAGAGGCGTTTCCACTCAATAGAGTGGGGCCCACCTCATTATGGTGCCCTATTGAAGGGTGCCATAATGGGGTGGGCCCGCCCGCGTAACGTCTGAGAGTCGGCGACTCAGGTATGGGAGTCGCCGATCCAGGAGTGGAATCGCCGATTCCGTGGAGGCCAAGTCCTCGGTCTACCATACCCGAGATCCTTGGCTGGAATCGGCGACTCACCCTTGAAGTCGGCGACTTGGTAGTCCCAGTCGGCGACTCCCAAGTGTTAACTTGGGCTCTTGACGTAGACACGTGCTTCGCACCGTGGAAGCCTTTCCGGGGGTCCGGCATATAGCGACGGAACCCTATTCCTTGTTTGAAGGGCGTTGCTGGGAGTGACTGACGTAATCAGGCATGTCTCACCAGAATTATAAAGAATATTAGCTAACAAACTAATATTCCAATACTTCCTCTCAAGTTGGCGTTCGTGTACTAACATCAAGCTTGGACTTTAATTCCAGGAAGCATGATGACGGTAATGGTTTTGTAAAACCATCAGCTATCTAATCTCTCGTAGATATGTGGGTGACTTGTAATTCTCCTCTCTTGACTATAGTTCTCATACAAAATTGAAATTTATTGCTATATGCTTTATCTGCGAGAGTGGAATAGTACTAGATTATGAGATAAGTGTTTAGCACCTAAGTTATCTGTCCAAACATGAGAATGTGTAACTGGTACTAAACGAATTTATTTCAACAAGTTTCATATCCAAATCACTTCAGATGCTGCATCGGTCAATATACAAAATTATGCTTTTGTGGATGAGCGTACAACTGTGGATTGTTTCTTGAAAGATCAAGAAACTAAATTATTTCTGATAAATATCATAAAACCCCAGGTACTTCGTCGATCATTTGTACATCCAGCCCAATCCGTGTCTGTATATGTGTCTATTTGAGATGAAATCAAGGGTGAAAATAATATGCCATGTGAGCTATAGTACCTTGTAAATACTTCAGAACTCGTTTTGTAGCCACCCAATGTATAGTTGTTGGGTGTTGGAGATATTGACATAGCTTGTTTACAATAAATTCTATATCTGGACGAGTGTTTACAAGGTATAGAAGAGAATCCAGTGTAGACCTATATAATAGCTTATCCTCAAGCGATACTCCATCATGTGTTGTTAACTTCATGGTGCATGAAGGTTTGTGCATATTTTGACATGTGCATGTTAGTTTTAAGAACTAAATCATTTGTATAACGATGTTGAGAGAAAATATAACTTCTGTTAGTTCCTACTGGGATTAGCTCCATTCCCAGAAAAAACTGCAACTTCCCCATATCTTTGAGCTTAAACTCTGACGTTAATGTCTTGATTAGGCTTGCAACTTTTGAGTTGAAGGAACCAATGATGATTATATCATATACATAAAATAACCATATATAACTGGCTAGTTCTCGTGACTCGTAAAAAAATGAAGTGTCAGAGAGCAAGTACTTGTAAATCCAATCAACTTCAGAAAATTACTTAACCTTTCATACCAAGCTCGTGGAGATTGACGAAGCTTGTATAGAGATTTATGTACCCTGCAAACTTTATTCAGATGATTTGTGTTCACAAATCTGAGTGGTTGCAATATATAGATTTGACCACCGTACTGTAAGTTTATTCAAAATTTATTTTTTCAACTTGTGAAAACCACCAAGCGACCAGCCGTGCTTTCCGTCGTTGAAGATTCCCATCAGGTCCTTTTTTCACCCTGAACATCCACTTACATATTACCAGATTCACATTTGGAGGTTAGGGGGTCCATCAGTGATCATACATGATTTCGAGCAAATGCAGCCATTTTAACTTCCATGGCTTGAATCCACTCAAGTGATTTTGATAGCCTGTTTGATTGTAGTTGGTTTAGATAAATCATTGTTAGCTAGTGATGTAGCCTCTATTCGTGCAAGAGCGTTATAGTCAACACGAGAAATATTTGATCTTGACCGATCCGACCAACTAGAGCTTGAACTGGTGAACTTAATGAGGATGAGTCTGATGTTTCATATGTTGAAGTTGTAATCGAATTCCCATTAATATTTGACTTATCTGGTAAGTTGTGGCTCAGCTCCATAAACCAGATTGATTTATTGGTGAATTCACAGAGATGACTTACCATGAACTAGGTGACTGTGTTGTTGAATCATCTTGAGGTACCTTTCATTTTGCAAATGGAAAGAAATTTTCGAGAAAAATATAATGACGAGAAATATACATGTGATGAGTTTGTAGATCAAGACATGATATAGCCCATGTGAGATGGACTATACCCGAGAAACACGCATGAGATTGATCGAAAAGAAAACTTGTGTTGATTGTAAAGTCAAAGAAGTGGAAATACCTCACAACCGAAGACCATTAGAAATGAATGTTTAAGTTGGGTATTAAATAATTTTTGGATTGGTTTGGTTCCATGTGATTTAGAAGGTATGTGATTTACAGTAATAAATACGACTGTCGAGAAGGCATAGTTCCAATATGATAGCGGAACTTTGCTATAAACCAAGAGTGTCAAGACGATATCAACTATGTGCATTATTTTCCTCTCAGCCGTACGTACCACTTTCCTCATGAGTGTGTGGTCGTCTATGATGTATACCATGAGTTTGGAAATAAGGCGTTAGAGTTTCAAATTCTCCACCAAAGTCTGATTGAAAATATTTGATTTTTGTGCCAATTTTCCTTTCAACCATGACGTGGAATTTTTGAAAAATATCCACGACTTCAGATTTACGTTTGATTGAAAAGATCCATATAAACCTGGAAAAAATATCAATAGAGAGAAAAACGATGTCCATTATCAGAAGAAATGGGAGTTGGTCCCCAAACATCTCTATGAATTAATTTTAAAGGAAATTGACATTTGGTATAGATTGAAACAAGATTACTACGACTCGTCTTGCCTAAGATACAAGACCTACACTTATTGAATTTAATGATTACAGATGATAATTTAGTTGAAGAAACAACATTGCATAGGATTGACTCATTAGGATAACCCAACCTTTGACGTCAAACATCTAAAGTGGCTTGAATCGAATTGATAGAAGGAGTCGGACTTGAAACGACTTATTGATTACCATCATGTTTGATAGAGCGGATTTGGGGATCCTTCAATTTCTTTCGCTGGCACTACCTGACTTTTGGGAATAATTTTCGAAACATGATTAGAAATTTTCCATTTGTATTCGTCATGTATGTCTTCCCTTTCTCCAAGGGATTGTGCACCCAGTGACCTATTTGAGTCTTGTGCAGCGGAGACTGTCGTCGTCGTAGTGAGCGCGTATTGGCATTCTGAACTGGAAGCCATTTTCGATCGAATTGGGAAGTAGAATCGATCAAAGAATCGAATCAAGAAATCGAATTGAGTCGAAAATCTAAAGAAGAGATTAGACAACTGATACCATCTCAGATTATCTCAACTTTGTTAAACCCAAAATGAATCCCTTTCTCAACTTATTACAACAGTCAACAATGTTAAGTATTTATTACACCATTGGTTAACTAACTAACTAACTGTTTTATTATCAGTACACTTAAACTAAACTATATATGGATTGAGTTATTAATATTGTTAACAGTTATTATTGAAATTGTATCAAAATCGCTTAAACTCTTTTAATTTTCTATGAGCTCTAATTATCAATATCAACCGAAAGAAATTAAATCCTAAAAATTCTCCATCCCCATCCGACAACCGACAAGTATGCTTCCATCGATCCACAAGTTGGTGTTGTTTGCCGGTGTTGTCGTATCGAGCATCCTTTCTGATCAGTTTTGAAGAACGGGAGAGATCGGAGAAGAGTGTGCACAGAGTCGACGCTAGGGTTTAGGAGATGAACGATTGCGAGTAAGAGGGGAGGAGTCGATTGGGAAGAACCCAAGGGTTTTGATTTTTGTATTCAAAAGTAAAAAATAAAATATTACAACTTGACACTATATACTAAATGACTAAACCCTAATTAACTTAATGGGCAAATATCAGAGTTGGGCCTGACCTAGCTTAAATATTAAAACATACTTATCTTAACTTTAAGCCAAATTCAATAATTACTCTCAATACCCCTCCTTAAGCTGGAGAGTGTATGTCATAAAGTTCCAGATTGGGTAGTAGATTGCGCAATGATTCAAGATTTGCTGGTTTTGTTAAAATATCTGCCACTTTGTGATGTTGTTGAGACATGCTGTAATTTAAATAGTCCAGCTTGAAGATGATCACGAATTAGATGACAATCAATCTCTATATGTTTGGTGCGCTCATGAAAGACTGGAATATGTATTGTAGCCATGTTGTCACAGTGTAACATTGTTTCTCCTGATGGCTTGACCTGTAGATCATTTAAAAAATAATGCAGCCACATTATCTCACATACAGTTGATGCCATTTCCCTATATTCACTTTCAGCAGATGACCTACTTATGGTTGTTTGTTTCTTAGATTTCCATGCTATGGCTGAGCCACCTAATAGAATTGTGTATCATGTAATAGATCTCCTGGTGTTGGGGCAATCAGCCCAATCTGTATCACAATAAGCTTCTAATTGTAAGGATGCATCCCTTTTATATAAAATACCTTTGCCTGGAGCTCCTTTGATGTATTTCAATATCTTCATGGCAGAGTTGGAGTGTGATTGCTTGGGATCTGCCAAAAATTGACTATGATGACTAACAAAAAAGGATATATCAGGTCTTGTGATTGTAAGGTATAATAGTTTCCCAATTAGCTTTCTATAGATCGATGGATCTTTTAGTGGAGCATCATTTTTAGAGTTTTTGTAGTTGTGAGACATTGGGATTTTGGATGGAGAGGATCCCAATTGTCCAAAATCATGTAGAATATCAAGGGCATATTTCCTTTGTGATAGGAAAATACCTAAGTTGGATTGAGACACCTCAATTCCTAGAAAGTATTTAAGTTTGTCCAAATCCTTTATATGGAATTGAAGGTGTAAATATTCTTTCAGTTTCTGAATTTCAACTTCATTATCACCTGATATAATCAAGTCATCCACATATATAAGTACACAGGTATATGAGTTTGAATTTGAAAAATAATGTATAATCAGAATGAGATTGTGTATACCCAAATTTAGTTAAAGCTGAAATGAGTTTTTCATACCAGTTTCTGTTGGCCTGCTTTAGGCCATATAGGGATTTCTTTAATTTACAAACTCTAGTGTCATCTGATGGTAGCATCCCTGGAGGTGGGGACATGTATATCTCTTCAGATAAATCACCATGTAAGAAGGCATTACTCACATCCATTTGATATGTTGTCCAATTTTTGATTGATGCAACTGCTAGAAGTGTCCTAACAGAGATTATCTTTGCCACAGGTGAGAAGGTTTCTTTGTAGTCAAAGCCTTCCACCTGAGTATGACCTCTTGCAACCAGTCTGGCTTTTGGCCTTTCAATTTCCCCATTAGATTTGTGTTTTACTTTGAAAACCCATCTGGATCCCACAATCTTTCTTCCCTTTGGTTTTGGTACTATCTCCCATGTATCATTGAGTTCTAGAGCTGTAAGTTCATCATTCATAGCTTTTACCCATTCAGGGCTTTGACTGACCTGTTTAAAGGATGATGGTTCTGTAGTTATGGAGATTTTGTCTAGATAGTCAGTATGGGTAGTAGATAGTCTTTTGTATGTTAGATAGTCATGCATTGGATATGAGGTGCCTTTTGATTTTCCATTACTTGTTGCAAAGGAGCCGAAGTAGTCATTTTGTTTTATGGGATGTCTTGTTTGTCTTTTTGGATATCTTGGGTTTAGTTGTGTGTTTGATATTGAAATTGTTTCTGGATTTGTATTCATGTGTTGTTCTTGTATTGCCTCTGATGGATCAGAGTTTGACTTTGTTTGTGTTGCCTCTGATGATTCAGAGTTTGGAATTGTTTGATTTAGTATTTCAGAGTTTGATTCAGTTTGGAGTATTTGATATACCTCTGAGCAGTCAAAGTCAATTACTGAATTATTGTTGGAATTTTTAGTTGATGTTTGATTAATGTTTTCATTTAAATTATTCTAATTTAGGGGAAACACATCCTCGTAGAAGATCACATCTCTACTTATGGAGATGTGTTGAGTATCTAATTCATATATGATGGAACCCTTTTGGGTCGAAGGATGTCCTAGATATATGCATTTTTTAGCTCTAGGGGAGAATTTATCTTCTTTTACAAAACATGTAGTATAGCATAGGCAGCCAAAGATTCTAAGACCTTCATAATTGGGCGTCTGGAATGCATGAGTTCATATGAGGATAAATTTTGTGTTACCTTGGATGGTAACATGTTGACAATATGAGTAGCTTGAAGTATTGAGTATCCCCCATAACTCAATTGGGAGTGATCACTGTAGTTTCAGTGCCCTGACTACATTTAAAAGGTGTTAGTGTTTTCTCTCAACCACACCATTCTGTTGTGGTGTGGTGGGCAGCTAGAATAATGAATAATTCCATTTGTTTTTAGGAATTCATCCATGACTAAGGAGAAGAATTATCCACCATTGTCAGTCCTAATTGCTTTGATAAAAGTATTAAAGTGGTTAGTGATAAGGGCATGTAAATTTTTAAAGATGATAAAACATTCAGATTTCATAGATATTAAATAAGTCCAAGTATAATCATCAATCACAGTTAAAAAATATCTTTTCCCATGGATTGTTGGAGTGTGAAAGTTCCCCCACACATCCATGTGAAGTAGATCAAATGCATGTTTAGTTATAGATGCATGTGGTGGAAATGATTTTCTAGGTTGCTTAACAAAATGGCAAGTGTCACAGTATTTATCAAAAGTAAAGTTTGAAACATTAAAGGACAAATTGTTTAAGATGTGTTTGAGTTTTTCACTTGAAGTGTGACCAAGTCTTCTATGCTATGTAGATGTTGTGATGGCACCTGCAAAACAATCTTCACCACTAGTCTGTGGTAATAGGTAGAGCCCTTTTTCCATCCTACTCTGACCAATTTCCTTCATCTGAACATTGTCATATATGAATGCACATGATTTAGAGAATTGTACTGAGTAGGTATCATGTTGAGTCAATTTGCTAATGGATAGCAAATTCACTTGAAAGGATGGAATGAAGTACACATCCTTCAGTGTGATATTGGGTGAGATAGAAATATCACCCTTTTGGGACACTGTTTGATTGTCCCCATTTGGTAATGAAATCTTGAAAGGATTGCATTTTGTAAGTTTTTGAAATAAGGATTCATTTCCACTCAGGTGTTCTGATGCACCTGAATCAATGATCCAATAAATATTTAAATATTTGTTAAAAACAGAATTTGCATTATCTGAATCTTTATACTTGGGCAGGGGCTTTGGATTATATTTTTCAGAGTAGAGTGGGAAGCCATATGGTCCAGTGGGATTTTCAGAAGATTCTGCCTTTTTGTCATTACTGCCCCATGTTGTCCAAGTCTGTTCAGTGTTCGCACAATTGGCTGAACCTTGTGCTTTGTTGATCACAGATGGTGTTGGAGTGGTAGGGTTGGTCCTTGTGACAGAGGAGGTGTTTCTAGAAGGATATCCATGTTGGTTAAAACACTTCTCATCACTGTGTCCAAATGCAGCACAGTGAAAACAATGGTACCTTATGTTCACCTGTTTACCACTTTTGTGTTAGATTGGTTCAGTAGGAGTTGGGGGCCTCTTCCTTTGGTTTGCATTGGATGAGGATTGAGTGTTTGTAGGCTTGGTTGTTTAATAGGGTGCTTTCCCTTTAGCAGAGTAGAAAGCAGAGCCTTGATTCATGTTTGTGTTGTTGGTCAGTTGTTGTTGGGCTTCTTCATGGATGACCATTGAAAATACTTTCCCAAAGTTTGGTAGTTTCTCCATAGACAGAATGGTAGACCTTGTTTGTCTGAAGCTATCATTCAAGCCCATTAGGAACTTCCTGACCTTGAGCCTTTCAACCCTTTCATTCATTCTACCATTCACATTACAAGTGCAGGTGATACAACTACATCTGGGAACTTCACCATAAGCATCCACCTCTCTCCACAATGTCTTAAGGTTAGAACTGAACTTAGACACAGTGTTTGACCCTTGCTGAAGTAGGGCAATGTCCTGAGTGAGTTGAAACAAATGAGTCCTATTGGATTGTTTGAACTGATCTCTGAGGTCAGTCCAAATAATAGAAGCAACATCAGTGTACATTATTTGGGAGGCTATCTCCAGAGAAAGAACTCCATATCCACTGACGTACTATCCCATGACAAGTCACCCAGGCTTTATGTTCCTCTAATTCATTTTGAGATGGTTCCTTAATAGATCCATTTACAAAACCCAACTTCCTTCTAGTAATCAGCATGGTGGTCATCTCTCTATTCCAGGGATAGTAGTTCTGACTACCTTGTATGATATTTATAATGGATGGGGGACCATAGTCTAAATGTAGGGTCAAATAAGGGACCACCAAGTGGTTTCTTTTGGACACTATGAACATTCTCAATTTTTGCCATGATGAACACTCTGTAGCATTTTTCATGATAATAAAATTGTATTAATTTAATGTAGATGAATTTTGAATGAATCAAAGAATGTAGAGTAAAGTTTGAATTGAGTGATTTAATTTTGGCAGTGGTTTTCATTCCACTTTTAACTGATTCGAGATGGTGTCTAGTTATAACTAGATAACATTTATTTTTATCAGAGTAGTCGATTAACAGCGGCAGCAATATGAATATAGTATTTACTTTGATCATGGAATAGATTCTATTTAACATGGAACATAAAAGAACAGTAAGACTCTCATCATTATAAGAATGTGATATTAAGTGCATTTTACTTTGCATACTGTGTGGATAGATTAAAACAGACCAAGAGTTAATCTATCCAGAAGGATCTTACTAATATGGACATGAAGTAGTCTATTTAACAGTATTAGACATAGGGGATCAAAGCACTTATCAACATTAACCAACAGAGTACGGTCTAATAGGAGTCTCAGTTTATACACACACATTAGTCTAATAGGAATGTTTACGTCACTTCTTTAGATCGATCTTGGTCCCGGATCACGACGGTGAGTTCACCCATTTGCAACTTGCAAGGGCGTAGGCACATAGAGTTGGAATGCAAAATGAAATATCAAAATTACTTGTACTAAATACATTCTTTTCCAGGGTACAAAATATAAATTTTTTATATGGAATAGGGATTTTATAAATTTTGTAAGTTCATAGGGGATTTTATAAATTTTGTAAGTTCACAGGGGATTTTATATAAAATCATCTTTTAAAAATTTACAAAGTAACCCCCCACCCGGCACCCCCACCCAAAACGTATATATTGAACTTCCCCCAAAATCAAATCTCACTTCTTCCTCCCTTCATCTCTTAAACCCTAGCGCAGCATCAAACCTTGTTTTCCATCAAATCTTCCTCTAGTGACTGCTGAGTGCCGACCAGAGTAGATTCCAAACGATCTGTTCATCTTATCATCTCCAATCTGCAGGTACTAATTGATTCGTGTATAAAATAAGTCATGATTCGATTGTTTTCCTTTAACTTTAGTTTTATATTTCATATATTGAGAATTCGAATAGTCTGTGTGTAAAAGCTTTCACCTTAGTCGTATATTGAGAATTCAGAATATATGATTAAAGTTAAAGCTTTTACAACTATTCCAATGAATTCTCAAATTGATTATTCCCCCAAATTGATTTAAAATTATTCATAATTGTTAATCATACATCATAATTCATTCACTGTTATTTAAAAACTACAGATACTTTCTACTATAGGGATTTCACTAATCTTTCTTTCATCGGTTCCATGGTTCTTCTAGACGCAATTTTGGGTATTTTCCGATCAAACATATAACATTGTTGTTTCGGCAACTTTTTCCTTTGTCTCAATTTCTTGATCAAATTGTTAGGTCGAATCACTCTCTTGTTACAAATCTGTTGGGAAACCGCAATTCTTCTTATCCTTTTTGCATCTATTCCATCCTCCACCTTCCGCCCTTTCCACCAACTTGTCTCATCCTTTTCTGCGAGAGGAAAGACCTCCTCCTCCTCCAAAGTAAGTCAACATTGAAACATCTTTTAATTTTACGCCTTCCATGATTTTTTTTACCTGTCTGTTTGTCTATCTGGATTTTTGTTTGTTCAGAGGTTTACGGTGCCACAAAAGTACTTCTTGCATTTCTACATTGTGGCAGTTGTGTGGACTACATTGTTGTTAGTGTGGTTCATTTTGTCCTATGCCCATTGGAAGATGATACGGTTTGATTCAGAAGACCATCATTCTATTGGGCAAATTAGTCTAGTTTGGAGGAACCATATTTTTTTGCTCATGCTCATGGGTCTTCAAGTCCTGAGACGTTTTTTTGAGACAGCTTATGTGTTTGGGTATGGTTCGTCGGCCAGGATGCATATTGCTGGGTATTTTATTGGATTATAGTAAGTAGGACCATCCTTTGATTTTAACAAACACATATCATTTGTTGGTATTCTTGGTGTGTACTAATGTCAATTATGTTTTTAAAAAAAAGTTTCTATGTTGCAGCACCAATGTCTCTTTGTTGTTCTCTTTTTCCTGTAGTTTTAAACTACACTATCAGGGGAAGAATGGATCTAGCAGAGTTTAGAGATTATCTGAAACCTTTGCCACAATTAGGATGGTACCAATGGATTGGAACAGCTATCTTCATGTGGGGTTGGATACATCAACTTCGATGTCATGCAATTCTTGTAGGTTTGAATTTGTATGGTTTAAATCACACACTGACACTGCTTTAAGTGAACTTGCTTGTGTCAACAAACCTTGCAGGGATCACTTAGGAAGCAACCAGAAACAAATGAATATGTTGTTCCTCATGGAGACTGGTTTGAACATGTTTCATGCCCACATTACCTTGCAGAAATTGTAAACTTTTTGATACCATGTGAAATCATCTGCCACCAACTCATCTCCATTTTTTTCAACTCCATGTTTTTCATTTGCAGGTGATTTATGGTGGTATTTTGTTTGCCAGTGGTGGTTTGAATCTTACAGTGTGGCTTGTTTTCATATTTGTTGTGAGTAATTATTAAGCAGTAGTAATCCTTGACACCTCAGAAAATAATCAAACTGGATATTGATTGTGCAGAGATATTCAGCTTTATTTCTTATTTGATTTCTAACAAAACTATTTTCAAGTGTTATTGTATGTAATATAACTTGATTCTGCTTCTTTTTTGTTTGTTTTGCAGGCATCAAATCTTATATTTGCTGCAGGTAAAACACATAGGTGGTATTACCTTAAATTTGAAAATTACCCACGAAATCGGCATGCTATCATCCCCAAAGTTTATTAGATGCCTCTGCTTGTGTGAACAAAAGGCGAAAAATGCACATTATCAAAACTATCACCTTCATTGTTGTTTCTACTTGAACCAGGTTTTATTGGCATGAGTGGTTAGTGTGGGTTGTTAGAGTTAAATCAGTTGTAATAACTGTAATTAGTTATTGTAATAACATCTATATATATTCAATATCAGTCCGTGATTAACCACGGTTCCACCACAACTTCTTGTATTTCGTATAAGTTTGATCATAATACAGAGTAGAAAATGGAGGTGATATTATATGGAATGGGTCGAGTTTGGTTTGAGTTTACCATGACTCAAATCCGATTTGGATGTTGGGTTTGTTTGGATTTAATCTTTTTTTAAAAAAAATTACATAAAAAACCCTGTTATTTAAATAATTTAAATTTTTGATTACATAATTATTAAATAAGATAAAAAATCGAATAATTCTTAAATAAAATTAAATATCAAATAATTTTTAAAATCTTAAATAAAATAAAATATCAAATAATTCTTAGTTAAATACTCATAAATGAAGATAAATCCGTCGACGGCGAAAAGAGGGAAGATGGAAATGGAAGAGAAGAGTGAAATAAAAATAAAATCAAAATTTAGATTTAAAAAAAAAGGAAATTTCTTAAATGTATTTAAAATGTTTTATATAAAATAAAATTTCATTTATATTAATTATTTATATTTTAAGGTTTTTTATAAAAAAAATCGGTTTTTAGCATTTTAGGTGAGTCGGATTTGGTTCGGGTCTTACTCGAATCCGACTCGAAAAAAAACGGTTGAAAAAATTTTGAGTTCGGATCTTTAATATATGGTTTCATGATCGAAAATATCCATCTAATCCCGATATGTTCGGACCGAGTTCGGATTTGACCCGTCATATGCCCACAACCACACCTACCTGGAAGTTGATCGCCAAGTTGTTCCCTTATTATGAAAGGTGACGAAATGACGACCAACCTAACATGCATTTTAACAGGCAATATTTGATCTTGATAGTATTGTTGATGGGCAAAATGACAATAATACCAGATCCACATAATATATTATCAGGCAAATTTATATGAAAATATACAAAGTAAAATTCGAATCATGAACCTCAAAAACTTTAATAGTTTACGAGACCAGTGAGTCAAATTTTTTTTTTTGAAACAAGTGAGTCGACCTTACTTTGTCTGGAATTTACCGGAGATGGAAGAATATCCAAAAGCTGATGTGATTTATTATCGACTCTATGGCTCTTTAAATAGTGTTAATAATGGGTAAATCAACTTCATAACTAACTAACTAACAGATCTTAACAGGTAAAGCCTTTCAAATTTTTTGATACTTGGCTACGCTCTCCGACCTTCAACACCTTATTTAAGGAGGTTTAGGAAACTGTGGTCCTTGGATCGCCCATGTATATAATGAAGAAAAATTGAAAATTGTGAAGATAGCGGTGAAAGAATATGCACGACTTAATGGCAATTCTATACATTCCTGATCATGATTTCAAAGGGCATGAGCTCTACAAATCTAGGTGATTATAAGCCAATCTCATGCGTTGGGGTACCCTATAAAGTCATATCTAAATTACTCACTTAAAGGTTGTCCAAAGTTCTACCAAATTTCATCTCAAGTACTCAAACAGGTTTGGACCTGGACCCGGACCCATACTAGACCCATAAAAAAATCCGAATCTGGACCGGGTCCGGATCCAATATATGATTTCTTTTTACCTAAAAAAAATCAATAAATAGTTAATAAAAAATTTAGTAAAATCAATAAACATAAAATAAAAATAACATTTTAAGTCAATAATATTTAAAACATCTTAAAAGTTAAAAAACTAACAACAAAGTTAAATATTTAATTAAATAAGAGTTAATTATTCTTTATTCTAAATCTTTGGTGTATTTATATTTAACCCTAAGTTACTAATATATTATAAAATATATATTAAAATATTTAAACGCTAATTAAGTTACTAATATATCATAAACATTTATAATATCCGGGTCTAGTTAATCTGGACCCGGCCCGGATTACTAACTGACCGGGTCTGGACCTGGACCTCCGGGTCCAAAACCTTTAATGGGTCCAAAACAAGGCTCTGGCTAGTGCTTTACACTCTTGAGTGGTATGTCCTTTGTCCTTATGATACTCGCAATACTTACCGTTATAGCAAAATTGTGCTAAAGATTCGCTCATAGGTTTTGTTGGCTGAAGAATGTTTTGTAATTCTAGGAATTTTTCTCTTTGGTTTTTCTTAAGATCGGGAAGGTTAAATGTAGGTCGATTTTGTTATGTAAAGTTATTTGAGGTTCTGAATTTTTTTATTTTTTCTATCATATCTTCTATATCCATTGCAATATATGCTCTTTCAAATAAATCTGCCATATTGGTTGGAGGTTCTTCTGCAATTTTAATCGTGAATCTGATTGGTCTAATACCGGCCTTGAATGCCATAATGGCTGCACTATCCGTGGATTTTTCAACGCTATTAATAAGTAAAAGGTTGTTACTCTAACAACTATCAGTTAGAGAATAATTAGTATAAATAGAGATAGATAGGAATTGTAAAAGCAACTCATTCTAGTATAATCTAATTCACTTCAGTTTACAATATGGTATCGAGAGCAGGTGTTCTACCAGAGAAAATGCGATTTTTTCTTGCGCTCTTCCTCTGTTAGAACAGCATCCGCTTCCGCTCAAGCACTCTGCTCAGCATCCGCTTCCGCATCCAAATTTGCATTCGCTTCAATACTGCAACAGACTTCGCACTCCAGATTCCGCTCAAATCCACGACTTTTTCTGCAGATCTACAATTTTCTTCAATCTTCAAATCAATCTTCAAATCGACGATTTCTTCACAAGCAAATCTTACTCCACAAAAGCAAATCACGATTCCGTTCTTCCAGATTCAGTTATTCTGGACGACGACGATTTCTTGCAATCCAGACGACGACGATCGGCGTCTATTCTCCGGATCTTCAGAAGACGACGACGACGATCGCCCTCTGTTCCAGACAACGACGATCTACTCAAATCCACGATCTTCTGTTCCAGATCTGCTCGAATCCACGATTTTTTTTTTCCAGATCGATGATTCTTCGTTTCTTCGATTCTTCAAATTCAAATCGACTCTCCAGATCTTCGACTGTTTCAAATCGACGACGATCTGCTCACATATATTCCAGATTCAGATTCAAGAATCAGCGTCAACTTTCTCACATTCGGTTATTATGCATCTTTGAAGACAACGATTTCTAAAAATTCAAGATTCGGTTAGTCCAGATCCAGCTTGAAGTTTTTCCACGGGTGATTCATGTGTCCAGACAACACAAGGTCATCTCGAGAATTTCAGAGGTACTCTCAAAGACAAAATCAACATCACCGGATCATCAGACACAACTCTCATCGTGAGAATCATCCGAGAACGTCACTCCGCACACGTTCCAGATTCATCAGATCACCCATCGCATTCACACTGATACAATTTCAGACCGTGATTCAGATATTTGTGTTTCCAGGTTACATTCTTGATCTCCGGTTTCCGATTCCAGATCGTGATCTTCGAGTTCGGTTCATCAGATCGCACCACAGACATCGACGATAATCACAGAAATCTTTAAAAAAAAATAATAATAAATAAATGAATTGTAATCTGTGAGTCACAGAAGTAGTAGTCTTTTTTTTTCGTTTATTTTTCTCACCGACGACGACTTCCGTTGTAAGCAGAAATATAACTGCAAAAACACGTAAAGCTTCGCCGGTTATCTCACAATCAAAGTGAGATCAAAATTTTTTCATTCGAAAAGAATGGAAAGTCCGATATATGATCCCACAGGCAACCGCACTCCCATATTATATGTGAGGAAACTGGTATTCGTTACCCTTAACAGGGAAAACTATGTACCATGGAAGGCTCAGGTATCAGCTGTACTCAAAGGTGCAGAACTTCTGGAATACGTGGAAGGACAAATCGATCTTTCCACTTCATCGATCCATGTAAGACAGGATCAAATAATTCTAGGATGGCTACTTGCATCACTATCGCCATCAATTCTTCCACAGGTTGCTAACCTTGAAACCTCGACAAAGGTTTGGAGGGCACTGTCCAATCTATTTTCCCTCAAGTCCACCACCCGAATACTACATCTCCACCAACAGTTTCTGGAAATAAAACAGGGAACTATGACAATGAAGGCCTATATCGCTCATGTACGCAAGATCTTAGACAACCTTGTGGCCGTAGGTAAAATTTTAAATGAATCCCAGATAATTCTCAAGGTTCTTGGAGACTAATTAAAATCAGAATACTCACAGTTTGTCACCGCCAATTTCAATCACAATCTGACATTCATGGATCTATAAGCTCTATTAATGGACCAGGAAATGTGGATAAAGAAAAAACAATATGAATCACCAATTGCTGCCAACATAGCTACTACAAGTGCAAGAAGAAGTTCTTCTTCAACATCATCTACGGCAAGTAATTACAACAACGCTCATGTCAAAGGATCGTGCCAAATCTGTGGGCGCAAAGGTCACGTAGCACTTAACTGCTACAGCAGGTTCAATGCTAGGCGATTTCCTCCGAATCACAATCGGAAGATGATAATGATAGGACTTCCAGGGGTCGTGGAAGCGAACATAGCAGTTGTCAAAGAAGAGAGTCATCCCCTGATCTGGTATCCTGACACAGGGGCTTCGGCACACATCATAATTCAGAATTATTACAAAAATCTAAAATATATTCTGGATATACATCTGTCTCAGCAGCTAATGGCGAACAAATGACGATTTCACACACTGGGAGATCAATATTTGATAATGGTGAAAGAAAGTTTTCATTAGAAGATATTCTGCTAGTACCTACTGCAACAAAAAATTTATTGTCTGTACATCAATTCTGCCTTCATAACAAAGTTGTGCTTGAATTTGATGATCAGAATGTAAAGGTACTGGATGCAACCACTAAGAGGTTTTTGATGAGGGGAAGGCAAAAGAATGGACTTTATCAACTACCGGTGGATATCAAAAAAATCCAAATGCATTAGCAACCGAAAAAACAACTACTGAAGTGTGGCACTGTCGACTAGGTCACTTACACAAACAAGCTGTAAATCATCTGATAAATAAAAATGTAATTTTACCATTGAATAAAGATGATATTATGTGTGAGTCTTGTATCATTGGAAAAATTTCGGCACAACCTTATAAAATCAGGTCTACCAAATACAAAGATCCATTGTCATTAGTCTTTATAGACATATGGGGACCAGCTCCGTGCACCTCAGAAGAAGGTTTTACATAATACATAAATTTTGTAGACGCCAAAACAAACTACAACTGGGTCTATCCACTCCGCTTAAAGTCACAAGTAAGTGAAGTATTTCTACAATTTAAGAAGTTTGTTGAACTCCAAAGTGGCTACACTATAAAATCAATACAAACGGATAATGCCCTAGAATTCAAGAAAATGACCCTAATGTTAACAAGTTTCGGCATTCATCATCGCATATATGTCATGTCCATATAGTCATCAACAGATGGGATCAGTTGAACGAAGGCATCGACATCTGGTAGATACAACAGTGACACTGATCCAACATGCATCCTTACCAAATCGGTTCTGAGATTACGCTGTAATGACTGCAGCCTACTCATACAACAGAAATCCTACAAAGATCTTAAATGGAATATCACCATATGAGGCATTGTTTGGGAATAAACCAGACTATAACCTAACAAAAGTATTCGGCTGCAAGTGTTATCCATGTCTTCGACCATACAGAAAATCAAAACTGGATCCAAAATCAACACCATGCATATTCATTGGATATCCGGCAAATCACATGGGGTACTTGTGTATGGATCCCGTTGACGGAAGAATATTCACATCCAGAGACGTCAAATTTCTTGAAGAAGATTTTACATTAAGCAAAGTACTCTTCAAAGAAAAAGAGAAGAATAGTTCACACGACAAACTAGTAAGTCAAAGTGTATTGACTGACCAATGCAGGCACAATACAAGTACACAAGAACCTGAGACTGGAGATTCACTATCTGAAGAAGCAAATCATGATCTTAATTGAAGAACAAACCACTCAAGACTCAACCGAACACGCAACAAATTCAGACACTTCAGAATTGAATATGTCAATTGGCGATACACCCATGTTTCTTGTGCTCTCTGCAGGGGGGAGTACTGGTGAGACATGCCTGATTACGTCAGTCACTCCCATCAACACCCTTCAACAAGGACTAGGGTTCCGTCGCTTTATACTGGACCCCCGGAGAGCTCCACGGCTGCGGGCAAGTGTCTACGTCAAATACTCAAGTCAGCACTGGGAATCGACGATTGGGACTACCAAGTCGCCGATTCCAGAGGTGAGTCGCCGATTCCGGACCAGGGTAGTGAGTTCTGGTAGACTCCCGACCTGGCTCCTAAGGACTCGCTGACTTCACCCTGAATCGACGACTCCCATACCTGAGTCGCCGATTTTCAGACGTTACTTGATTTGGCCCGCGTCATTATGGCACCATCAATGGGGAGCCATAATGACGTGGGCCCCAGTGACATTGAATGAGAAATGCCTCAAGGACCCTATAAAAGGGGCCCTTGGGGGGTCCTCATTCTCAGGTCACAAACACTTGACACACTCCATACCAGAGCAAACTAAGGAGCCCGAGTCGCCGACTCCCACATCTGAGGCGTCGATTCCCCTCCTCTTTTGCAGGTATTTGACGTAAAGCGCGCGTCGTGGACTTCAAAGCCTCCGGCCCTCCTCGTAATCCCGCGAGCCTCCTGGTAGCAGATTTCGTGCTTCATCGTCAATTGAAGAGCCAAGTCCAACACAGCCCGAAATCGAGCAAAATCAAGAACCAATCGTGGAGCAAACATCCGTAATCTCACCGCCATGCACCAGGTCAAAACACGGGATTATCAAACCAAATCTTAAATATGCATGCATAAGCACCACAAGACCAGTTAAGCTTCCAAAATCATCAAAACAGGCGTTACTAGTCCCAGCATGGAAGGAAGCAATGAAAGAGGAATATATGACACTGTTATCCAGACTACTACCAATTTCAATGGTCGCGAACGATTTCAAACTACTACCAATGGACGTACCGTGGATTGAATAAGACCAGAAAAACATAGATGAGGCGATGGCAACGATTCAGGTTTATTAATTAATATTTAATTATTATTATAGATTTTATAGTTAATTAATAATTAATTTTATAATTATTCGTCGAACAGAGAGAATTTGATTACAGCGGGTCAACCTTTGGTTATCGACGTGTCAATGAAAGGTTAAACAAATTATAGAGAAACGCTTATAACTCTTTATTGGATAAATATAATAACAAAGATCTAACAGTCGAAGAGGTTATGAGAACATTACCCGACTACATCATCAAAGACCAATTTCTAAAAAAACTGATCGAGAGAAGATCACCGAGGGGAATAGTACGTATTAATTAATTTCTTCTTTTTAATTGCAATTAATAACTTAATTATTTTCTTTTTTTTAACTTAATTATTTTATTTTAACTTAATATAGAAAATTTCTGAAATTAAAAAAGGCAATCGGGCTAAACAAACATCACACAGTTTAGGTTCGAAAAGTCTGGCACAAAGAAATTACGAAGCTGTAAGTAAATTATTTAATTTCATATTTACTTTCAAGTTCTTTTTTATTTTTTCTTTCATATTTAATTTCATATTTCTTTCTTTTCCTAATTTTAATATTACAGGAACAAAAGGGATTAAAGGATATTGAAATTTGGAAACTCAATATAAAGGCAGCTTATCCAAAAGACGAACGAGTGGTACGTAATCTTTTATATTTATAATTACAGTTAATTACTATTTGTTTGACTACTTTCATTTGTTTTTTAAGGATAAAGCGGTTAAATGGATAGCAGTGAAGAAGACAAAAATATGGTTCAACAAGAAAATATGACTCACACGGTAATTATTTCATATTTTTTCCAATATAATTCAATAGTTATATTTACATTAATTATTATCATGTTTTCTTTTTCATTAGGCTCTAATCCAATTTGCTATAACCGAATTTATCGGTAGAAACTCGAAGAAATCAAGAACATTAGGAACAACTGGTTCCTCATTGAGCAAAAAGACAACGCATCGGATGAATGTGGGGAACTTCTGCATGGACAAAGGAAAAGATGCAATGACCGAAGCAGAGGTTGAAGATAAGGTCAACGAGGCTGTCGAGAGAACGATGGCTCGTCAGAATGAGGCGATGGCTCGTCAGAATGAAGAGTTTATGGCTCGTCAAATGGCGTTTTTCCAACAATACAACACCGCAATGCTCGCTCAAAATCCGAACTTGCGCTTACCGGAGTTTCCGCCAATCTTCAACAACGATGCAGCGCAGAACATTTATACTCCTGGAGCGTCATCTTTTAGAGCCGCACCGCCTACTCAACTACCAACGCAAGAAACTACGACGCCTCTACAAACTACGCCACAAGAGGAGCACACCACTTCACAACCGCGCGGAGGAAGATCGATAATATTCACGAAAGAGGCATTACGAAAGGTGGTCGGAACTAAAAAAAAAGAAAAAGAGCGAAAAAAAGAAGTTAAATTAGTGATTATCGAAGTTAATTTTTGTTCTACATTAAATATTAAACTTCAAATTCAATTTCAATTTCAATATCAATATCAATTTCAATATAATTTCATTTTTATTTTCAATTTCATATTAATTTCAATTTTTTTTTTTTTCAAAAGTGAACCAGCGGTTAGGCCGCCAGAAATTTCTTCCCGGGAAATTTTTTTTTCCTGCTGGGAAATATTGACCAGCGGTCAGGCCGTCGGAAAATTATTTTCCAAAAATAACAACCGGCGGCCTGGCCACCGGGATATAATTTTAAAAAAAAAATGTCGGCGACTAAGCCGCCGGGACAATTTCTGTTAAAATCGGAATCCAAATTTTTTTGCCGGCGGCCGGTATTTCACAATTCCGGCGATGGAATATCGTCGGCTTGGCTGCCAGGAACCATTATACCGACGACCTGGCCGCCGGAATATGCCGCCAGAACTGCGCTGGTTTTTTGTAGTGATACTAGAGAGTTGTGTGTAAGCTCTCTGGCGTGAGCCCACACACCATCACTTACTGTGCGATTCGGAAAGATTCTAAAAACAAAACATCGTTTTTAGAGGGTTGACGGAAAGATTCGGAAGGTGAGAAGAAGAACGCTTGATGCAAGAGTAGGAACATAGGTACCTAACCTATTGGTATGGGGGTATCGCGACGAATTACTTCCAGCGGAGTTGCCAAATGTCGCACTTAGGGACATGATCGCAAAGGTAGAAGTGAGGGATCCAGCTTGATCCGACTTCCGTGCTCTTGATAGTGCAATTTTACGTATTGCATGTAATCACTTGTCTTGGACGTGTGTCCTGCTTTGTGAGAAACCACCATGCAGCCGGTAGTTTTAACTTGAAATATGTTGGCATTTGATTGGTCGGGTGCAATATTTAACCCGGTTGATTTCTGCATGCAATATTCTAGAGTTTATTCAGATCTGGTCCATTTCTGCATGCAATCAGTCGATCAGATCTGATTGATTTTGATGTCTCCAAGTCTCCATCATTCATCAATCTGATCTGACCAGATTAATCACCCCCTTTCTATTTCACTGATCTTTCTTCCATCGGTTCCATGGTTCTTCTGGACGTAATTTTGGGTATTTTCCGATCAAACATGCATATAACATTGTTGTTTTGACAACTTTTTCCTTTGTCTCAATTTCTTGATCAAATTGTTAGGTCGAATCACCCTCTTGTTACAAATTGTTTGGGTAACCGCAATTCTTCTTATCCTTTTCGCATCTGTTCCATCCCCCACCCTCCGCCCTTTCCACCAACTCGTCTCATCCTTATCTGCAAGAGGAAAGACCTCCTCCTCCACCAAAGTAAGTCAACATTGTAACATCTTCAAATTTTACATCTTCCATAATTTTTTTTACCTGTCTGTTTGTCTGTCTGGATTTTTGTTTGTTCAGAGGTTCACGGTGCCACAAAAGTACTTCTTGCATTTCTACATTGTGGCAGTTGTGTGGACTACATTGTTGTTAGTGTGGTTCATTTTGTCCTATACCCATTGGAAGATGATACAGTTTGATTCAGCAGACCATCATTCTATTGGGCAGATTAGTATAGTTTGGAGGAACCATATTTTCTTGCTCATGCTCATGGAGCTTCAAGTCCTGAGACGCTTTTTTGAGACAGCTTATGTGTTTGGGTATGGTTCGTCGGCCACGATGCATATTGCTGGGTATTTTATTGGATTATAGTAAGTAGGACCATCCTTTGATTTTAACAAACACATATCATTTGTTGGTATTCTTGGTGTGTGCTAATGTCAATTATGTTTTTAAAAAAAAGTTTCTATGTTGCAGCACCAATGTCTCTTTGTTGTTCTCTTTTTCCTGTAGTTTTAAACTACACTATCAGGGGAAGAATGGATCTAGCAGAGTTTAGAGATTATCTGAAACCTTTGCCACAATTAGGATGGTACCAATGGATTGGAACAGCTATCTTCATGTGGGGTTGGATACATCAACTTCGATGTCACACAATTCTTGTAGGTTTGAATTTGTATGGTTTAAATCACACACTGACACTGGTTTAAGTCAACTTGCTTATGTCAACAAACCTTGCAGGGATCACTTAGGAAGCAACCAGAAACAAATGAATATGTGGTTCCTCATGGAGACTGGTTTGAACATGTTTCATGCCCACATTACCTTGCAGAAATTGTAAACTTTTTGATACCATGTGAAATCATCTGCCACCAACTCATCTCCATTTTTTTCAACTCCATGTTTTTCATTTGCAGGTGATTTATGGTGGTATTTTGTTTGCCAGTGGTGGTTTGAATCTTACAGTGTGGCTTCTTTTCATATTTGTTGTGAGTAACTATTAAGTAGCAGTAATCCTTGGCACCTCAGAAAATAATCAAACTGGATATTAGTTGTGCAGAGATATTTCTTATTTGATTTCTAACAAAACTATTTTCAAGTTTTATTGTATATAATATAACTTGATTCTGCTTCTTTTTTGTTTGTTTTGCAGGCATCAAATCTTATATTTGCTGCAGGTAAAACACATAGGTGGTATTACATTAAATTTGAAAATTACCCACGAAATCGGCATGCTATCATCCCCAAAGTTTATTAGATGCCTCTGCTTGTGTGAACAAAAGGCGAAAAATGCACATGATCAAAACTATCACCTTCATTGTTGTTTCTACTTGAACAGTTGAACCAGGTTTTATTGGCGTGAGTAGTTAGTGTCGGTTGTTAAAGTTAAATCAGTTGTAATAACTGTAATTATAGTTATTGTAATAAAAAACTTTGTTATTTAAATAATTTAAAAAATTTGATTACATTATTATTAAATAAGATAAAATATCGAATAATTCTTAAATAAAATAAAACATCAAATAATTTTTAAATAAGAATATGGTTTTAACGTCGATGGTTGAGATAGGACGTCGCGGGTGATGTTGGATTCGTATTCCAAACCCACACAGACTGCAAGATGTTCAGACGCAGTTGGACTATCTGTCTTATACTCCGAAGCCTTGACGTCGATGGTAATTTACAAGTTCATCGACGTCTTTTTTCACTAGGGAGAGATGAACGTCCTCCGACTCCTCCGAGAAATGCAATGTCTGTGATATTTTCCTCCACTTCCTGAACATCTGGCGGAGGCAGGTGGTGGCGTTGAGAAGATTATTAGTGTAAGATCCTTTTACGATAAGAGAGATGTTAATAATATCAATCTGAACATTTACATAATCAGGTGAAAAAACAAACATGTTGTACTTTCCCTAATGTCGAAAATCAACATAATAATATGTCAATAAAATAAAAGTTTAAATTTGTGAACAAAGTCTAGAACACCATCATTCACTATTAAGACTAGAAAATTGTTATTAATAATAAACATACACCAACAGAGTTTATAATATTCATCGAGATGAAACACCACTAACTCATGATGCTAATTATGCTTCACTCTCCTGTATCCATGCAACGTGACTTTATTAACGTTCCCATCCTATAAATTTTTAACCCGACACAACATAGCAAAGCAAAATGGGTGAGTCTCATGCAACTGACTCAGTATGAAAATCTATACCTATGATATTCTACACAAGGAATAATATACCAGTATTCATTCTTATCACATACAAACAACCATAAAAGTATCAACAACTACAATCAAACAAACTATTTAACAATTATTTGTAGCATAATTCTTGTCATATTGTTTATTTCATCATGAGATTCATATCATGTTGTGTTCTATAGACATTCATAATATTATTCAACATTGTTATCCTTCGGACTTAACATCAATTAATAAAAACAGAATTTTACCGATGAAAATAGAAAAAATATAAAGACCGGGAAAGTCATACTCATATATATGACTCTCTACTCCCTCGGTTAATGTAAAAAAAAAATACTCCACTTCCCCTTCTCAAAACAGTACAAACTCATTATATTTTAGATTTAAATCATGACATTAACATCCACTTTCAAATCTCTGAAGAATTGATAAACTTGGATCAAATCCAGCAAGTTTATTAAAACATAATATGCAACACAAAAACAAGCAAAAAGAACTCAACTCCAATGTCTGAATATTATCATATTTGCAGAAATAACCATACTCTAATCAACCTATCAATCCCATCTTCAATGGATATCTATGTATCACTTCTTGATCTGATTTCTATTTTTATCTATCAATAGAATCATTGTACGTACTTTAACTCCAAAGATTTACATAAAATTATAAGAACAGATTTTAAACCCATACTTTATTGATCAACTCATAACCTCCACATCAAGATCGAAATCTCCCTTTAAAATCGATTGATTTCTTTCCTTTCCTTCTTTTCTCCTCTTCTCACCCGTTCCACTCCTCCTAGACCTCTACATCTTGAATTAATGGCTTAATTTTTCTTAGCACATATTTAGCCCAACAATACTTTTTTATTACTTATAAACTTTAATTTCATACTTTTTACAATTAGCTTCAATTCAAAAATCGATTTTTTTATGTAGATTGAAATTTGGAGATGATAGAGATGAAGGTTTATAGGCAGGACCGACCAGAGGGTTTTTGAACGTAGTGCGTACGTAGATTGATGTTAAAATGTCAAACCGGACCCACCATTATACGAAATTCATGGACCATTAGGAACTTAGATCTTGGTCACGGCTCACGTCGGAATGTTTACGTCACTTCTTTAGATCGATCTTGGTCCCGGATCGCGACGGTGAGTTCACCCATTTGCAACTTGCAAGGGCGTAGGCACATAGAGTTAGAATGCAAAATGAAATATCAAAATTACTTGTACTAAATACATTCTTGTCCAGGGTACAAAATATAAATTTTTATATGAAATAGGGATTTTCTAAATTTTGTAAGTTTATAGGGAATTTTATATAAAATCGTCCTTTAAAAATTTACAAAGTAACCCCCCACCCCCACCCAAATCGTATATATTGAATTTCCCCCAAAATCAAATCTCACTTCTTCCTCTCTCCCCTAATCTCTTAAACCCTAGCGCAGCACCAAACCTTGTTTTCCATCAAATCTTCCTCTAGTGACTGCTGAGTGCCGACCAGACTCCACCAGAGTAGATTCCAGACGATCTGTTCATCTTATCATCTCCAATCTGCAGGTATTAATCGATTCGTATATAAAATAAGTCATGATCGATTGTTTTCCTTTTCCTTTAACTTTAGTTTTATATTTCATATATTGAGAATTCAGAATATATGATTAAAGTTCAAGCTTTTACAACTATTCCAATGAATTCTCAAATTGATTATTCCCCCCCAAATCGATTTAAAATTATTCATAATTGTTAACCATACATCATAATTCATTCACTGTTATTTAAAAACTACAGATACTTTCTACTGTAGGTATTTGAAATAGAGAACGTTGGTGCATTCATTTGAACAACCCAAAGATCCAAAGTTTGTTCTTTTGTCAGAAACGATTCTTGTTCATGCGTCATTACATCATCAACACTCTCCTGCGTCGGCGAGTCTCTTGTGGAACCCAATCTGCAGCATTCATTGCCCGACACGATGTAGGCGGAGGAAACGGAATAATCAGAGGATATACGACGTGTGCAAAGTCGTTAGCTTCGAGTCCTAGTTTGTCTATATGGAAGCGGAAGAAGGAGATGGGAAAGGAAGGGCTTTTTGTGGTAAACGAGCTAAAAAGGCTACAGAAGTCATCCACAGGGTCAAGAATGGAGAGCTTCATGAAATTTCAAGTTTCCCGTCTCGTCCGCACCGATCTCCTTGCCGTTCTGTTCGAGTTACAGCGCCAGGACCTCGTATCACTCTCCATGAAGGTGATCAATCGAAATGAATCCGAACTACCTTATTTTTTCCTCTGCTCTAGAATCAATCAATCATCTTCAATGTATTTTTGTAACAGATATACCAAGTTGTCCGCCGCGAAATATGGTACAAACCGGACATGTTTTTCTACCGAGATATGCTCATGATGTTGGCACGAAACAAGAGGGTGGAAGAAACCACACGAGTTTGGAGAGATCTAAAAAATGAACAGGTTTTGTTTGATCAACATACATATGGTGATCTTGTAAGAGCATTCTTGCACGGTGGTTTGCCTGATATTGCAATGGAGTTTTACCGTGAAATGAGATTGTCACCTGATCCACCTTTGTTTCTTCCATTCCGAGTCATGCTGAAAGGTCTCATCCCATACCCGGAGCTTAGAGATAAAGTGAAAGATGACTTCTTGGAGTTGTTTCCACATTTAGCTGTGTATGATCCACCAGAAGTTGAAGAAGAAGAAGGTTGGAACATTGATTGAATGCTGGAAATCAAATTGGATTTTTCAAATATTAATGATGCAATTTTCACAAACCCAAAACTTATTTCATATATAATAATATCAAGGACTCGATTGCAATTTTACCATCTGTTTGGATCGCCTAAATTCGATTAGCCTAAAGTGATATCTGGAATTTATCCTTGGACGTTAAAAATTTCGAATTCGTTTAAAAATTTCGAATGCGTATAAATTGACTTCCAGATATCCGAATTTTATGGTGATTGATTGACTATTAATTAATTTTATTAATTAATAGTGATTTTATATTTTTATAATTTTATTTTAAGATTTTTATAAAAAGTTGTCCGGATTTGGATTCGGTTTTTTCTATTCGGATTCGGTTTTTTCTATTCGGATTCGGTTATCCGATATACAGGCTTAACTGTAGACTTGATTAGACAAATTTCCCTTTAAATTTTGTGTAGAAAAACACCTTAACTTTCTAAATATTTAACTTAAATATCTACCTTAACAAAATCCCTAATTTTTCTGCCCCAAATAACATTCGATCTCTTCATTCTCCCCGAATTGAAGGCTAATTTTAAATCATTTAACTAATTTTTTTTTTTTCAATCTAATTGTTCTTGACGAGGTGTTATATTTTGGTACCGATACATAATATCATCATTACTAACACTAAAAAATGTCGATCGAAATGAGTTTCAATGTGTTGAGTTATCAAAAATTTACATTTACTCTATGCAACATTGTGATATGACTATTATCTCTCCCAACATGTTGTTTCAAATATTCTGATTTATTCCATTTAGAAAAATCTTTAGCTGCAAAACACGATCAATATAAAAGGAAAAAAAACATCAATGATTAAAAAAAATTAATTAAGTTATAAGGAAATTAATAAACAAATTTTACTAAAAACAACTTCATTTGTTTTTCGAAAATAAATAACAACATAAACAAAAAACGATATCTTTTGAAATGCTATATTCAATTCATGATTAATATTTGTCAAACCACAATACACAAAATCTTTTAGATTAATTTTTAATCTTTTTTAATGAAAATTCATGTTGGTTTAGTTGACAAGGTTTCTTTTGCAAATAATATATTCTTATTTAATCTCAGTCATTTGGATGGTAGTCATTTGTCTTCTTTCGCAATCTCGGATCGGATGGTAATTTACTTACATCGAATGATTCTCTAGATGGTTATGGATTGGATGATGGAGTAGAAATTGGTTGATTTATTCTAGGTCTTTTGATCATCAATTTATCCATTATTTATCTATATAAAAAAAGGATTTAAATTAATAACAAATTTAACAATAAAAAATGTGGATAAAAAATACTTTTATTCTTTTTCGTTGTATGAGCTATGGTCACAATTCTCATAAACTCACGTAAAGTAGAGAGAAAAAAAGTCAAAAATTAAATGAATGGTGTAGAGATGGAGGAGGAGGAGAAAAAATCGAAATTTCTAAATCCCTATATATTACGAAAGGCGTCGAAATGACGACCAACTTAACATGCATTTTAACGGTTAATATTTGATCTTCGATACGTATTGTTGTCTGTTGATAGGTAAAATGTCAATAATACCAGAACCACATAATATATATATCATCGGTAAAATTTAAGTGAAAATATACAAGGTAAAATCCGAATTTTGAACCCCAGAAACCTTACTATGTCTAAAATTACGTTATTGACGGCTTAGATGACGAATGGCCAGGATGGCACGATCTCACCTGATCTTATTCTATATTTATTATTTGTGATTTTTTTTGGGTAAAATTGTAAATAAGTCAGAGTATCTCGCTGATGATGAACGAAGAAGGAGATGGCTGCGTGTTGGCTTGGATGTGTGTGATGATCTCCTGGAAGAAAGAGAACCGGCAAGGAATGTGGAGCGGACCTTGAATGGAAGTAAACCCACACACCTCCTCCCGACGGGTGAGAAGCTTCAAGAACATCGGATGGTTGAGATAGGACGTCGGAACGACGTAACGGGTGGTGTTAGATTCGTATTCCAAACCCACACAGACCGCAAGATGTCCGGATGGGACGTCAGAAGGTAATGAGGAGGAAGAAGATGAGTGTTCTCTTGCAATTGCCCTCCACCGTTTCAGCATCTGACGCAGTTGGACTATCTGTCTTATACTCCAAAGCTTTGACGTCGATGGTAATTTACAAGGTTCATCGATGTCTTTTTTCACTAGAGAGAGATGAACGTCCTCCGATTCCTCCGAGATGTGCAACTTATGTGATCTTTTCCTCCACTTCTGGAGCATCTGACGGAGGCGGGTGGTGGTGTTGAGAAGATTATTAGCTTCCATGATTGAATTCAAAAATCGAATTTTTATCTGGATTGGAATTTAGAGATGATGGAGATGAAGATTTATAGACAGGACCGACCGGAGGGTTTTTCAACGTACTGTGTACGTAGATTGATGTTAAAATGTCAAACCGGACCACCATTGTACGAAATTCATGGACCATTGGGAACTTACGTGTGTTGATTTGATTATTATCTCGATCTCATTCTATTCCAATGTCGTGAGCTGTGGACTTTCAACTGTGGAAAAACAGTAACTGTCTCATACCTAAGTACGTCACATGTACACTACAAGAAAGCAGAAAATCAAGATCATGGCTAAGGAGTGGTGACTACTGATGACTACTGATTTTTAGAATTGATTTTTAGTCGATTCAATGCATCGTTGTTTAATCCAACTATTATTTTATCATCACTCACCCTATTTATGTATTGACTAATGTCTTATACGTCTGATCATATAATAGAACAGAATGAATGGATTAGATTTATTTGACCCAACCGGAGTGCGTCCTATAAAAATGCACCATCCATCTGTTATATAAAAATAACTTTAATGTGTTTCCAGGTTCCACAGTCTAACTAGCTTGTTCATCTAGGTGGACTATGGAGTTTCGATAATGGAATTTTTGTTTCATAGTGGAGAATATTTTTTTAGAAGATATGAATAAACCTGACAATTTTTGTCGAACACGGTTAATTTTTTATTTACACCGACACGAACACATTATTATTTTATTAATAATTAATTATCTATGTGTATAATTTATTATTTTATCTTTATTATATTTATATAGTTATTATTTTATACCATAGTTATTATTTTATGGTTATAATATTTTATAAAAAACTTAAAGAGTTTAACATAAAAATATTATTTTACCTATATTACATAAAAAATCAATATAATTAATTAATAATATAATATTATATTTTTGTGTTATCGTGTCGTCGTGTTAATTTATGTTTCGTTGTGTTATTATTAATCGTGTTATTATTTAACCAATACTATTATTAATCGTGTTAAAACTTTCTGACACTAACTACTCAACACTATTATAAACGTGTTTATAAACTTTCGATATAAACATAAGTTAAATAACTATATAATAAATATATCACTAGTTAAAACGTAATAAAAAATTAAGACCATAAAAAACTTTAATATACAGTCAGAGATGATTGATGAATGTAAATCTTAAATTCGTTAAACACGTTCGAACTCGGTTCGGTTCGGGTTGTTTACAGAAATGACCTAAGCGGCTGTCGACTGACCCAGGTTTTTCTTCTTCTTTTTTCTGATTTTTTTTATAACGAAGGTTACTCTCTATAAGATGACATGACCACAAAATTCAAATTTTGAATTTTTAGAAACCTTAATAGTTATTATGATTAATCTCGTCATTTTTGATCTGATTGATCGACTCGTTGTTCATCTCGAGTAACTGCTACATGGATGGTAGAATAATAAAATCATACATCAAGGATCTTAATGCATTATTTCCTAAATAATCAATATTAACCGTGACCGTCACCATCATGATGTAATTTTTCTATGTAGATTGTAGTTGTACTTAGTAGACTTTAGAGGTCATTTTCAATGAACCCAAAAACATTCATGAAATCTCGGTCTCACAATTTTAAAAAAATAATACATTTCGGAAAAAAAAAATTAGAGATTCACCTGAAAATTGTTTAGAGATTTTGTTTAACACGTATTAGTAACTTCTAAAAATTTAATCTTAGTTTAGAGATTTTGTAAGAATAATGATGTTAGATTTCATTTTGATGCTTCTAAGATAGTAGTTCTGATGGAGTAAGGAAACAGGAATGGACTTTATTCAATTCCAATACAGCATTCAGGAGTATCATTTCCTCATTATGCTTTCATTTGTGAAAAGGACTTCTTTGAATAAATGGTATCATAGCTAGATTAAGTCAAATTAATTAATGAAACTATAATTAAGAAAATTTGTAAAGACTTTGATTTACTCTTAATAAATAACAAATTTGACAATTGCATCTCAAAAAGTAAATGTCACAAATTACCTTTTTCATCATTTGATCATAATATAACAAAACCCTTGGAACTAGTATTTAGTGATGTATGACCTATGAGCATCATCTCTATTAAAATGTGATACACCTAGGGTGTCAAAGCTCATGTTCGACTCGATAATTTTAAAATTAAAAAAAAAAATAATCTGAAGATTTTAAAAAAGATTTAGGTTTCTATTTAAATTTTTTATAATTTATTCAATAGTTGTTATCAATTAATATCTATAAATTTAGCACAATATAGATTACATTATATTTAAGAAGGTAAAAATTATAAAATTATTATATATTTATATACTTATTCCAAGTAATTGCTACATGGATCATGAAATAATAAAATTATATATCAAGGATCTTAATGTAATATTCCCCAAACAACCAATATTGACCGTTACTATTTATTGACTTAGTTGTAGTCTAGTGTAGAGTAGAACAAAAATAAAAAAATTGAACAATGAGAGAAATCAGTAGTAAGGCCGGCCCAATCTAGAAAAATATATTATAAATAAGGCCCAGTCCATCTCCAAACCAAACCCTAAAGCCCTGTTGTATCCCTTCCATCGTCGACATTATAAATAATTCCAAATCCTGTTTTGTTCGATTCCCTACTACCTCTAAACCGCCGTCGTCGTCACCGTACGTCATAGCCAGTACCATCGCAGCAGGATGGGACGTGTCATTCGTGCCCAGCGTAAGGGAGCAGGATCGATCTTCAGATCTCACACGCATCACCGTAAGGGACCGGCGAGGTTCCGTTCCCTCGATTTCGGTGAGCGAAACGGTTACATTAAAGGTGTCATCACCGATGTGATCCACGATCCAGGACGTGGTACTCCTCTAGCTCGCGTCACATTCAGGCATCCTTTCAGGTACATGCATTAGAAGGAGCTTTTTGTTGCGGCGGAGGGAATGTATACCGGTCAATTTGTGTACTGTGGGAAGAAAGCCAATCTAATGGTTGGTAATGTTCTTCCCATTCGATCTATTCCTGAAGGAACCGTTGTCTGTAACGTCGAGCATCATGTTGGTGATAGAGGTGCGTTTGCTAGATGTTCTGGGGATTACGCAATTGTTATCAGCCACAATCCCGATAATGGAACTTCAAGGTATGTTCGTTTTTTCTTTTTCTCTTTCTGGATAAATGATTGGTTTTTCTCAAGTTATTGTTTCGATTTTGAACAATTTACAGATTTGGATTTTGATTTTTTTCATTTTCTAGAATTGATTAACGCCTGAATTGGTATTTTGCGCAGGATCAAGCTTCCATCTGGAGTAAAGAAAATTATAGCTAGTGGGTGTCGTGCCATGGTAGGACAAGTTGCCGGAGGTGGAAGGACCGAGAAACCTATGCTTAAGGCTGGAAATGCTTTCCACAAATACCGTATGAAGAGAAACTGCTGGCCCAAGGTTCGTGGTGTTGCCATGAATCCAATGGAGCATCCCCATGGAGGTGGTAACCATCAGCATATTGGACATGCCAGTACAGTCCGCAGAGATGCACCTCCCGGACAGAAGGTTGGTCTTATTGCTGCCAGGAGAACTGGTCGGCTTCGTGGACAAGCTGCTACAACTGCATCCAAGGCCGAGTAGAATTTTTCTTCTTCTCATTTCATTCTTATTTCAATCTTTTGTCTGTCATTTTTCTTTCTTGTCAAACTGTGAACTTTAACTGTCTTGTTGCTTCTTGCTTGTTTTAATTTAAGACTCCAATTGTCGGAGTATTGTCGTTTGTCCGTTTATTACATCTCCTTGTTTTTCGGAATAATTTTTTTGTTATAATTATCTATGATCTATCTCTTTGTTATATTTTTTCCCTTTCCAGTTCTTTGCTGCTTTTAAATTTCAATTCAAAGTTAAAAATCAATGAATTTGAATTAGTAGAATAGGTCACAAATCCACAACCATCTTCCATTTTAACATAACTACATCATTTTTTAACTTATCAGAAAGAAGATGGATCGCTGTTATGTTTTTTTTGATGAGCAAGGAAAAGAAAACAATTGTTTGCTGATCAAACCACTAATGGGAAAAGCTGATGGATGAATATCTTGAAGCATGACATAGGATGGGTGATGGATGGATGGGGGGTGGCCGCATAGAGTATCAAAGGTGCGGAGAAGAAGAATCGGCAGCATGAATGGCTGCGTCTGAACCAACTTCTATATTGTCGCTGTCATAGACGTTATCAGCCAGCCATTTTGCAAAGCCTTGGTCAAGAGCATCCAGCATCCATGCATGCCGACACTGTTCTGTGACTTGAGGAATTGTAAGCCAACTTCTCTGACGAGTGCTCTGTTCAGGCCATGAGCACAGTTCTTCTTCAACAAGCAAAGCAAACATGGTTGCCTTACAATGGCCTTCTGGACTGAATTCGTCTCGGAGAGTTTTGCTTTTGAAGTTGTAGTCACCTATGGACCCCTGAGAAAAAACAAGGAATGAGATTTTGTTTTACAGCAAAAAAAAATTGAACAAGGTTGTTTTGATTCCGTCTCTCCTTAAGATACAAGGGTGGGGTGTCTTAGTTACCACTGAACCTCCTATGTTGTGTGTGGTTGACAAGAATGCAAAGTTACATTATTTTACAACCTATTTTGATTTCTGAATGAAAGAACTTCACCATTATTTTTCCTCGAACTCCAGCTTCTTCAATAGCTTCTCGTACTGCTGCCTCCTCAACTTTCTCATCATTTTCCCATCCACCCTACAGTAATGTATCGATATAATAAAACCTCAATAACCACATTACACATTCGAGAATAAGTATAAATAATTAAATATAGAGAAAAATAACTCACCACATATATATTGATTCAAGTGTATAATCATTACAGTGAAGTTAAGGAAATAGTAGCAAACATATACTGAGGAACCAAACTAACAACTGTATTTATATAATCATATTTATTTTCAGAAATAGAGATAAGAATACAAAAGATATTTTAGAAATGTTTAATTGTTTATATTCCTATGTGCATTTATATATTTTTTAATATTTGTTTGCAATTCGAAAACTTAATACAGATGACGTTAATTGCAAGATGTATACATAACAGATTATACCTAGTACTTACAAATAATTAACATCAAGTATTGTTATAGTTGGCACAGACTGATTGAGATTATAAAGGGTTTAAATCATGTGATATAATGCTGCCCACAGACTATAACAATAGGAATTTGATCAAAACATTCTAGACGAATAAAATGGACCTATTGAGGTTATTTGCACATATAGAATTGAATGGTTTTCGGATCAAATTATTTTTTACTATTTCATACACAATGTGGGTTATAAAAAAAGTATGGGAAATGTATCTTTATTTAAGAATCACTTTCCACAAAATTTTATTTCGTGTATAAAAGACTAAAAGCATCAAGGTTGCATGTGATTGACAAGATAAAAGATTGAATGAATAACCAATAAAAATTCCTTGCGCAGAAATACAACAAAGGTTTCATCTTATTAGTATTCAGTTTACCTTTGGGAAAAGAAGACCAGGTCCACTTTGTGAACTGATCATAAGAACCTCAACAGTTTTCTTGCCATCAGAATCTTTGTATTTAAATGGTATGCACCTGTTGAAAATAAGACAGTTAAAATGAAATTTAGAAATCCAAATAAGGAATAAAGAAACTTAGCGATGAGTCGGTACCCTAAAGAGTAAGACCTGATTGAGAATTGGGTGAATGAAAATTAGGTCAAGTTGTAAGTTATTAAAATGAGTAATGAAAGAGGGCTTGGGTGTGTAATCGACCAGAACCCCCTTTCTATCTGACAAGAACCCTAAGACTTTTGGACCTAAGAGGAAGTTTCAGTATATGGTAGATCATGTCTACCTTTCAACCTTTATAAATAGGAATCACCTTTTGAGAAGAAAAGATCGATTTCACTCTAGACAAAACACCTCTAACCTTCCAAAGACAGGAATAGAGTGTGTGTTGCCAAATAAGAACATCCACTTCGTCGATTACTCAATAAACCGACTAAACCCAAAATCAAACTGGATCGGGTTTGTGGACCCGAACTTAGAATTCCCAAAGACAGGAATAGAGCATGCTCCAGTAAACATGGATCCCTCTCTTCGGGAACCAAATGTATCCTCCAATTATACTTCAATCACCAGACTCATTCCAGATTACTCTCGAGGTCATCTTATCCATTTTGGAGCAAACATTTCACTTAAGAGCTTAGAAATAAATTATATTAGGGAAGGGCAAGCCATAATGATGAATTGATGACATTGAAGACATCCACAACATACGAGGTAGCGAAATGTCAAGTTATTGTACTTTAAAATTTCTATATTATCTTAAATTTGAATAAGGATGGTCTATAGTAATCAAATATGGTTAACAATGAAAAACAGGAAATGTGTAATTGAAGCATTTCTCAAATAAATACATGTAGATTGGCTAAATAAGAAGATACACTTTTAGAAATGAACTGGAAAAAGAAATCTCATAAGGATTACGACGTAGAAATAAATGAAATTGTGAAGATTTTTGCAAAAAAGGTGAAAATCAATATTCCAATACTAAATTAGTAAAGTAATTTTTTTGTTATAAGAGATAAATTATTATTTTTATTTAATGCGATACATTTTAGAAGAACAAAAATCATACAAAAGACATGAAAAAAACAGTATCTAAAGTATATCTTTACTATGTTTAATAAACCATGGCTCAAGTGCAATAAAAATTTGCACAGGTACATGAATTTTATTCCAGATGGGTACATAGTATTCTAGTACTTACTATTTACCCACTTTATTAGGTGATATGTTAGGTAGACTCTATAGATTTTTTCCTTTTAGGAGACTAGGAACTTAGGATAGGTTTCATCAATTTCCAAAATACAAGTTTAACGATCCACAAGAATTCTAAAAAGGAAACGACAATGTTTTTTTTTTTATAATCCGAGGATATTTTTCTACATAATATAGAAATGTCTAGCTTCGGATGATATATCAGAGCCATATAATATATCATTGGGTAAATTGAAGTGGGAAAAAAAACGACAATGTATACTTGAAAGATGATTAACAATTAAATTAACTTTCTTATTTAACCTGAAATTTCAAATTTAAATCTGCTTGCAAGAAGACTAGCTACTACTTTCATTTTATAATTTCTATCATGATTCATGTAGACTGTAGAATATATATATATATATAAAAAAATCAAGATGGAATCTACGATTTTAAAGCAAAGAAAATGACAGCGGAAAACCTTCTTCAATGTCTATCTATATTACTTACTCTAAAAGAGCAAGCGAAGATCGAAAAAAAAACTGATCAGATATTACCGACAGTGACTTGTCCGATCACGTTTTTCTTCTATTTATAACATAAGAATACGGAATAGCAACAACAACGACACAATGCCAAAAATTCAAACATTCAGATGACAGATCGCAGCAATCACAAATTCACAATACAAACGACAAAGAACGCGCGATAAACATGATAAACAAACACCGATTTCGCATCGGCGATGCACGAGTGAGATTAAAAAGATGAAGAAAAAGAGAGAGAGATAGACCCTGCTATGAGGCGACATCCGTCCTCGTACCGCTGCTGATGGCGACCGGTGCGGGCAACCAAATCACACATCCTCCGCTGTCTCTGTTTTTCTCCTTCTCCGGTTCTGGTTCTGAGATTACTGGTCAGGGCATTCGATCCATGGACTTCTATGGCGGTGAAGATGGAGGGATTGTGGGTAAGACGAGAGAGAAATGCAAGAGAGTTGTGGGAGCCACAAAATCAAAACAATAAGTAATGCAAAATCAGAAAATGACTTATGACAAAAGACAATTAATAAGTTATAAATAAAATGAAAAAACTACATGGAGGCCCATGAAATCTTGACCTCACGTTTAAAAAATCAGATGAAATAGATAGACCATCAAGATTCACCTAAATAAAAATGTACCAAACTATTTCAACAATTTCAAATTAAACCAACCGAATATCCGATTACAATTGTGGACTGAATGGAAATTTCTGATGATACGAGTTATTGAGACGGGCCTATGAGCCTAGCCCAGTCCATAATCCATTTCCTCATCCATCATTGGCTGGGCCATGAATCCTCTTTTGACAGGCATTCCATTGGCATTTGGCTGAACCAGTCCATGGGTGGGCATTATCACATAAAACCCAAGATAACTAGGGATACAATAAGGAGTTTGATGGGGCTCAAGCTTGTAAGCTAATCAGACAAGCTTAAACTTGAATACTGATGGTATGTGGGCTTACAAATCGACCGCTCATATACTGTAAGAATTGATGATTGATATATAAATATGAATTATGAGAATGATAATGCTATTTAAATTGTAGAATGAAATAATACTGAGATTGCAGATTGCTCGTGTTAGAGATTTACAGTTGGAATTAGTTGTCAATTAAATTTAGAATCAGTTACTGTAATCTGTAGCTATAAGAACCCATCATGTATCATTCTTTCATCAAGGAAAATCGTTTTTTCTTCTAATCTTGATTCTTTCATCAAGAATCTTTCAATCGATCTCCCCTGACCTCCGATTAGAGAGAGACTCGATTCCGTTAGCTCGAGCTTGAGACAGAGATTGATCTAGAGATTGCTTGCAGAAAGAGGATTGAGACAGTTGATGATCGAGAGCTGAGAAGATGTTTGAAGATCGAGATGATAACTAGCTTGGATCAGAGATGCAGTAAACCAAGCAGCAATCCAGTGCTCGCTGTAAAACAGAACTTCAAAGGTGTTTGGGCATCTAGTGCTCATGGTTATTTATAGAGATGTGTATTTATGTTACCAACGGCTATTTTAATATTAATTGTGGGTGGTTGTTGGTAATTAATTGTAATTGATCTCAATTGATTTAATTTGGGTGTGATTGATTTAATTGATTTGGATTTGATTATATTGGATGTAATTGCAATTATATTTATTTGTTGGATTTTATATTAATTTGCGTTTGTAAATGATTATTTCTAATACATATACACACAACTAGGGGTGAGCGGGAACGGGGCGGGGATTGCGTTCTCCGTCGTCCCCGTATCCAGTCATTTTGACCGTGGACGGGGAATTCCCCGGTCCCAAACCGGGTACGGGGATGGGTATTCCCGGTCATTTTTTTTAAATTTATTTATTTATTTATTAGTATTATTTTAAACAGTTAATTACTAAAAATACTAATGTCTCCACCCCATCCTCGCTCACCCCTATTGCCAAGTGCCAACCCTATTGGCCTATTTCATTTAAAAAAAAATCAGACCGATCGATCATGCGAACTTACGAAACATACCTTAGGACTTAGATCGAGTTAGGACAGCAGCGGAGTTAGGTCAGCGGCGGTGGATTGGTGGAACAACAAGAATAGAAATTATGTTTAATTTTTAAGGTTATATGTTTTTAATTAGGAATTTATATTTAGGATATAGATTTAATTTTTATAATTTTAAATATAAATTTATCTATTTAATATATTGTATAAGGTTATTTATATAAATTATATAATATAATTTTTTTTGGGGGGTCTATATGCAATTTTCTCCGAGTACGGAGATTTCGATCCCCATCCTCGTACCAGGAAATGACCGGGAATTTTGGTCGGGGACGGGGAATTTTCAGCTTCGGGTAGGAAAATCATCTCCGTCCCCGTACCCAGATGACCGGGTACAGGGAATCTCACCCCTGACACAACGTTTTCTCTCACAAGATGGTGTATTCTCTCTATTTTCCATGGAAGGTATTTATAGGATTCTCTCATGGGCCTCCTGGGTCTCCTTTGACTCAGGCCCATCGTTTGGACGAGCCTGTGGTGGTTTGTTCGGTCCGCGGTACCAACAAATACTAAGCTTGATAGGTCAATCGAGTCAAACCCTATTGGTCGCCAGTGCAAAACCATCGGCTGCATGGTGGTTTCTTACGCAGCATGACACATGTCCAGGATGCAGTACGTGAAAACTGAAGACGTATTATAAAGGGTGCATGTATCGGATATTGGAGGGACGCTCGAGAATGTGAGGGAAGGATTCTTCGCCTCCGATTTGCAGAATCAACCATGTCACCACACACGCCAAGTTTGTTTGAGGTTAATTTATGTCCAATTGGTACATTGTTATTCTAATATTTATGTCCATTGCTGCCAGTAAGGTAGGACTATTAGTGGCGGCAAATTATCGGCGTCATTGCCGTCAGGAAGACTTTTATTGGTGTCAGTGTCGTCACTTTTGGTCGTCAGTAAAATCCTGTTTTTTTTGTAGTGCACAACAACCACACAATACCCACAAGCAGCTGCATATACAAACCAATATCAATACCCACAACATATATAATCAGGGCACATTTCTGGTGTGCCAAAACTTGGTGTGCTAAATGCGCCTGGTACGCCGTTAGATCGTAGTTGTTTAGAATATCGAGATCTGAATCAGTCGTTGTACTTGATCTAGTTGGTAATGAATAACACATTGTGAACCGTCCAAAAATTATTAGATGATGATCAAACGATCGAAATTTTTTGACACTTTGTGGCTCATATAAGGTATGACACACCTGAAACTCAGCCTATATAATCAATTCTACAGTCACCAAAGACCACAAACCTATCAAATCAGAAAATAATCCAACAACAACTACCTTCTATAATTTCTACACTGACTTATTCTTTGGACCAAGCTCAAGGTTGCCAGATATGTGATAAGAAAGTGCACCTAGCTAAACAATGCCCTCAAATTTTGCTTCATATACAACAACTACAATTCATGTTCAACCTTCCTAAAATTTAGAAGTTACAGATCACAGTTAACCATGACCCCTGTACCACCTGAGATGGCTATGTCTACTTTTCATCTCAAAATGAATCAGTCTGGTGTTTGGATTCAGGTGCATCTAGTCATATGAATCCAGATTTGGGAGTTTTTTCAACATATGAAGCAATTCCAGGTAATCAGTTTGTTCTTGTAGGAAGTAGAGAATAACTAAAAAAACTCATAAAGAGAGTCTAGAATTGCATGCAGGAGGGGGAAAATACATGATACTTTTACTGTGAAAGACCTCAATACTATATGGTGATGTTATTTTCTGAACATAGCCATTGAGGGTTGTATTATAAGATAACAGATGCTCAAGCTTTTTATGGAGTAAAGCGCGCTTCTAGTGAAATTTGGTACAACAGGTTAGGAAACCCATCACAAGGTGTACAACAAAGAATAGTTTCTGAATTCATAACAAAAGGAAAGGAGAAGAATACATTTTGTTTAATCTACCCACAAGGCATCAAAGCCCACCAGCTACCATTTCTAGGGTTGTTTATCAACACACAGAACTTCTGCGTTCAATTACTACATGTAGACTTATGGGGGCCATCGTCATCTACTTCTATACATAACTTTAGCTATTATGTATCTATAGTGATGACTTTAGTAGATTTAGTTGGATGTTTCCTCTTGCTAATAAATCAGATTTTTTTCAATATTTTTCTAAAATTTCAAGTACAAGTACTTGAGAGAATGATGGGACTGAAAATAAAAGAGATACAAACAGACCAAAGAGGAGAGTTTATGAACAAATAACTAAGAAATCATCTAGAGAAAGAAGAACCACAACAGCATGGTCGATCTTGTTGAAAGAAGACATGAATATTGTAGAAATTCGAAGGTAAATGTTCATACAATCAGGAGTTCCACACTGTGATTGGCTTGAAGTATTCTCATCAGTCATCTATATTCTAAATAGAATAAGAACACCTACTCTGAATAATAAGAATCCTTTAAAACTATCGACAGGAAAATCACCAGATTATACAATTCTTAAAACAATAGGTTGTGCTTGTTTTCCTTTACTTCCCAAACAAGGAAGAGATAAGCTAATTATGGCTAAATAAAAAATGTGTGTTTCTAGGATATGCATCTAGTAAAAAAGGGTACAAATGCTTAGACATTGAAAACAAGACTAGCACAGTGAGCAGGGATGTAATTTTTGATGAGATTAGATTTCCTTTTCTTGATATAAAATCTGAAAAAGATAAGCAAACATCAAAGAAGAAGAAAGCAGTAACTTTATTCCATTATATTCCTACTATAGTTGATCAATCACCTGAATGATCATCTACAAATAATTCAGATCTTTAAAAATCAATTTAGATCAAAACTCCTCACAATCACATTTTAGAACTCAATCGAATCCACTTCAAGATAATATAACTTCACTTTAGTCCAGACTTGAATCTATTAGTTTAAAATCCAGTCCATTTAACATATCTAGTCAAAATAATAGTAGAGTCAGCCATAAAGTAGTAGAGTCTTAGTCAAGGGTCAGAACTGACTTGAACTTAATTTCAAGTGGAAGTTATTCGAAGTCTGACCACTCTGTCCAGGCTTATATCCCCCATGTACTTAGAAAAGGAGAAAGACTGAAAACAAGAACTGTAAAGTTAAATGACTATGAATGTAATATTTCTAATGATATTTGTGAGCTATCATGTTTTAGTCAAGCAAATAAACAGGCATGCTAAAGGGAGGCTATGGAAGAAGAAATGGAGGCTATCTCATCAAACAAAACATGAACACTAGTACCAAAACATCCAAAAATGAACATTATAGGGTCTAAATGGGTGTTCAATAAGACTATACTGGTGGCACTCTCTGTTCTACTTTTTCAGGTATCAAGGTTTCGAATTCTTCTCAAAAATTCAAATCAAATTTCATTCTTTGTATCGTAGTTAATTTAGAAACTTAGAATAGAATTTGTATTTTATTGTATGTTGTAAAACCAATTTGATTGTTGATTCCTTATAGTTCAATTACTATTTCGTCAATTCCAGTTTCTTTGTAAACATCAATTTTCAATTTCCGTTCAATGAAGTTCAGTTAATTCAATCTATTGATTTCCTTATTTATTTCATTCTTGCTCAATTAGATATAATTAGGTAATTATGTTAGGATCTTAAATTCGATTCAAAGATCCAAACTTTTACACCCTTTTCCCCTATACCTTATTTATTCATCCTGGTACTTGAAAACCTTTTTCAGGCTATAGACATTGCCCCATTCACACTTTCACGGATCGAATTGCATACTTATAGAAGAAAAAAACTTGAAAATTGTATTTATTTATTCATGTGGGTTGTTGGGACAAACGGTAACAGTTTGGAACGCACAACATAGACTCAATGAGTTCAAAATAAATGATAAAAGTAAAAATGCAACTTCCACATTAAAATTGGAGATACTTCAGACATGTTCTTAATTCCGACGACATGTCAATAAAGAAAAGGTAATAAAACTAATCTTCCATTCCATCATACAACTGCAAACAGAGTAGAAATGTATTAATCTGGAATAGGCAAGCATCAACATTCCTCCCTCAATGATGAGCTGTTGCATCTACTTTCTTACTTGACTTTGCCTGCAAAAAAAGATATGATAAAAAGTACTTAAATTAAAACTTAAAAGGCATACTTATTCATTCTTAAAAGATACAGGAAGAGGTTTTTTCCCATTAAAAGTCATGGCAGCATGTATAACAAGATTTTACCCAACAAGAGGAAAACGGTCAGCAATCAAATAAACAAGTGGAATAACATGAAACTATATAATAAGAAAAGAAAAATGGTAGACTAATTGAGAAATTTCTATTATGGTTTTTATGAACCAAATAAAAATCAATCAATAATACAGTGCAAAAAAACACTTACACATCTAATGAGTAATCATGACAAATTAATTAATTACTAACATTTCATCCGTGTTCAACATTTGCTAAGAATAACGCTATTTTAGTGTAAAGTACATCTACTGTATCATATATATGAGTGCGTTTGGGACTAGAGAAATAACCTTAAATCTATGTTCAAACTTTAACTCAACTAACCAATGCCACGATGGAATGGTGGATAGAAATCAATGATACAGTCAAATGCAATAAGAGGGATTGCAAAATCTCTCATTTTTGATAAATACATAATTGATGGGATTATTAATCTTTTCGGTATTTCATTTTTTTTAAAGTGAATGAATGGTTAAAATATATTGGTGACGGACGGATCTCTTCTTTATTTATTTGCTATTTTTTAATGTATCCCTTTTTTAAATGATTTCTTTTTTCTACGACATCTAGGACTAAGTATTTAGGTTCTCTCTTTCTTCAAACTCTTTTTTTATTGAGGGAAGAGAAAACACTAGGCATCTTGAGTATGTACTTGCTAAACAATATAGCTTAATGACACTCCCACTCTAACATATTTAAACAAAACCTCTGGTTTTGGTGTGTTAAATACACTCCCTAGTGCCTCAGTGCAGTAATTCCTAATCATCCATGGCTGGTAGGACTGTTGTAAAGAACTCACTGTTGAAGAAGATATGTTGCAGACTCCAGAGATTCATCTTCCCTGGCACATAGTACTATACACATTGTTTGTGTTTGAACTTTGGACACTGAATACCCCGTTGTTAGAGCTTCCTAAATTTTGTGAGGAAAAAACATCTGAACCTTCAGTCCTCCACAACATTATAGAGAAATTTATAGTGAACAGGGGATATGAGACTGATTACCCTCTGCAAATCCATCCTTGTGGCTCTGAATTCTAATATCGCAACAAGCTTCTGTATTCCTAACTACATTTCAGAAGATTCAGAATATTTTTCTTGTTTGATATGATGTACTTCCACAGCTAAGTCATTGATTTGTCATGAACTGGATATGAGTAGCTGTGCACTCTTGACTTCCCCTCATCCAAGAGGATAGAATAGACTTTTGAAGATTTCTTAACTTAATATTCTTTTTGTGGCAAGGAAAACCTGGGCTGCATGGCTAGGATAGTAAAATCCTTCACACCCAGATCACCTTGGAAAAGATCATCTAGCTCCAGGGAATGAATTTCCTATTTCCACCAAGTTAAACTGATTAACCAGTCTGGCAGAGTAATTCAAACCTCCATTTAGCCAGATCAGCTTCCAGCATTGGCTATAATACTACATGGGTTCCTCATCCCTGTGATTGGCAGTCCTAGATACAATAAAGGGAGACCGTTTGTTTGGAAGCCCAGGTGTACGAGTATCGAGTACAGTGTCTCTAGTTCTCTACATACTTGGAGAAGAGAACAACACTTTTTCTCTGTTTACTACAAGCCACAAAGGACATCAGCATGTTTCTCAATGCGGTATCCTTCAAGAAATCCAACCAATCACTGGTTGAGATAAAAGGCACAGAGGCATGGGAAGCAAACATTCCGAGGCAACAACCTATAGACAATTAACAAATAGAAAATCTGTATAGAATCATTGTCAATGAGCTCACACTCAAATACTCAATTCCCTAATCATTTATAATCGGGCAATGCTCTTATTTCATTACTATCATTGGAAATTTAACTTTATAAAAAATCCTCTAAAACTTCCTTGAAGTTGATGGTAATGGTATTAATGAATTTAAAGGTCACATTTCCACAAGAATGAACCGATCAAATTTTTGTTATCAATTTCTAATTTTCATTTCATTGTAGTATACTTCATTATTTTCTTTGTGTTTGTGCAAAATTGAAAATTCACACTTGTTTGATTTTTATTAAATGATTGGATTGTTCGTTAAAACTTAAATATTAAATGAAGCAATGTTTTATACTTTTATGACTCAATTTAAATACTTTTAATGTCTTGTCAAGTTAACAGAAATATTCCAAATTTATTTTAGACTTTTAGTCAAAAAAGATGCATTGCAAAAACACTGACAGGGATTTAAAAAATTGTTAATCAAACTTCATGATATTTGAGTTTTGACAAGACATCCATTTGTAATATCTTTTAGAGACAATAAAAGAAAATACTTAAAATAGTGATTTCGATTGTTTCAATCTGTAATCTGTAGAAACAATTAGTAGATAACAAATGATATTCTTAAAAAAAGGTTTTAATCTTTTAAAAAAAATGCAACCATGAGCATCAATTTAAAACTTCATCCAATCTAATCAAGGAAAAATAAATCTAAGAGAATTTCGTTTTAAAAAAGAGTAGACATTCTAAATCCAAACATTTAACCTGACAAATAAATTTTGGAAAACACAAGTCTATGTTAAGGCTTCAAAGCATTGGACATTACAAAAACACATTTTCTGATAACAGTGCAACAATCTAATGATGGGTTGAATTTACGCTCCTGATATTTTCAAAATGCAATGTACGTTGATAAAATAATAAATAAGACATTAAAACAGAAGAAGAAAAGAATCAGATGTTTATTCAAGGTAATGCAGAGTTAATATCATCATTGATAATTTAACAAAATTTATATCTTGCAGATTTTTGTTACTGATTGTAACTTGGAATAGTTGTATACTTGTGCGTGTGAGGGGGAGACGAATGTCTAGATTTAAAAAACACAGCGGTTCTACGAAAACAATTCTATTCTAAAATTCGTTGAGTAAAATTATAATAAGAAAGTGTAAACAAAAGAATGATAGAAGAATAATATAATAGAACCAGATTATAATATACCTTGAGGTAAGAGAGCTTTAAGCTACCATAGACTAGTCCAAAGGTAACGACCGATGCACGAGCCACCTGAGATACACAAAAAATCAAAGCTTAAAAAACAGAAAATGGCCTCCAATAGTCATAACAAAAGAATTTCGTTTTCCATACAAAGGCGAGGGTGCTTCGACCGGAGTATGGGCCTGGAACCGCCATGTGTGTAATAGTAGAAGATGAAGAAGGGCAAGGAGAGGTTCGAAAATCGCAGATGGTGGTTTTCCTCCCACGAACAAACGAAACAAACCCTAGATGCAATGCGTTGGCCGATGGAAAAAGAAGTGATTTTGGTATTTGTTGGGAAAATCGTAATTCGGGTAGACGTGTTTTTATATATGTAACCGAGACTTATCCGGAGATCCGAATAAAGAAACCCGAATCCAAATACATTGATAGTAGTAGTAGGTAGGGTAATTGAGTAGAAGACAGTGGAGTTAGTTAGTTACATGATTTTACCGACTTCTCCCTTTCAAATAAACCCCCAAATTTCAGCGATCACCTCCAATTCCGGCGAGACTATTCCGGGGAAGGAAGAGAGGAGGGAGACGGCGAGAGGGAATAGATATGGGAGCGTCGTCTTCGAAGGTGGATTCGAAGGGAGAAGCGTCAGAGGAACGGAGAGAGGAAGAGTCTATAGCGGCATCCACTGGAGTACTTTCAATGCTGCAGTCCGTTTTCTCGAAGCATTCCCTTCCCGAAACACAGGCCATCCCTTCTAGTTTATTGGCGGTAATCTGGAATGTTGCATTCATATCGATTTGATTGCGTTTGTTACTTTGTTTAATTGTTTCAGTACAATTCTACTATATGTAAGTACTCACCTTCTTCATTTCAGGATGTTTTTTCCTTAAACCCTGCAAATCTAGAATCACATTCATTTGTGGTATCTGATTACTTCCCACGGTTGCTGGCTAATATTGGCCCGACTATCGCTGAGCTGTTTTTTAAATTGGAGGATGAAAATGTATCATGGATTGATTTTTTGAAAGGTTATAATAGATGTGCCGGAAGGATGACCTTGTCGGCTTCGCTTACTGTTCTTTACCAACTTTATACTGTTGCAAGCGCAATGGCTGATAATCCCACACACCTGGCATTTCATCCCGATGGCAAAATAACTGGCTATTTGTTATTGAATGACGTCATTATGTTTCTCTGGATGTGTTGGGTCATTCAACGTACTTCAAGGATATTTAAGCCTTTGGAAGATAAATCAACAGTGGTTCTTCCCGAGATATATCCTTTAATAACATCAGCATTTATCTATTGCAGTGAAGTTTTAGACGACCTAAGTATTGAGAATCCTGAAATATTTGTTCTTCAAACAAAGATTCCTGCAGAAAAGCTTCACACTTGGATTTTGACAACTATTCCAGGCCTTGCTACTTGTATTTCACAATACGTCCAATTCAAACTTCAAGCAGAAATAGCCTCACCGTCGGCGGTACACATCACATATATTTTTATTTATCAAATGAATTACAATAACGACCTTTGGTTCTTTGCTTCTAAAAGTAAAACCATGCATGGATATTTTTTTAAACTGATTTAAACTACTGTGTATAATTTTCTTTATTAAAGCCAAGAAGATGATATGCATGTATTATATTTATTAACTATTAACCTTAAACAATCACTATTGATATAAAACTTCATTTCATATTTATCAGTTTACATTTCTCTAAAGGATTATTGAATAGATAACATATTACTTAATGATATGCATTTTGGTTAACAAACATGTCTTTCTCAGACTATTGACTGTGAATACTTCCTGTTTGAGGTTAATTTGATTTTCTGACCTCAGTCACAACCACATCCGCAGATCTGGAGCAACCATTTTCCCACCTTATGTTTTTTTCCTGCCACAGATGCCAAGACACCTCATCACGTAGTGTCCAAAGCAGCCTCCAACAATTAGAGCCTGACCTTAGGGATTGGATGTACTCAATCACATCCCCCACCCCAATCTGATGTCTCCACCCCGAGGTACCTGAAAATTAGCATTCTTCCAAATAATATGATTGGTAAGATCGGAGCAGACTAGGAGTATGTATCTAGAGTAAGGGAAGTTAAAGTAAATGTGGCTAATGGTTTAAGGTTCCTGATTACCGAAGATGCAGAGACTAGGGTCAGGTATGTCCCATGTCCTAAGGGCGTTGAAAGATTGGGTACCTCCCATAATGGAGTCCCTTGTGTGTGTGGGGGGGGGAGGCCTGGATTTCCTTCAGACTTCTAACTTTTATGTATCTATCTTTGACCCAACAGGAAAGAATAGACTCATTATTAGACCAATAGTAGTATGTTCTTTTAATGTGGAAGGCATAGGCACATGCCTCAAAGTTCATGACCCCTAATTCTCCTAGTTCCCTAGGGAGGACCATCTTAGCCCATGGGGCAGATTTCTTACCATTCTAGATAAATCTGTAGGCAATTTTCCTAACCTTAGTAACAACTGAGCTAGGGAGGGAAGTGCCATTGATTCAGTATGTGAATATTCCAGAAAATACCCAATTAACTAGCTGGATCCTTCCTTCATGAGATTGACATCTGACTTTCCATTTAGCCAGAGTTTTCCAGAAATTCCAGAAAATGCAGGTTAATCAAGTTGAATTTGGAATGAAGGCTACAACTAGGTTTTGACAACTAAGGCTTGGGCACCTACACTCTAAAGCTATAGAAGAGCTTAATAAGAATGAATTAGTTGTGGTTACTGATGTTAAATCAATCCACGAGTCTTGTGAGAGTTGTTGTATTGCAAAATCCAAGAAGTCAAAACATGCTAAAAGTACCACTAGTTATTCTCATCCTCTAGAACTGCTATTTGCTGATGTGTGGGGCCTGCACCTTGTGAATCCTTAGAAGGATATAAATACTATATCAATTTTATTGATGCATTTACAAGTTATAATTGGTCATTTTTAATGAAGAAGAAATCTGAAGTAGAGGACTGTTTTTATCAGTTTCAGAGATTAGTTGATAGGCAGTATGACAGAAAAATCAAAGTATTTCAGAGTGACAATGCAAAAGAATTTCTGAAGTTAACTAATCTAAGAGAGAATGGAGTACTTCATCGTCTAAGTTGTCCACATACCCACTCTCAGATGGGGGAATTGGAGAGAAGACATCGACATATTGTCGATACAAGGATGGCTATGCTAAATCATGCAGGCATTGAATAATAATGTTGGGACTATTCCTTCATGACAACAGTATTTTAGTATAACAGAAATCCCACTAGTATTTTTGTATAATGCAGGAATTTCTCCTTTTGAGGCATTACATCACAAAGCACCCGAGTACTTTAAATTAAGGGTGTTTGGTTCCAAGTGTTACCTTAACTTGAGACCTTATTAGAGAGAACAAGTTAAGCGATAAATCAGTTCCTTACACATTTATAGGATACCCTGCCAACAGTGATGGGTATATATATGTATGATTGTATGAATTTGGAGGATGGAAGAACTTTGATCTCAAGGGATGTGTTTCAAGAAGATGGTCTTACTGTGAAACAGACAGAGGAGAGAGAATTCAACATAAGTTGATATGAATTCAGAGAGTGATTTTGACCATGAACATATGAAGGCTCTATCAGTTGTTCAAATATATGCAAAAAGAATTCAGAATTCAGCTCCATAGATGTCAACAGAGATAACTCATGTCTCAAATAATTCAATTTCACCAGAACAAAACAGGTTACAACATTCTGTAAATTCAGATCCTGAAAGTGATGAACTAATGATGCTGCATCAATTAGTTCAGGGGAAATTTATCAGCCAGAGTCTGATGATGAAGGGAAAGTGCAGCATGTTCCAGTTACAAGGAAAGCATCTAGGGAGACAGAAAGAAAGTATGCATTATCTATTGCCCCTACTCAAAAGCAAGCCCCTAAATCAGTAAAGGTGGTATTAAATGATCTTGAATGGAAATTAGCTACGCAGGATGAGTATGATGCCTTAATGAGTTATGAGACATGGGAACTCATTCCTAGAAGTGAAACAGATAATGTAATTAATAATATTTGGCTGTTCAAGGTGGAGAGGTTTGATGGCACAGTGGAGTGGTTGAAACTTGAAAGCTAGGTTGGTAGCAAATGGGACCAACCAAGTGGAAGGCAAGGATTACAGTGAGACTTTTAACCCTGTGGTGAAACCAAAGTCTATAAGAATAGTCCTCACAATTGCAGTTTCTAGAGGATAGGCATTATAACAGATTGATATTAGTAATGCATTTCTGCATGGACAGTTTGAGGAAAGAATTGTTATAAGGCAGCCTATAGGGTTTTTTGATGAGTCCAAACCCAGACATGTTTGTTTACTAAAGAAGGCACTATATGGCCTGAAGCAGGTTTCAAGTATGTGGTTTAGGAGATTAAAACAATCCTTTGATAATATGGGTTTAGTCAAATGATTCTTTGTTTGTTAGCATTGATGAAGAAATCATTTACAGACTTGTGTATGTAGATGATATGGTGGTCACTGGATCAAGTTCAGCAAAGGTGGAGAATTAGAATATTTTTTGGGAATTAGGATGAGAAAGTATGTTGATGGTCTGTTTCTGGATCAACAGTTATATCTTGTGAATCTGGCAATCTGCTGAGAAAACATGACTTTGAAAACCTAAAACCAATCTCTACTCCAGTGCAGTTCAACCAACAGTTCTTTTCTGAGGATGAGGTGATAGAAAGAGCTACTGATTATAGAAAGATAATTGGTTCACTGCAGTATCTTACAATGTCAAGGTCTGACATTGCTTATGCAGTGAACAAATTGACTCAGTTCATGGAAAAATCTAAAGAAATTCACTGGATTATGATGAAAAGGGTGCTGAGATACTTCTCTGAAACAAATGTATGGGAAATTGGAAATTGTAATCAGAAGTAATGAGTTCAGCATTTCAACATACAGTGATGCAGATTGGGCTTTAGATGAGACAGACAGAAAAAGTCAGACTGGGTACTTAGTGTATATGGGGCAGTCTTTGATAACATGGTGTTCTCAGAAGCAAAGTACAGTGAAGCAGAGTTCGGGGCTATCACTTCAACAGCTGCAGAGTTGGATTGGGTGGCAAACTTATTGTGTGAAATGAACATAAAAATAGATAGACCATACAACTGATACAAGTTATGGAGTGACAACTTGGGAGCAACACAGTTGGCTGCAAATCCTGTGTTTCATACAAAGATAAAGCATGCTGCAATAGATTTCAACTTTGCAAGAGAAAGAGTTGAAAAGAAGATTTTAGAAGTGTTACACATTCCAAACACCAAGCAGAGGGCTGATGTTCTGACCAAAGTATTAAGACCTACACTATTTATAGATATCAAAGTCAACCTCATCGATGATCGTAGATGAACTTGAGGAGGGCTATTAGTAATATTGTTTATAATGATGTTTGTGTAATTAGCTAGATAATATCTTAACTATTGTAATTAGCTAGCTAATAGTTTAATTCTAGAATCTTCTAATGGATAAGCTCTAATGTTAGTATGATTTTGTTAAGATCTAATCCTCCTAAATTGTATAAGGTAATTAATAACAGTTTAGGAGGGATCGATCATTTGATCTCCCCCATTTCCTATAAACTTGCCTACTGTTCTTATTAATACATATTTTATAATTTTAAAGATGATCTTTTAAAATGACATCTAAGTATCCAACGATGATTACCGATCTATTATTTTCTGATTAAAATTACCACTGATTTCATGAACAACAGGGAAACGCAGATCCCTCAAACTTATCCATTTCTGAAAACCCAGTTAGCGATACACATAACACTTATCTTTTAACATGTGGAAGAGCTTGGGCTATTTCTCTCAGTCTTAGAAGTTCCAACGACGATCTTTTAGAATCATGCTTTTCAAGAAGCAGCAGAACATTGGACAATCTTTTATATAGGTTTTCTATTTTATTTATTATTTTAGTTGAATTTTTTATTATAAAAATTAAAAATCGATATCATTTTCTTTATGCCATATCATTTATTATTAATAGGGATTATTTTAAAACTATACAATATTTTGTCATCAGTCCCATCACAAGATAACTTATATTTTAGGATGCTAAATATAAAGATACTCCCTGATGTTTTAGTATTTTAGGATGCCTACTAGTTGTACCAACTCTTGTTTTCCTTGTCACAAGATTTGAAACCCATCTATTTAATTTTTTAATCTAGTTTATGCATATAGCCATATACTATACTTGCATAACAATTCAACTTTCTTTAATTTTTTTTTTTGCAAATGATAAATAATTTCATTTTTTGTTGTGAAAGTAAATTTCTCATTTATATGAAGAGTAGTGCCCTAAGATAGAGGAGATAAAAAAAAAAAAAAGGGAGATGAGTAAACTCATCGACTCTTTCCTATATAGCTATGTAATCTAGTAATATAGTAACTAGATACGCTGTCTCAGGAGGTTGGTCTCCCAACTTTGAAGTGTAGATATCTTCAATGGATGGCAACAACTCTTCATATGACTGTCTGGTCTGTAGGATAAGCTGATGTCCTTGATAACCCGCTTTAACATAATCAATAGAGGCATGAGAGAGTGCTTCTTAAGCCTCCTCCTGTTCCTCTCGGATCAGATGTACCAAGCTAATGTACCTGCTGCATTCCATAGCAAAATTCATGGTGGTGAATGGTTGGTTAATTTTTGACAAGCTTCTGCTAGGTCCCCCAATCTGATATTCTGGAGCTTCCAAAATGCATAGTTGAGGATTTCAGCAAAGGTTAACAGAACAGAACTAGAGTAAGTGTAGTTGAAAAATAGATGACTCCTAGATTCATCCTTGACATTGCAGAGGAGCACACTGCTGGAATTTGTAACCCCCCAACCTCTTAATTTTTGGAAGATGTTGAGGTATTCACACTTAATTATCCATAGTCCATAGCATGACTGAAAATTTAGTAGACAATTTTGACCAAATTACTTCTTCTATATGATCCTTATCCTTCCTTATCCTGATAGCCTCAGAGATTCCCCTCATCCTTTTAATTTGGGTACCTGACCTCTTGATGACTGAAAAGTTCGCTCTACAATCTAGAATACCATCAATCTTTTCCATGATAGCTTTCCAAATATACGAGTCTATGAATGGTTTTATCCAAGGTTCTGGGTGCGCGCGCATATGCGATGATGCGACCCTGAAGGGAGATGCGTCCGGCTCATCTCCCTTAGCCGGATCCGGGTCGGATCCTACACGGATCCGGTATTTTTAAAATTTTAAAAATAACTGTTTTAAAAAAACCAGTGAAAACATGCCAGATCCGGGTCGGATCCGGTCTTTTAAAATTAATAATAGACTGTTTTAAAGAAACAATGATTGGAAAAAAAACGCAAACACTGTTTGCGTTTTTTCCAATTACTCTTTCTAACTTAAAACAGTAATAACTTTCTAACTCTTTCCAATTTACTGTTTTAAAGTTTATATTTCTAAGGGAAAACGCAAACCTTCTCTAGGGTTTTTCCTTGTCTTCCCCATTACTCCCAACTCTGGCCAGATCTCCTCCCGATTTTTTTGGCGTTCCTCAGGCGAACCTCCGGCGAGATTTGGAGGGAAATTTGGAGGGAAAAAAAAGAGTTAAAAAAAGGTAAAAAAATAAAAAACAGTGATTTTTTTTTAAAAATCTCGCATTGTTTTTTTAAATCTTTCATAATGTAGAATTCTAGATTAAGATTAAGAAATCTATGGTGTTTTTAATTGATTTGTTATTTTCTTAGGGTTTTCAACTTTTCATAATGGATGATAGTCATGATATTCATGATGAAGATTATGCACCTAATGAAAAAGACAATGATATGGGAGTAGAAGATGAAGTGCAAATTAATTCAACTACAAATCTGCCGGAAGAGATAGATATTAGTATCTATGACCCAACGATTGACGAAAATTTGTATTTGGATTTGAAAAGCAACCGACCTCCTAATTGGGACGATCCGACTCGGAAGTATGCCGCATTCGCTGAAAAACAGCAAGGCAAGGTTACACAATCTGTTAGGTGCCTTCTGTGCGGATTTGTTTCTACCGGCGGAATCCACCGTGTGAAGGTGCACATTGCTCGAGTGAACCCGAACGGGAGAGTTCATAGTCAAAGGATTGGAAGATGTGATTGAAAAAATTGGCAGTACTAAGATCGTCCAAGTGTGCACGGATAATGCATCAAACTATGTCATGGCTGGACGTTTGTTGATGGAAAAATATCCGCACATGTTTTGGACCCCATGTGCTGCTCATGTGTTAGACTTATTACTGGAGGATATCGTAAGGTATTGAATTCATACTTAGATATTTCGAATTAAGAGTTACTTATATTCTAATGTTGAAATTCTTTTTTCCGTAGAATACCTCGATATAAAGATGCGCTCCGAAGTGGAAAGAAGATCACTAGCTTCATCCATTCTATCTCTACTCTGCGCGCAGAGTGGCTCAAGGTGAATGGTAGAGAATTGATTCGGTGCGGACTGCGGAGTAACTCGTTTTGCGACAGCCTTCCTCACCCTTCAAAGTATCAAAAGTGCGAAAGATAACTTGAGAAAATTTGATTGGTCCAAATGGGCGAGGGGTCCCTCTACAAACACTTGCTTGGATGTGTCTGATACAGTCATAAATGCACGTTTCTGGTTGACTGTTGATCAAATACTTTTAGCGTCAGAACCTATTCTGAAGGTGCTAAGGATTATGGATGACGACTCCAAACCGAATATGGCTTACCTCGAAGGAGTCTTCTTAGAGGCAAAAAAAGCTATAAAGAACAACTTTGAAAGGGATTCGAGTTTGTATCTTCCGATCCATACTCTTATGGACAAACGGTGGGGAAAGCATTACAAATCTCCTCTAATAAGGGCTGCATTTTACCTAAATCCACATTTCTTCTACAAGTTGAAAAGGTATTATTCAATTCAACTTTTCTACTTCATGAATGAATTTAAGATTTGATGATTAAATCTATTTTTTCCAACTACAGTGATCCTGCAACAATTGCTCAATCCATGGAGTATGAGGACGCATTCATTCAATGTATTGAAAAAATGGTTGGTAATGACAATTCAAAAACGATCGCAATATTTTCTGACATGACCTTGTACAACAATAGAGAAGGAAAGTTTGGAGGAAATGTAGTGATGAAGATGGCTGACACTATGCATCCACTACGATGGTGGGAATTATTTGGGACCAGAACAGTGGAGTTAACGCAAATTGCGATAAGAATCTTAAGTCTGTGTTGCTCAGCTTCAAGCTGTGAAAGGAATTGGAGTACTTTCGCACATGTAAGTTCTTTACATGTTTGATTATTTATTTCATATGATTTAACTATCTAATATGAAATCTCATTTACAGTTCCATACCAAGTTAAGGAATCGCTTGGGCGTTGCACGGTTAGATAACCTCGTTTACGTCAACTACAATATGAAGTTGACAGAGAGGTTCAAAACAAAGAAGTTATTGATTGAAAGCGGCTCCAAAAAGTATGATGCTATTCACGTTAACGAGTTCAACTTGATGAGTGAATGGGTCACTGGTATTGATGGACCATGCAATGAGTGGGTGTATACTGAAGAAGGTCTCACTTGGGCCGACGTGGAGACGGCAGCTGGAGCAACTGAGCACCCAGGTCCATCGACTAGGAGTGGTCAATCTAGACCATTTACTAGTCATGTTCGTCATAACGACTATGAAGTCGAAGATCTTCAAGAGAATGAAGATGAGGGTGTACACCAAGCTGAAGTTGGTCCTACAGATCCCAATCATCTGTTCTATAAACGGCTGAGGAGGTTAACGGATGAACTATAGATGTATTTGATCCTATTATGTATTTGAAATTCAAGAGTTAAAGTGAACTATTCTATGTGTTTCAAACTATTTAAAGAGTTAAAGTATTTTGATAATTGATATACATATATAAAAAAAAATATTAATTTCCTATAGTTTTATAAATATTTACGAAAATGCCACTGATGCATCTGATCGCATATGCACACATATGCTCAGATGCTCCAGGCGGCGGCGCATCTGGAACCTTGGTTTTATCTAGATTTCATCCTTGGTTTTGTTTGATGTTTTATCTAGAATGATTTTATTTATCTAGAAACCCTTAAGGCTTAAGGGTTTTATCTAGAAATGTTTGATGAATGGTTTGATGAATGGCTCTATTTAGAAACCCTTAAGGCTTAAGGGTTTTATCTAGAATGTTATGAGTGATCCAGATGTAAATAAAGGGGAGAGTAAACTCGATCCCTTTCCATTATCATTGAATACTATATATATACATCTTAGTATAACAGAATTCACTTATACTTAATACTACAATATGATAATGAAATATTACTAATTAGCCTATATAAATAAGTAATTAGTTTTTGTAAGAATATAACTATTAAGATTTATAACTAATTCAAACATAACACTAATACTCCCCCCTCAAGACTGATGATGTGAACAAATCAGCTTGTCCTTCAGATCCTTGAAGGGCTTGGGCTTCAATGCTTTAGTGAGAATATCAGGTTGTTGAGAACATTTGATATGTGTTGTACAACAATAGTTTTATCCTCCATCCTTTCTCGAACAAATCTGAAATCCATGGCTACATGTTTGATTTTAGAATGATAAACTGGATTAGTAGCAGCCAAAGGGGATTTGTATTTTTGTTTTTGTTTATATTGTAAATCTGGGCAATGCCCACTTCATTTCTAATGAAATTTTATCTTCATAAAAAAAACATGTATTATTCCTTGAGATTTGAAAATATCCCCTAATGTCCTGAAATTTATACAATAAACCATGTGTGTTGGATGAGATCCATCCTCCTATCTTCTGCACTGCCTCAGACTAAATTCTCTGAGAATACTTACAACTGAAAAAAGACGATTAATGCCTTCATCCTCCTTGCATATAACACACCTTTTCCCTACTTGATTTCCCGGAACTAAGGTACACATTTATTGGAAGCTTCCTCCACTTGAGTCTCCAACAAATGAAAAATATGGACTCCATAAACCAAGATCACATCAGAAAGGAATTTTTCCCTTAAAATATCACAAGCTGAAGGAAAATAGACTTTTGGATCTTACCATGGCTCAAAACCGAGATAGATCTTCATTTTGTATCATACACTTAGATATCCATGGGTTGTTTTAGTATCATCCCATTGCCTATTTCTGAGACACCCATCTCTCATCCATCTTGTCCATATAGAATTGTCTTCAGTAGTGAGGCTTCGCATCCTTTTCACCTTGGTAAAATCACACGTCACATTGGGTCCCCTCAGTTCAAGCCCACTTTTCTTAAGGGGTCTAAGCGTCTTCTAGCACACTGTTCCCATGCCATCTGGTTTGATACTCCCCACAATAACCTCTAGATGATACTCTGAACCAGCTATGTCATTAACCTGTCATTAGCCAGCCATACCACAAGTGGATTATTCTTTTACTGTTGAATTAAAATCATAATTTTTCGCTGACATTAAAATCCCACTAAGAGAACCTGAAGGTCAAGGAGGGACAACTAAATCTCTCCAATAAAATTATATCTTTCACTATTATAGCTTTTATTTTAAGATCTATTTTTTTCTGAATTAAGCTATAGTTTTTATCTTTAGATTGATGACTATGGCAACTTGGCAAGTGAATTATTGTAATAAAAGTTTCAGCGCTTATTTTTTGAGTACTTTTATTTTTTTTCAACATAATGTAAGATCAACATTACCCATTACAATATTGATTCATTTTATTATATCAGTTATAACATCAAAAAGCTGTTTTAGGATAAATGAAACCGAACAAGAGTTAGGTGGTATAAGGGGTAATAATTTCTTATTTATCAGCTTAGCACGTCATCGACTCTTTGAATTTTAATGCAACAATTCTAGGAAATGGCATGCTTTAAATCTTATACAATAACTTAAGTACTTGATGATGGGATAAATTTGTGGTGAATTTTCACAGAAAAAATGAAAAAGACAATGCAGAAATTATTTGACTCGCATTACTTCTCTCTATCTAATGGATCCATAACTAGATAGATTTATTTTTTCATTTGTGGTAGGTCATCTGTAAATGGAAAAGGATTGAACAGATTTTGGTCTAATGTTGAAGGATATCAAGGAGAACTTTTAATTCTAGTACGTGCAAATTCAATAGATTCTTTCAAGGATGGAAATGGTTCTAAAGATTGGGTTTTTAGCATACTTACTGGGCAAGGTATCGAAAATCAGGGTAAATTTTATGGAAATTCTGGATATCTTTTTGCAGTAAATCCAATATTTCGTGTTTTCCCACCTTCTGGTATGTCATAGAAAATTATACTTTCTGCTTATTTCCTCTGATATATATGACCTCTAATAACTGATTATTGTAAAAAAGGTAAGGATAAAAACTTTGTGTATTGCCATCTGCGTCCTACTGGCAGTTCATATGATCCAAATCCAAAACCTGTTGGTCTTGCATTTGGTGGAACCACTGGGAAAGAGAGAGTATTTATTGATGAAGATTTTTCTGAACTTACAATTCGCCATCATGCAGTTGACAAAACATACCAACGTGGTTTTCTCATCCCCAATCAGGTAAATTTTAACTTTTAAGAACAATGGTTCCCAAGGACTGTTTTCAAAAAGTTCAAAGGGAAAGTTCTGCTGGCTGTTTAATACTTTCCAACATGATTCTGTACTCATGTTAGCCCAATATCTTTTGGCATATTGGCCATTGAGGTCTTTTAAGTTTCTACCACTGTTTAATACTTTAATGTGCAGGGATTCTTACCAACAAGTGCTTCTATTCTGGATGTTGAAGTTTGGGGCTTAGGTGGCGAAACAGCTAAAAAGAAGCAGGACACACACAAGAAAAGAGAAATTCTATTTTCGGAGCAACGACGCAAGGTTAGTGATTACATCATACATGTTATTTTTTATATTATATGTACAAAATGAATGTTCTAAACTACTTAATACCCTCCTCTTTTTGAAAGCAATTAAAATCCTCGTCCTCTTTTTGGTACAGGTTGATTTAAAAAGTTTTGGGAATTGGGAAGATTCACCTGAGAAAATGATGATGGATATGGTATCTGATCCCAATAGACCTCATCGGGAAGAACGCTAAAAATAGTTAGTAAATTTAAACACAAAAATTATCATTTTTCTCAAAACAAAATTACACATCATGTACATCAGTACATGCAAAAAAAGTAATTAGATGTCACGGAAGAGGGGGTTTTATAGAAAAAAAAGTAAGATTCAATGTGCTATCATGAGAGAAAAAACAGTTTTACTTTTGTAAATTACTAAATTGTTAATTGGGTCACATCTTATAGATTTAATATTGATTAGGTTAATAGTGGGGTTTGAAACTTAGAATTTAAAAATCGTTGCTCAAATTGGGAAGAAGAAGAAGAAATTGTGAGAGGAGGAAGTCGTGAGGTTTTAGATGAGGGTTTTGTCTTGATTGTCTTGGTGAATATTTGAGGTTTAAGTGTCCGATAAGGGTATGATATACTCGGCTGAGCTGAACAATGGCTTTGTAAAGCCATCAACGTAGTGGCTACTCTATCCAAGTAAAGATCATTTTTTACTCTCTTACATTATGGATGATGATTTCAATATGTTTTGTCTGTTGATGTGGTACTGGCCAGATAATAAGAATAGTTGTCGCTAATGCTGCCGGTGTATATATAATATTGGGGTTTTGTGTTTTGATTTATATAATATACGTTCTCTTAAAAGATTAATTATTAACCATGTAATTACACAACTTGTGTATAATAGTGTTATTTATATTCAGCTTGTGTTGATGATATTGTTATTGTTTCTTATTTCTTAATTTGTTAGAAAATGACAAATTCTATGGTTGAGATAGGATATCCAATCTATTTTATTTTAGAGGTATTGGACTTGGAGAATGGCAAGTCAAGGTCAGGTGAGGTTTTAAATATCTTACTCTATATGTTGTTCATAGATCTGCTATTGTAGGTTTAGCCACGTGTTTTGACTCAATTGATTGACAACATAGACATATTTGCTTGTCACCAAGAGGTAAACCGATTTCTTCCTACCAATCTCATAAAAATGTGGAATTCTATTAGTGGAGTTTCCTCTTTTGGTGTTTGTTGTTGGTCATGGTGGATTTGTTTTTACAGGGAGAGATTAGTTTAGGGTTTTGAATTGATAGTCGGTTAATTAATAGGTCAAGGATGGAGCCATTTTGGATTTTTGCAAATTCTAGACTAAGTATTCAATTATTTATTCCTAAGCCTTGATATTTTGAAGGTCTTGTTTAAGTTGGTTAACGTTGTTATTAGGAGATTATCTAAATATCATAATAGTATGAAGTGATAATGCCAAGAGCCGAACGGAGTATGGTTTCAATGAGCGTTAAAATTGTACGCAAATGGATAGGAAAAAATAAATATTAAACATTTAAACGTTACACAACTAGTTTCAAAATCGCCATCACAACTAGTTTCAAAAAATTTCAACATTCGTACAGTAATGTCAGTCAATGAAAATGAACCTTCAAGAATTCAAGATTGAATTGAGAACAAATAGAAGTTGCAGATGGATTTAATTTATTTATTTTATAACTAATTAATTAGGTTAATTTTGAATAATTTATTTATTCTTCTAAAACTAAATAAATGGGTAATTTTTAAATTTTAATTCATCCATTAATAATTTTTTTTTTGAAACAATTAAATTTCATTAAAATAAAACTAATGTCAAGTTTATAAAAAATAGAGTAGAAAAATAGAAATAGAAGTAAAAAAAAAATGAGCAAAAAACTCAATGACTCTTTTCCATTAACTATGTAGTCTAGTTATATAGTAGCTAGATACGTTACCTCAGGAGGTTGGTCTCTCATACTTCCAATATAGATGTCTTCAAAGGGTGACAACAACTCTTCTTGTAATACACTGGATTGGATAAGAACTGGAATATTCATTATTTTTCAGAAAGCGAAATCCAGGTGTTCCGCCAACGGAATTAAAAGAAAAGATGACTTTTAGTTTCATCTTTCAGATTGCATAACAAGCAAACATAAGACACTTGTACTCTCCAATTCCTCAGCTTTTTGAACGTGTTTAGGTGATCTCATTTCACACTCTATAAGAGACTACATAATTTTATCGGAAGTTAATAATTAATTTATTCTTTTTAGAAATGAAGTTTATTAAATGAATCATTTTTGAATTAGACCCTGAATAATTATTTTATTTTTTAGAACCAATTAATCTTATCGACTGTGGTTAATTTTAAATTAGCTTTTATTCTTGTTAGTTGTTGTTATTTCTTAGTAGTTATTGGTTAATACAATAATACCACATTCTTTCACAAATTTTGACCGTAAACTGTCAAATCTTGACCGTCCAATCCAAGCTTGAACAAACTAAACTGTGTTAACCCTAACGACGGCCAATATGAAATTACCAAATTACCAACCCTTCTCTCTTTTCTCTGATTGTAAATCCCGTTCTTGTCGGAGAGGTCGAGAACGACGACGAGAAGGGGAAGGAAATCATGGAGCTAGAGATTCTAGGCATGAATTTTGGATGTGTACTCCAATCTTTAAGCAATTTGAGTTTTCCAGAGAAGGATTGTCTGCTTCCACTCATGGCGAAGGTTCTCGGCTATTGCATCGTCGTCGGTTCTACCAGCGTCAAACTCCCTCAGGTTCGCTAATCCACCTCAAAATTTACACGTCTGTACTTCATCTGCTTATTGATCTGATTTTTAATTAGTTTTTATTTTATTTCATTTCATTTATTCAAGTTTCCTTTTGTTTTTGAAATTCAATTGTTTTGACGTTTGCTATGTATAATGGGTTTTGGTTTCTCGTAAAGTTAGATTCCTTGAAATCTGATAGTCTGTAACTGTTCTCTTGTTTAGTTAATCAACCATATACTTTAGAGTTTCTCGATAAAATAACTGCCTATTGCTATTTTTTTCTATCCAAAATATAAAAACCCAAAACATATTCGACTAATTATTTAATTGGTTAGAATTGTAATTCATATATTCATTTACAAAGCAAAATCTCTAGTTAGAATTCTGTTTTACTTAAATACAAACACATTTGTATTTTTTGAGTTTGTATAAATCAAATATCAAAAAATATGATTTTTTTACAGCATTATCTAATCTCTACATCAAAATCATCAAATCTCTTCCTTGACTCCTTGAGGTATTGAACAATATAAAATATAAATCAAATACTTAAAAATAAAAAGAATTTACCTTCAAAATTGTTTACTGCTGGTTGGAGTGGCAATGAAATGCTGACTGTGGAGGGTCTAATATTGTTGGGATTGAAAAGTTGAGGATTTGAGTTCTACGAATGTCAAATCTTTTTAATAATGAATTTGAAATAAGGACAAAAGTGTCAAAGGATTTGTAAATTTTCAGATTCCTAGGGATCACACTTTCCCATTACTCCTAGAAAACCAAAATTCCAATCTGTACAACTAATACAAGAAACTCAAATTTTGGGGAATCTAGGTTCATTTTTTGTTTGTTTTGTATTCCTGGAAACTTCAAATTCTCAGGAATCTGAAACAAAGTAACAAACACACCTTTATTTTAAAAATGGGTATCATGACATGTGCCGTCAAGATGTTTTAACCGTATAAATAAACCATAGTTACCATACACGGTCCAATGATGTATATTTGAGAGAAACTACAATTCAAAATGAATCATTCATACACATGTGCAAGGTACAAGATACACATACCCGGTCAAGTAGCTTTGTCAGCTCCAGCAGTAATTTCCTTGTATAGAAGCAGTTGAAGAACAGGTGAGAGAGTGACATAGTCTTCTCCCCTGAATTGCACAGCAAAGAGGTGGCAGATGGAATACTTCCTCCTCATTGCTCAATTTTCTTGAAATTATTTATGAAACCCCACTTAACCCTCCACAGTAGCACTGAGAATTTTGTAGGCATTTTGGACCAAATCCCAATGGCATGCTTATCCTTATCGCTTTTGCTTCCAAGTTTATGATTGAATGAGTTAGGTGGACAGAGGTATACAGGTGAGTTATTTGGTAGGGATTGCAAGATTTTCTTATTTTCACCTTGGTATCATCAGCCAAGAAGGCCTTCCACATTGCAGAGTCAGTAGATTGTCGAATTAGACAACTTACTTTTTTGACATTGAATGACTGTTATTTTGTTCTTGCTTTCTTTGTGTAACAGATCATAAAGATTTCTAGAAGTAAAAGTGTTCAAGGTCTTAGTATCATATCGTTTGAACTTGAAATTATTGGCTACACAATTGGGTTGGCATATTGTGTAAGTAAAGGCATCCCATTTTCTGCTTATGGGGAATATTTCTTCCTTCTAATTCAATGTGAGAATTGCAAATACCCGATGTGTGTGAATTTGTTTATGTTTTATTCAGACTACTCTTTGTTTTTACATGTTAAGAAATGCACTAATAATTCACTTTGCAATTGCAGCTATAGTTCTTATTTCCATTATTTATTACTTTTCTTCACCATTGAGAGCAGGAACATTGGCGAAAATAATGTTGTATCCTTTTCTACACCTTTTTATGGTTGGATTAATTTTCAATACATACATTCTTTAATTTTAAATTTTAGCTATATGTTGAATTGCTTAACTGAGATTATTATGCTAGTTATTGTGCTATAGCACCAAGTGTGTTTGCTGGTCGCATTGAACCGGTTTTATTCGAAGCTTTATTTGTAAGTTGCATTTTTCTTTATATCAATTATAGTCGGCATTTGTCTTCTTTTATTGCATTGTGACATGTGGCCATATGATCATATATTTTCTGAGATGACGTGGAAATAAAATGATACATTAGTGTGTTACTTTTGTTTACCTTTTTGGTATGCTTAGTTAATGTTTCACTTTGATAATTAATTCAGGCTGGGCAACATGCCATATTTTTCTTTGCAAGAGTTCCTCAGATATGGACAAATTATAACGTGAGTACTCTTTAAAACTAGGTTTTATCTGTAGTAGTAGTAAATTATTTCAACATGCCATATTTTTCTTTGCAAGAGTTCCTCAAATATGGACAAATTATAACATGAGTACTTCTCTTTAAAGCTAGGTTTTATTTGTAGTAGTAGTAGTAGATTATTTCACACAGTATAAAATTATGATTATTTTTAAAGCCTTTTTTCCTTTTTCCAAACTGTCATTCTTTGAACTTACTCAATGAATGGAACTAATGAATTAGCTCATAAGTCAATAATTAATAACCATGCCTTTTATTATAATTAAATATTTATCACTTGTTTTTATAGAATCAAAGCACTGGGGAGCTGAGCTTCTTGACTTCTTTAATGAACTTTGCTGGCGCCTTAGGTGACTGTATTTTATACTATTTTTTCTACTAAAATAGTAAAATTTATTGATTTCCAAAGTTGTCCTTTTTGTTCACCTCCCTGAATGTGTTATTTTTAATTGCTTTGCAGTAAGACTATTTACCTGCGTACAAGAACGTGCTCCAAGAAATAGTATCCTTCGTTTTTTGCTCATTTTTCTATCACTTATTCAATCATTACTTGTTCTTTGCTTGCTCTTCATTAGATTCTTCCATGCATGTGATTGTCTAACACGCTAACATTATTTGGTCAAATTGCATGTTGAATATCAATTTTATTAAATCTTTATGAATTGGATAGGCACTATTCAGTTATTCATATTGCTAAAATATTCTTAGTACCATAAAAACACCAGAAATAGGATACTTCACAATTTAATTCTTTCATGAATAAACTAGATTTTCATCATAATAGAAAAAGTTACTCTATGATTTTGAATTGTGTCCATCCAGTTTAGAATACGAGTCAATTTGATGACCATTGAAAATTGCCATTTTACTCTTTAGAATTGGAGCTGATGTTAGTAATCATCAAAGTTTGGTGGAAGGTGGAATCAATATGTTGATGACCCTATGACAATTATGTAGTGTTAACAAAGATTAATATCCCGGTTTTATTATTTTCTCTGTTTCAAGGAATGATGAATTTGTGTCTGCCATTGGCTGACATATAACAGATGGTTGGTCTGCTTTTTCTTCTTGTATTTGTTTTTGAAAAAGTTGGTAAATTAATTGCGAAGTAAGAAATAAAAGTAAAAAAATCTCCCAAATAGTCTTCGATGATTGATTTAAGCTTCTGAGGTAACAAATAAAACACTAAAACAAGTATCTTAACCAAGGTTTTTTAGGCGACCATGCGGTCATGCGATGGCCATGACCGCATGGCCGCCTAGGCGGTCGCCTGAAAATAGGGTAAATTTTGCAAATTTACCCTGAACTTATATATATTTGCTAAAAAATATGGGTAAATTCAGAAACATTTAAAAAAATATATACATAAATTTTAAAACCTGAAATTACTAATACAAAGTAATAGACCTATTAATCTAAAATTT
>LFYR01000841.1:18672-52862 GCA_001185155.1 Zostera marina | reverse complement strand
TAATAAAACAGACCTATTGGGTTAGGCGGGTCCGGGGCAGATCCGACCCGGACCCGCCTAACCCGCTCCAGCGCATGAAGGCAAACGCCTACATGCGCTGGAGCGCATGGTCGCCTATGCGACGCCTAGGCGCATGAAAAGGCTTGATCTTAACCATATTTCAATCAGTGGACTTTAGTTATGAAAAGTTTTGAAATTAAGAAGTGATCTTTGTAATTAATTGGGAAATAAAGGCATTTATTCTTCTTCTCTCATTGTCAGAATTTTAACTAGCTTGGATTTTATTGTTTTTATTGCATTTGCATTTTTTCACATGTACAAAATTATGATATTTTATCCTTGATTCAAAATTGACAGTGACTCTCGGTTCTATGTTGGGCATCCTGTTGAATGGTACTATACTGACTCAGATTCTAATGTACCATAGGAAGGCACATATGAAAAAGGAGAAGAAAATGGAATAGAAAATGGATAGCTATTATCATTTTGTAACCAATACATTCCCTCTTCTGATGTCAGACATTTTCTTTTGCTGTGGAAAACTACTTTTGTTGTTTATTTGATTGTATTTAGTGAAATCTGATTTTAGAACAAAAGCATTTCAGTCTAGAAACCAAATTTTAAGTGTTTTGGTGTGTTTATAGATTTATGTTTTTTTATCAAAATTCAAACTTTTGTTTCAAGTTTCAAATATTATTAATTATTACATGGTTGGGTACTTAGAGGCAAAGGCATGTTTGACTGAAATAAAAAAAATTATACATACCAGTTTTCATGTATTGAAACTAGAATTTTACAAAAAAAAATCATTGTGTGCAGTTTTCAACTTGTTTTGACAGAAAATATTCAAAACAGATACAATATTAAACAGAAATGATTAAATATTATGTAATTCGGGCATGGAGTAAGAGAATAGACAGACGTGTGTGCATCGCCTTCCCTCTCGATCCCTTTTCTCAATTGCAACCACAAGTATAAAAATAGGTAACAAACACATGGAGGGAAACCAGATATTACCAATGGAACTGGAAGAGATTTTGGGTATAGACAGCAAATACATCCTTCATCTCACCTCAAATATCCTCGGTTATGCCGTCATTGCAGCCTCTCTTACCCTCAAGCTCCCACAGGTTCTACAATGATACCTGTCTATCTATCTATGAATCATGATCTGATCTTAATTATTTGTATTTTCTTCCAGATATTTCAAATTCATAAGAATAAAAGTGCCAAAGGCTTAAGTATTGTATCTTTCGAACTCGAAACCATTGGGTACACAATAGCATTAGCCTATTGCATCCACAAAGATCTACCCTTTTCTGCTTTTGGCGAATACATCTTTCTTGTCATCCAATGTGAGCACACATAAACATAATAACCTAACAATATAACATCCATCCTTCATTGTTAGTTATTAAGTATTGCCTTGTTAATTTTTAATTACAAAATTCAGATTACATGCTGCAGGTTTTCTCCTCATCACCACAATCTGTTGCTATTCACCAAAATTGGGCAGTCTAATTTGGATAAAAACACTGTTGTATCCTTTCTTTCAAATCTTGATCGGCTTCTTTACTGAAATCACAATTAACAATTCTTGTCAATTTATAATTTTATATTAATTTCTTTACTGAAGTTAATACAACAGATATTTTGTCATGACAGTTATTTTGTTTTCTGATCAAATCAATTCAACCATATTTGAGGCTTTATTTGTAAGTGTTTTAGTTTTGGTCCGATATCGATCGCTTCAACTTTCAATCAACTTTCTGGTGTTTCACATTTAACCAGTATATTTGATTCAGGCTTCTCAGCATGCAATATTCATCTCTGCCAGACTTCCTCAGATTCATAAAAATTATACTGTCAGTAAACTATTTATCTATATTGATACATCATACATGTCATGAAAGAAAAAAAAAATTAATGATCACATTGTATCGATTTTACCTTACAGAACAAAGACACTGGACAGCTCAACTTGTTAACATGTCTAATGACCGTCTCTCGTTCCTCGAGTAATTTTCTCTTTATATAAGTTCTTTGCAAAGGGTATTTTTTTTCTATGATATGAAACAGCAAAGCTAATTGCAATCAAACTAACTAGAACTGCACAATGTTCAGAAAAAAATGTTATCATGAATTAAAAACTTTTAATTCTTATTCTTGCTTGATAAAAATGATAACTGTATAATCTTTGTTGTTCAATCATTTGTTTTGCAGTAAGACTTTTTACTAATATCCACCAAGGTTCTCCAATAAGCAGTATCCCTCTGATATCTTTAAGTTTCTGTATTCAATTATTTATATTTAAACTAAATTAAACAGGTAGCTTCTTAGAATGACAGATCAAATCAAATGCACAAAACTAAATCATACCTGCATTTAAAAAAATAAACATTGTGTGTGACCTTGATTCAAAATATCAGTGATTATTGGTAATTTATTGGGTATTTCGTCGAACGGCACCATCCTGGCTCAGGTATTGATATATAAGTCCAGTCCGACGAACAACGCACTACATCATATGAAAAAGAAGAAGAAAAAGAAAAGGAAACCAAGAAAGAAGAAAAGTTATTAGACCTTCTGTTTTTCTTATTGTCTGTCTCTGTTCTTAGATTCTGATTATGTAAACTAAATAAACTCTTGAATCCAAAGCAGTGAACAGTTATCATCCAGTTTTTTTTGACACTAATGGTTAGATTTTAGAGTTTGGATTTCAATTATTTATGTTGTGTCATATTTCAAAGCATTGTATGCGCCATTTAGTATTGTATGCGCCATTCTCCGTTGAAGTTAATTAACTGACATACTAATATTATGCATCGATCCATAACTATGTACGACATGTAATACCTACTGTGTATAAGCATGTATGTCAGAGAATTTTAGAAAATTTGAATTAATTTATGTCAGTGTGTTGTCAAACGTTAAATCATGTCAGTGGTTGATTTTTTTTAAATTTTTTTGAAAACTCATACGTTCCTACAAACACATACGACGTTTCTCAAATAAACTCATACGATGTTCAAACAAACACATACGACAAAAGCCCTTGTGCCAGTAGTAAACATATACACTAAGATGACATATTGACGCTCTTTATGATGTATTACAGTCTTGTAAGGTTGTAACTTGTAGTATGTCGCCGACCATGAGTTTTGATGAGATTGAGATGCGGAGGGATATCCAAGAAGGTGTATACACAAATTTTGAACGAAAAAATATAAAATAACATATCTTTTGGGGAAGACGTAGATGTTGTTAGGGGAAAATGAATAAGAAGATGTTAATTATGGAAAAAATGATGATGTAAAATAGGTATATGATGATGAAAATGCGATGAATGTTGTACGACTATTAACTGTAGAGCAATATCAACAGTGGAAGTACATTAATCAATCAACTAAGGTCATGATAGTTATTTATGGATAAGTTAAAAATAGTTAATATTTGATAAAAATGAATAAAGTCACTTATACTTTTACACATTTAGAAGTTAGCTTGTATATCGGTCGGATTCGGATCGAATATGCAAGGTATTCGAATTCGAATAATTATCCGGATATCCGAATCCGACCGAATAAAATCCGGATTTGAAAATCTGAATCCGAATAAATTATCTGGATAATCTGAATTCGGATAACTTTGGGTTAGGGTTAAGATTTAATAATTATAAGTTAATAAGTTATAAAGATTTATAATTATAACTTAGGTAATTAGGTTTAAGACTTTAAGTGTTTAATGATTTATAATATATAAATATGGTGTATATCAGTTAAGAAGGGTTCTCATGAGAACCCCTTGTCATCACAGTCGTTCATTTTCTTGTAGCATCTGGGCCCTCGATATCTTGGACCAGCAACCTGGTAAACAAGTAGCAGGTTACATGCTACCGGCTAAGGGAAATTAATGAAAATTTGAAACTGTAGCTACTTTTGGTAACACAGTAAAACCGTACAATTATATCTTCCTAGTACATGTTTTTTTTTTGAATCTTTTATTACCAAAAAAAAGCGAACCCATTTTCGATCTCCCTCCCCAAAACCCCCCAAGCCCTACCACGTTCAAAGAAAAATATATTAAACCGTTGTTCCAGCTCGCCGGAAGGTCTGCTCACAGAAAGGACTGCTCGCACATTCATCGTCATTAGGTGTGTTCGGTTCCGTCACCACTTTTGGGATTAGCAGAGGACGACTCCGCTCGACACCGCTCGCCGGATGACTGCAGGTTGATGGTACCCCCAAGTTACCAGCCCAGGCCCACAAAGGAGTCCAGAAGCAAGACCCAGCGAGATGAATGAAAGAAGAAAGCCCAAGTCGTCCCAAGGACACTCGCCCGTTCAAATCGGCCGGGCGGACCCGTCAGCCCCACGACCACTCGCCCGACCGGGTCGGCTGGAAGGACCCGTCAGCCCGAGCGGTTAACTTCCCAAAGATAGCGTCCCAAGTATGTCGGATCCGTTATACCGGACCCTAATCCGAAAGCATAGGACCCAGAGTCCGATAGGAAATTGTATAAATACCCCTAGGGGTGAAGTGTAAAAGGGGGGATCACTTGTAACACACTGAGAATATACTTGTAAGACATTAGTGATTATACGGGAATTGAGAAGATCAGCCACCTTTCCGAAGGGACGCGATCACAGGTATTGTAAAATCACAAAAAAAAAGTATCTTATTTTTTTCCGACCATTTTATTCTTCTCTACAAGCAATCGGTTGACGGCCGCATATGATTGCCGGCCGGAACCAGCAAGAACCCATTTTGATTTTAAAAACAAAGCAATTTTTTTTAATCCTATTTTTTGTTGAAGAAATTTGATTTTCATTTGGGGCAGTTGCTACTACTATGAGACTATTGTTTTGGTAACCTTAACTGTTTTCTTATGTATATCAAAAGATGATATTGATGATAGTGAAGAACATTACGATGTGTCTCCAAAAATATACTATATCATTCTATACCATTGGATTGATTGTCGTTTGTTTTTGTTTGATATTTGGAAATTGATCGAGAAACTACATAAAGAGATTTACTTTTTCGGAAATGAGCAAGACATATTTATTTCTTTGAAAAACAGAATTTTTTTTTATGATTTTTTATTTATTGATGGTGGCAGTTGCTACTTCTAGGAGACTAGTTTTTTTTCGTAACCTTAGTTTATTTATTATCTATATAAAGATGAAACAATTAAAAATATTTGTATATTACATTGATTGATGTTTTGTTTACTCAAGAAGGTATTCTTTCGTTTTCTGTTGTTGTTTCATCAAGTTTTGAATAGTGAATATTTGATTTTTTCCTTTTATACAATAAACGTAGATTAATTCGGTTCCCTATAAACATGTCAACAGTATGCTATTGCCAAATCATTGCTTTATGTGGTTGTTTTTGGATGTTCTTTGTTAGAAATCTTACTAATATTAGTATATTCAAATTTTTCTAGTTCAAAATCGTAATGTTATTTTATATGTTTTAGTCTTGTTGAATCTGTTTCTTTTTTATTATTATAGTTTGTCGGAAAAATAGCATTTGTTATAGGTATTGGATTTGATTATTGGTAATTTTTTTTTCTCAACAGTGATTTAATTTCCGTTACATTTCGATTTTATTATGTGTTAAAGGTATTTGTAGAAGTTATGTAATTAAATTTTACTACATATGTATGTTTTTTTTATTGTAATGCTAAAATAACGAAATGCTTTTGTAAATTTAAAACATATAATAGCGGAGGAATACTACATAGTAGCGAAATAAGGTAATAGCAGAGTCATACTACATAGTAGGTTAATACACCGTAATAGCAGAGACACACTACATAATAAAGAAAAACATTAATAGGAGAGGCCTACTACATAGTAGTGTAACCCGGTAATAGCGGAGGCATACTACATAGTAACGTACATAGTAATAGCAGTCTCATCCTACAAAGTAGCGTAACACACTAATAGCGGAGACATACTACAAAGTACCATAACATATTAATAGCAGAGGCATACAACAAAGTAGCGAAACAACGTAATAGCAGAGGCAGACTAAATAGTAGCGTTACAACGTAATAGCGAAGGAATAATAAATAGTAGCGTGACAACGTAATAGCTGAGGAATACTACAAGGTAGCGTAACACCTTAATAGCTGAGGCATATAATAAAGTAGCGTGAAACTGTAATAGCGGAGGCATACTAAAAAATAGCGTAACACCGTAACATGCAGATGCACGCTATAAAAAATCAATTGAGAAAGTCATAATAGCGAAATTACATATTAGCAGAAGCAGAATAATAATAGCAAGGTAAAATTATATATTAGTAGAAGAACAATAGATATTATGAAAGTTCGGAAAAACAATGACAACGTACATGATAAAATTTGAATGTTTCATGCCTAGCAGAGGCACACTACATAGTGGAGCAACACAATAACAACAGAGGCAGAATACATAGTAGTGTAACCTCCCGTAATAGCAGAGGCATACTACATAATAACGTACACAATAATAGCGGTCGCATACTATAAAGTAGAGTAACACAATAATAGCGGAGGCATACTATAAAGTAGCGTAACACAGTAATAGAAGAGGCATACTGCGAGTGGCGTTACAACGTAATAGAAGAGGCAGACTAAATAGTAGCGTTACACCGTAATAGCGGAGGAATATTAAATAGTAGTGTGACAACGTAATAGCTGAGGAATATTACAAAATAGCGTAACACCTTAATAGCTGAGGCATACAACAAAGTACCGTGAAACCGTAATAGCAGAGGCATACTACAAAATAGCGTAACACAGTGATATGCAGTTGCACACTAAAAAATATCAGTTGAGAAAGTCATAATAGCGAAATTACATATTAGCAGAAGCAGAATAATAATAGCAAGGTAAAATTAGATATTAGCAGAAGAACAATAGGTATTATGGGAGACTAATAGCGGAGGCATACTACAAAGTAGCGTAACAGATTAATAGCAGAGGCATACAACAAAGTAGCGTAACAACGTAATAGCAGAGGCAGACTAAATAGTAGCATTACAACGTAATAGCAGAGGAATAATAAATAGTAGTGTGACAACGTAATAACTGAGGAATACTACAAGGTAGCGTAACACCTTAATAGCTGAGACATACAACAAAATAGCGTGAAACCGTAATAGTTGAGGCATATTAAAAAATAGCATAACACCGTAATATGCAGATGCCTGCTAAAAAAAATCAGTCGAGAAAGTCATAATAGCGAAATTACATATTAGCAGAAGTTCAATATATAATGACAAGGTAAAATTATATATTAGCAGAAAAACAATAGATATTATGGGATATTGACCGATTTATTGGAAGGTATCGAATTTTCGAGGGGTTCGTAAATGGGTGATTATAATCTAAATTTACATAATCAGTTACTCAATTATCAGATTTGTCTATTATTTTAAATTTGATACTTGCAAGGCAACTACATCTAGAAACACCATTCTCGCGTCTAGTACCATTGGTGGGGGGAAGTATTAGAATTAGACTGTCTTGTTTAGAACATAACAACATTTTCATGACAAGAATTTTTTGACCAGTTTCTTTGTCCAATATATTTTTCGTCGATCCTAAACGAACAAAAAATCCGGTAGACGATGCGAAATCGTAGTAGGATTGAAGAGCCATTTCAGACGAAGGAAAAACCTCACCTACAATAGGATATGGTCTATTGGATTTACTGTAACTAGAAGATCCAATTTCATGATTAAGAGATGTTGGATATTGAACAGTAGAAGAAGATTTTCTTTTCAAATGATTGTCAGGGGTTTTAGCAGTTCCACAACTTAGATTAACGGAGTTAGCAGGAATTTGAGCAGAGGATTCCCTAATTCGGTAGACACGGATTGGACATACTCTGAATCAAAAAAATTATTACGTACGATATCAGGATCCAAGGAACGAGAAACGTTATCATTGGAATTTATAGGATTAACATTGGTCTGATAATGAGGGGAATTGAATTGGTAATTCATTTTATTTCGCATTTCAACTGTTTCATAGATCATATTAGCGAAGGATTCCCTAATCTCAGCAGAGGTGTATTTTCGCAGAAGGTAGGTATGAAATAGCAGTGAATGTGAAAGTATTACAGGAACATGTCAATGTACATAAAAGGACAGATTTGAAAAGATATTGATTGGATGGGATGGTAGATAATGCCAAGATATAAAAGACAAAATTTAGAGTGTGGGCAGTAGTAGAGATAGGGGAGTACTATGAAAAAGAAAACAAGGTAGTTAGATGTGACAACTAAGAAGGAAGTAGAAGTAAAAAAAGAGAAAAAAAAGTACAGAAATTTGAACAGAGGTAGGCGGAAGAAATTTTAAATGGAGGAAAAGAGAGAGAATGTATGAAGTAGAGAAGAAGAACCCATTGAAAGAATGGAGTGCAGGAAAAGAAAATAGAAGAAGAAATTGAAATCAAATCCGGTAGGGAAGGAGGGGGGACAGAGATATGACGGAGGAAGAAAAAAAGAATTAGTCCAGCAGGGGAGGGATAGAGGACGCGGGGAGAAAAAAAAACGATAGAATTGAGAAGAAGCCGTGAGGAAACCGCTGGAAATTTTTTTTCCAAAATAGAAAAAGACAAGAAAGGAATATTGCATGAGAGAGGGAAAATTAATAAAATTGGAAAAAATTAAATGAAAAAAGGGAAGAGGTGTGACCGGTTGCAACAGGTAGCTCACGGAGAGTGAGGATTTGTCAGCAAAAAACGAATGGCAGGGATGAAGTTCTCACGAAAGAACCCAAAAAAGGGGTTTTCAACTGATATTTTTTGTATATAAATATACAGAGCGCTTCTAGTGAGAACCGCTATTTGCGCACTATGTGCGATCTCAAATCTTAGCCATCCATTTAATGCCTATTAATTGTAACCGTTGGAGTAAAATTGCACCTTTGATGCTAAGTTTATGACAGCGAAGGTACTGACTGACCGGCGATAGTACATACGGGCAGCGATAGTACTGTGCACATTGTATTGACCGGCGGACGGTTGGGTGTTGTGGAAATTTAGATTCCCTAAAGTTTTAATCTCTAACCCTAGCACCTCCCATTTGTTGATATTTCTCTCTCGGTTTTTAGGCAGCGGCGCTTTTTTCTACCCCCATTCCTCTCCCGATAAGTGATCCAGTCGTCGTCTTCAACAACATGTCGAACACAAGTGGTGATCGTAATGGGAAGGCACCGGCGAGGTCTCCATTGTCCAAGCTTAGGTGAGTAGCCTAAAGTCCAGTTTATTTTGTAGTTCATTTTTTCTTCATCTATACTCCGTCGAAAGTATTTTTGATTCTTCCAATAGTATTTTTTCCAAACTCTCAATGATTTATTCCTAAATAGTCTTTGCCAACGATTTCATCCCTAAAATTTCCTCTATAATGTCCTCCTAATGGGTTTATTGGTCTATCATTTCGTCTATAATTTCTTTTTTTTTTCTTCTCTACTCTTACTCTTATGTGTGCACATATGGAAATTTGTTACTCTATTCTAGTATTCCCCCTGTTTTTTGCTATTATAGTCGTTTTTTGTTAATGTGTGAACTATTTAGTTTTTTGCACTATGCACTATGCAGTATTTTTTATTCTTAAATAGTCTCTGCCGACGATTTCTTCCCCAACGATTTCATACCTAAAATTTTTAAAATCGCAAATTAGTTGTTTTCTTTCAAGTTGGTGTATCCACTATGCAGTATTTTTTTCATACTCTCACTGATTTATTCCTAAATAGTCTCTGCCAACGATTTCTTCCCCAACGATTTCATCCCTAAAATTTTTAAAATCGCAAATTAGTTTTTTTCTTTCAAGTTGGTGTATCTGCCCTCTATAATTTGGTGTATCTGCCCTCTAAAATCGCAAATTAGTTTATGGGTTTCTCTACATTTTTAGACTTTGCCCTCTATAATTTCCTCTATAATGTCCTCCTATTGGGTTTATTTGTCTATCATTTCGTCTATAATTTGTTTTTTTCTTCTTCTCAACTCTTACTCTTATGTGTGCACATATGGAAATTTGTTACTCTATTCTAGTATTCCCCCTGTTTTTTGCTATTATAGTCGTTTTTTGTTCATTTGTGAACTACTGAGTTTTTTGCACTATGCACTATGCAGTATTTTTTCCATACTCTCAATGATTTATTCCTAAATAGTCTCTGCCAACGATTTCTTCCCCAACGATTTCATCCCTAAAATTTTTAAAATCGCAAATTAGTTTTTTTCTTTCAAGTTGGTGTATCTGCCCTCTATAATTTGGTGTATCTGCCCTCTAAAATCACAAATTAGTTTATGGGTTTCTCTACATTTTTAGACTTTGCCCTCTATAATTTCCTCTATAATGTCCTCCTATTGGGTTTATTGGTCTATCATTTCCTCTATAATTTCTTTTTTTTTCTTCTCTACTCTTACTCTTATGTGTGCACATATCGAAATTTGATACTCTAATCTAGTATTCCCCCTGTTTTTTGCTATTATAGTGGTTTTTTGTTAATGTGTGAACTACTGAGTTTTTTGCACTATGCACTATGCACTATATGCAATGTGCCCGGATCTTGTGGTTTCTTTCCGAGCTTTTCTTATGTTTTCTAAGTGTTTTTCCCTAATGATGTAAAAGAGTACATTGCAATGTGCTAGAGCTTTTTTATGCAATGTGCTAGAGCATGTGTTTTCTCCGCCAAGTATTTTATTTTTTTTACATAGTTTACAACTAATGCAGCATAGATAATTTTTTCCCTAAGCTATGTTTAAGTGTACCTCTTTACAATTTTGTTTGCGAAATGGAATTTTCATACCATAACCTATTATTCCACCTGATTTTTGGGTAATATAGACTGTGTTTGTTAATTTGCATTTTTTGCACTATGTACTATGATCGGATCATGCCTTAGGTGCACTTATGTTATTTGACTGTTTATCGCATAATTCAAATTAGCAATTTTTTTGGCGTGACAAACTGATTTGTGGTAATCTTAATTTTAAATTTAAAATGATTGAAACAGATCATAATCTAGATGAGGTTCGTATCTCCGATAGTTTAGTAACCGATGACAATTTTTCTTAGGTTATTTGTCGATCTCTTTTCAGTTAATTCTATTGTTATTTTTCCGAATTATTAAGAATCTTTTATTGCCTCATGTTGAAAATTATAATTTTTATGTAGGTCGTTATTCAAGAAGAAGGCGACAAAGAAAAGGTCGGGATTAGGGAGTTCGTCAACTAATGGTAAGAAATTAATCGTTGGACCTAATTCATGAATTCCGTAATATGTACTATTTATCTGAAATGCACTATGCACTATTTTCACATTATCTGAAATGCACTATGCACTATTTTGATCTATCTTAATTTCAATTGTGTGTGTGTAGATAATGTTGACGTCACCGATGTGCCCTGCTAATGCCCTGAATGCATGGCTGATCCAAATCATTGTGAGGAGCATCATCGGAACGAGGATGCTCGTGCAAGGGAAGAATTGGACCGTGCATTCGGGGACGCTAATATCCACGGTGATAGGGCAGGTGAAGGCCCTTTTAGCCCACATCCTATACATTCTAGTATGGACACGGGGGACGAGCCAAAGGCCTCTTACGATGAGGGTGGTGAATTTAGGAATATTGATACTGTAAGAGGATCTTTCAGAGGTTAGTTGTAATCCTGAATTATTTTATTTCCTGTTTTTTTTTTAAATTACAATTTAAATTTTGGGGTTTTTCTATTTGTTGTTGGTGCTGGACTAATCCAGCATAAATGTATACTTAGACGCATAATGTCGGATCGGATTGGGGCAAGGTTGAGCACTAGTGTCAAGATCAAACTCATGTATACACTTTTTCATCACTTTATGGATTCTGGTGCCCTCGTCGTAGATTCAACGTTGCTTGACGACATTTGTGGGCGGTACATCGGGGAGTCACAGTTCAGTTTTGGTGCGTTTGTTCTTACTTGCACCGATCAAGATTTTGGGAAAATATTGGATCTTCCATACATAGGGCGCAAGATTGATTTGCTTGAAGCAACTTCGAAACCCAATGTTAAGCTAGGGAGGTTTTATAAGGAGCATCTGCATGGGAAGATTCTTACAAGGTAATCATTAGTGGTTGTATATTTTTGATTTTAAGTATTGGAATTTTAAATGAACTAATAATTTTGGCGATTGATGTGCAGGCAGAAAATTGGTGTAATGTTCCGTGATTTGGCCAACAGCATGGGTCATAGTACAGTCGACGAAGAGGACATAGTTCGTCTGTATCTGTGCTTATTATTTTCAGGATTTCTGTTCACAAATGCTCGGTGCACACTGCGACGTAAGATAATCAGTTACATCGAAGACCTTGACGATATATCCTCATACAATTGGGCTGGAGCTGTTCGAGACGTAACATTCTCGAACATAGATTATTGTCGGACGAGGGTACTCGAGAGGGAGCGTGGCGGTCGTGCTGCCTCCGTTTATATGATGGGATGTCCCGCTGCCTTGATGGTAAATTTTTTGACCACTATTACTGAAATAAGATTTTATCCATTTATAAAATGCTGTTCATTTTTCAGGTTTGGGCGTTGGAGCATACACATGTTGCCAAACCTGGTCGCCCAGATGGATACCTACCGTATCAACGGTGGGTTGACTTCAAGATGGATGGAGGAATTGAACTGGGCAAGCTCGCGCCCAACTTAGTATCCGAAGTACCTCGGACGTACAAGTTAGAAGAAGAGGATGCGGACATGGTTAGTGGAGACGCTTAGGTCCAAATTAGGATGACGTTGATTATCTTTTGTATTCGCAATGCATGTATTTTATAGTAGGAAAAGATATATTGTTAGTGAATGCTGCATAGTAAAAAAATTTAGTATGTTATAGTGTATTAAGTATTTTTATACGATAATTAAAATGAAGATTTAATATTGCCATTTTGTCCACTCATAGTCTATTATTATGTACTATATTTTTTCACACATTTGGAGTTTAATCAGGACACAGAAACGTCTACTGAAGGTCAGTCCAGCAGCTCTGACGAAGACGGTACGTCGAACGAGGTCCATGATAGTATGCCTGATGATAGTGACGACCTAGCCCATAGTTCTAACTCATGCCGAACTCCTGAAATTGTTGGTCGTGATCTGTGTGTTGAGTCTTCTAACAAACCGAAAAGGCAAAGTAATAATGAGCGCCAAATGCAAGGTAGGAACCTACTTCAAGATCTGGATAATGCGGATGATGTGAGTGTGGGGCGTCCTCATGATCTAGAAATTTCTGATGAGATTCAAACCAAATCTGGACATGTATCTGTCGGGACAGATAGATGGTGGTATTACCCTTGCAATGAGGATCAGGATACTTGTTTGGACTTCAATAGCAATGATAGTCAGGGAGGAACAATAGGTACCGAATCTACCAAGGAAGCGTCTTTTTTCTCAAGTTGCCCTGGTCTTTCAGGAATAGATATATATGGTAACCCAGAACATGGGGGGCTACAAGTTGAATGCAGTGAGGATAGCCGTGGTAATATTTTTCGAAGAAATAGTAATCCAGGTTACCTTACCGCTACACTTCCTAGTTATCCTGAAGAACGAGGTCCTCAAATGGATACTCCATTCGTAGTTGACGCGGATGGATTTATTATGTATGTGGATGGGCTACCAAATTTATGGAGTGAGGTAGAGGGTCATGGGGGCGATTCTATGCATATGTATGATGTCGAGCAGTTTGAAATTGTTGGTGCATCTTCGCACGATGTTTGCAAAATGGGGACCGATGTTGAGAGTAGGGCAGATAGTTCGGAAAAGATGGTTGTCTCGGGAGAGGATATGACTAGCCGCAACGCGAGAGAGCCGGATTTGTTGGAACTAGATGTTCCCTCTAGAGTGCAAAGGATTAAGAATAGGAGAGAGCATCAGGTTATTTATTTGATGAAGTATATTTTTCGTGTTTGTTCATATTTATTTTTTTTGAAATTAGTAATTTTGTTGCAGAGGAATAATCGGTTAGAAAGGGAGAGAATCGCGGAACTAGAGGCTGCCGTAATGAAGGAAGAGGCAGATGATCTAATGAAATATAAAAACGAGAGGAAGAAAAGATACTCTCGGATAGGTTTTGCAAAAGAATTACAGATGATTGGGTATGTTTCGGTAATTGAATTTATTTATGTATGGGTTATATTTTCGATTAATATGATGATGGGTTGGTTCACTCAAATATGTAGAAAAAGAAGAGCTACTATTGAATATCAAGGGCGTAGATGTACTAGGGAGCAGGTCTTGCATATTTTAGAAAGCAAGCTATATGGCGTCGAGGTTCATTCACTTACAAATATGAAATTGATTATGACATTTTAGTATAGTATCGTATTTTTTCATGATTTATCTTACAATTATTCGATGTATTCTGTTGTAGTTGATTGACTTGTATGCGGAGGTCATATTAAACAAAGTCGTGGTTGATGGTAAAGATAGGGCATCTTATGAAATTCTACCCGCAGACACATTCATGAAATACAAGGGATACATAGGTGGTAGTGGTAATTTGGAAACGCAGTTCTATATGGAGATGATGGCCGATAAAGTAAATGATTCACAAATTGATAAAATATTTGTGCCGATAAACCAAGGAGACCATTGGCATCTTCTTACAGTTAATTTTGATGGTTGCACAATGACGCACTATAACTCTAGGAAGAATCAAGCAAAGCACTATCGTGAATTTCTTCGAGTGGTATTAAAATAAATTCAAATTTAATTAATTTTCTATGTTTTTTTTTATGAATTGCTATTAGTTGGTTAATACTTTATGCAATATGTAGGCTGGTTGGATGAATGCGTACCTGACATTACGATTTGACAAATTCGAAGATAAGGAATGGCATAGGATAGTTGAGCCGAGGTTCACACAGGTTAAATGTAAAGATGACGATAATGGATTGCGAATGTTATTGGCAATTGAGGCGTTAGCTTTAGGTCATGTGGGATATGGAATAGACAAAGATTTGAATGCGGCAAAATGGTCTTTGTTAGATGGAATTCGTATGATGGCAACGTTTGACGATTAAGATGATTTGATATATAGCATTTGGTATATTTGTTTGTGTACTAGGGTATTATGAATAGTTGTTTTGGAATATTGATTGTCATTGGAAATGATTTGTTATTATTTTTTGGATGGACGCCCTACGTTCACACATCCCTGTTCCATGAACTATGTACTGTGCACTATTAAATTTGCACTTCGCTATCTAATTTGCTAAATGATTCTACTATGCACTATGTACTATGCACTATTAACTTTGCACTACGTACTATGCACTTTTGGGATATGGCAATTGTTCAATGCAGTATGTACAATGATAGTACTGTTCACTGAGATCGAAAAGTACTATTTACTTTGCACTATGTCCTATGCACTATGTACTGTGCGTAGTGCACTATGTACTGTTCAATGTGAAAGAGATTAAAGATGAATGTACGAAATAGTGCAAACCCAATTCATGAAAAAACGAAAAGGTGAAATGAAAGAGTGGTAAAAAAAACCAAACAACAAACCCGAGCATATATTAGAGGAGATCCGATGACCATTTTTTTTAGAGGATAAATAGAAGAATAGAAATGGAAGAAGACACTAGAGGTAAGGAATGGGAGGAAATAGTGTTTAAGAAGGGGATGAAGGAAGGGGAGGAAACGTGAGTGAGAGAGAAGGGGAAAAGTAAAAGTGTAAGGTAGGTGGAAAGTAGGTGTGAAAAGTAGATGTGAATGGTGACAAAACACATTGGACAAAGGGATGTTCTTAGTGAATAATGACAAAAATAAAGATTTTGCATTGGGATCTTCCACCAAAAAAATAGATATAATGAACTATATTGATGACCGTCGGATGTAGATGAAGGGCAAGGATTGAAAGTTCTCACGGGGTTCTCACGCTAAAGGTTCTCACCTGAAGCTGGCCCTAATTAAATAATTGGAATGCTATGAAATAATGAATACTATGAAATTAGATTTGCATGTTAATTATACAAATTTTTTTAAATGAATGCTATGAAATAATGAAATGCCATGAAATGAATTGAAATACATGAGTTAAAATGAATGCATGTGTTAAAATGAATGCATGATTTTAAATTAAATAAAAAAATTAAATAAATTTAAAAATCAGTTAAATAAATGTTTAGTAATTATTTTATATAAATGTGTTATTTAATTAGTTAATATTAAATATTTAGTAATTATTTATCAAATGAAATAAATAATAATTATGTAATTAATAAGTAATTATTTAATTAAAAAATTATTTAATTAAAAAATTATTTAATTAATTAGGGTTAGGGTAAGTAAATTTTTAAATAATTGTTGAATAATTATCAAAAAATGATTAGTGATTCTGAATGGAAGATCCCAAAGGCGATATTCAATCTCAATAATGAAGAAAAGACGATTTTCTGTAAAGTGTTTCATGATCTCAAATTTCCAGATGAGTACGTATCCAACATTTCATCAAAAGTGAAATTGAAAGAAAAGAAGTTTACAGGTTTGAAAAGTCATGATTGTCATATGATAATGCAACAATTATTTTCAATTGTGTTACGTCGATCAACACATCCGAAGGTAACATCTGTTTTAGATGACATATGCAAGTATTTCAACGCGATTTGTTCTAAGGCGATTGTAGTTGAACATATGGAAAGATTGGAAAAAAGCATCGTTATTACATTGTGCAACTTGGAAAAAATATTTCCTCCGAGTTTTTTTACAATAATGATACATCTAGTAGTACATCTTACAAGTGAAGCGAAAGTGGCTGGTTCAGTTCATTATCGATAGATTTATCCAATTGAAAAATATCTATTGACTTTGAAAAAATACGTTCGGACCCGTAGTCATCCTGAAGGGTCGATTGCAGAAAAATATTTAGCCTACGAATCTATGATATTCTGTTCACGTTTTTTACATAACGTTGAAACTAAGTCAAATAGAACCGAAAGATATATCGATGGTTACTATGGTGCATCAACTCACACTTATCTCACTAAACTTAAACATGGTCAAGTTCATCGATATATCATTTTCAATTTGGATATTATTGAGATATTCCAAAATCTTCATATCGACGACCTAAAACAAAGGTACGTATATGACATGATTAATCATTTTCATATCATCGATATATCTTTTTCGTATCTATTTAATATTTACGTTTGACATATTAGGTATCCGACTATTACTTCCTTGCGTTTGCAAAAATTACATTTCAAAGAATTTGCAAACTGGTTTGAAACATATGTTCAGAAAAATAAAGGCAAGGACGAGAATATTTCACGAGATATTTGTTCGATATCAAGAGGTCCAAATTTCTTTCTGAAATCGTACAACGGCTACATCTTTCGTTTGAAGTGTCAAATTTAAAAAAGACACAAAATCACGGTGTCTTAGTCTTCCGTTACTACATCCACATACTTAAAGAATCCAAATGACGATCCAAAAATTGATGATCTTTCGTACCATGGAACTCTTCACAAAGTTTTCGAAGTATGTTACGGACACGATATGTTGAAATATCCCATGTTTCACTGCAAATGGTACGAAGGATATAAAAAAGACGAGTTCAGTCTGGTTAGTGTGAAAACGTCTATGCCAAAATACGGGGAAGAACCGTTTATTTTTGCCGAACAAGCTAAACAATGTTTTTATTCAATAGATCCTATTGAATCTAATAGGAGTTTTGTATTAAACAGACCTCATAGACAAATATTTGATGTAGACGATGTATAATGAATTTGAATATTATTTTTATTTTATATTATCTTTCAATTAATTAAATTATCCTTATTTTATTTAGATGTATTGGTTACTAGTCGCATTCATTCTATCGATTTTCATGGTCGTCACGACTCCAGATCAGAGTGATGATTATGATCATTCATCTGATGAACAAGATTATGATCATCCTAATCTACATGACATGAACACGGCTGGTGGTAGTCAAACGAAGAAAAAAACAAGAGAACAAAATAAAGATCATGCAGAATATCATCCATAACAAGGACAACGGTTTGTAATAAAATTCAGAAATGATCAAATTGTCCACGATAGCGTAGCAAGAAAACTAAACAAGAAATGCACAATGGTCGCGAGCGATTTCAAGTTACTACCAATGGACGTACCGTGGATTGAACAAGACCAGAAAAACATAGATGAGGCGATGGCAACGGATACAGGTTTATTAATTTATAGTTAATTATTATTCTAAATTTTATAGTTAATTAATAATTAATTTTATAATTATTCATCGAACAGAGAGAATTTGATTACAGCGGGTCAACCTTTGGTTATCGACGTGTCAATGAAAGGTTAAACAAATTATGGAGAAACGCTTATAATGCTTTATTAGATAAATATAATAATAAAGATCTAACAGTCGAAGAGGTTATGTAAACATTACCCGACTACGTCATCAAAGAACAATTTATAAAAAAGCTGATCGAGAGAAGATCACCGAGGGGATTAGTACGTATTAATTAATTTCTTCTTTTTAAATGCAATAACTTAATTACTTTATTTTATTTTAACTTTATTACTTTATTTTAACTTAATGTAGGAAATTTCTCAAATTAACAAAGACAATCGGGCAAAACAAACATCACACAGTTTAGATTCGAAAAGTCTAGCACAACGAAATTACGAAGCTATAAGTAAATTATTTAATTTCATATATACTTTCAAGTACTTTTTTCTGTTTTTTTCCTAATTTTAATATTACAGGAACAAAAGGGATTAAATGATATTGAAATTTGGAAACTCAATATAAAGACAGCTTATCCAAAAAACGAACGAGTGGTACGTAATCTTTTATATTAATTACAGTTAATTACTATTTGTTTGACTACTTTCATTTGTTTTTTAAAGATAAAACGGTTCTGCATAGATAAAGGAAAAGATGCGATGACCGAAGCAGAGGTTAAAGATAAGGTCAATGAGGCTGTCGAGAGGGTGATGGCTCGTCAGAATGAGGCGATGGCTCGTCAGAATGAGTCGATGGCTCGTCAGAATGAGACGATGGCTCGTCAAATGGTGTTTTTCGAACAGTACAACACGACAATGCTCGCTCAAAATCCGAACTTGCGCTTACCGGAATTTTCGTCCATCTTCAACAACGCTGCAGCGCATCCCGCAGGAGGGTTCAACATAAATTCTTCTGGAGCGTCAACTTCTAGAGCCGCACCTCAAGTACCAACAAACGAAACTATGCCGTTTCAACAAACTACGCCACAAGAGGAACATACTACTCCACAACCGCGTGGAGGAAGACCGATTATCTTCACAAAAGAGGCGTTACGAAAGTTGGTCGGAACTAAAAAAAAAAGAGCGAAAAAAAGAAATAAAATTAATAATTAACGAATTTAATTTTTGTCGTACATTCAATATTCAACTTCAATTTCAATTTCAATTTCAATTTCAATTTCAAATTTAATTTATTAATTTCATACAAAAATTATATTAAAAAATCGAATTTAAAAAAAAAAATCAAATTTTTTTTTAAAATTTTTCAAAAGTAAACCAGCGGCTTGGCCGGCAGAACTTTTTTCCCGGGAAATTTTTTTCCTACCGGGAAATATTGACCAGCGGCCTAGCCGCCAGGAATTTTTTTAATAATTTAAACTACTAGCGGCTAAGCCGCCGGGATATAATTTTCAAAAAAATATTCCGGCGACTAAGCAGTCGGGACCATTTCTGTTAAAATCGGAATCCATAATGTTTTGCCAGCGGCTTGGCCGCCGGTATTTCACAATTCCTGCGACATTACTTCCGGCGATGGAATATCGTCGACTTGGCCGCCAGAATTTGCCGCCAGAACTACGCTGGTTTTTTGTAGTGATGGTAATGACACGAAGTACTTCTCAGGGAAGAGCCAACTCTCAGGAGGCGCCAGAACAACAGCCTGGCAACTTAAAAACTAAAAGACCAGTGGGTCGGCCACCTAAGGCCAATAAAAATAAAAACACTCCCACTGGACCTGAGCCCGAGGCTGAACCTGAGCAGACCCCCCAAGCATCAACAGGAGGGGAGAATCTCAACATTACGCTACAGGCAATAGCTGAGGCTATACGACTCCTTACTGAAAGGGAGCAACCTTCGAGAGGACAACCTCAGAAGGAGCAACCTTCAGAAGAACAACCTCAGAAGGAGAAACCCCAGGAAAAACCTTCAAGTAACCAGAAAGCGAGGGCTTCAGCATCAGAAACCCCTCGCGGGTTCGTAAAAATGCCCATAGAGGAGCTGGAAAAAATGAAGGAAGCCATAGAAAAAATGTCGAAAGACTGAAAACAATTGAGAAGTCCAAAGCATCAATATTTCATTCAAAGGCTCAAAGATCAAAGCAGGCTAAGGCACAACATGAGGTGTCAAGCCATAAGGTAACACACTCTAGCACGTTGCCACCTCATAAACCAGAGAAGCAGAAATCTAAACTCCCTCTTAAAAGACCCGTGTACGAGAAAGGCACGGGAGACACAGAAGGGGAAGGATGCGAACTCCCAAACTAGTTAGAAGGCATGGATGCCCTGCATAAATCATTAATGGTAAAACCAGCACCTCTAAAATTCAGGCTACCCAAGCTACAAATCTATGATGGGAAGATGGACCCAGTAGACGATATAAATATGTTCGTAGGAGCAATGCAATGGGCCACAACAAAGGATGATATCATGTGCAGAGCATTCCCGGGAACACTAAATTAAAGGGCCTACATATAGATTGTTCGTCGAACTACAACTAGGGAGCATAACAAGTTTTGCAGACCTGAAGAAAAAATTCATTGCCCAACATTGTGGGAATACAAGAGTCAGGAAGGGTACTGAGTCATTGTTTGCAATCAAACAGAATGGAGATACGCTTTGGAATTACACAACCAAATTCACAGAAGCTATGCAAAAAATCTCCGACCTGAACACAACAATTGCAATCTGCGCATACTCGAAGGGGCTAGACATGAACACACCATTAGCAATAAAGCTAAATGTTAGTAATGTGAAATGCATGGAAGACCTGCTAACAAAGGCCCAAAAGTACATAAATTCTGAGGAGTATGAAAAAGAAAAAGAAAAAGAAAAAGAAAAAGAAAAAGAAAGAGGTGCCATGCCATAAGCAACAAAAAGGCGTATGAAACACCAAAAAAGAAATTTAAAAAATTTGAAAAAGGAGAACCGTCCTGGAGACCAAAACACGATGGAATGGTCTACCAGACATCTGAGGAGCTCGGAAAATCAAAATACCCAAGATATAAAGACATGGGATTCACAGTTTTCAGCACTCCAAAAGAGGAAATCTACAACAAAGAAAAAGGAAAAATAAGGTTTCCTCAGCCAGAAGAATTAAACCCTGCAACAAAAGAGGCCCGAACAAGAAGGAACTGATACTGCAAGTTCCACAAGGACTACGGGCATAACACAGAAAATTGCAGGGAGCTAAGTACTTTCCTAGACATACAGGTAAAGGAATTAAAGCTAAAGCAATATATAAACAAAGTAGAAAGGGGGCGACAAGGTTGCAAGGACACAAATAACAAGGGTAAGCGACAGCGCTCAAGAAGTCCCGATTCAGACACTGACCACAAGAGGAGGGTAATAAATTTAATCTTCGGCAGAGGATCTGTAGGAGAATGCAGAAGTTACTCGCGAAAGGTAATGCAGACTACCGCAATACCGAAGTCTAAAAAAAGATCATACCCAAGCGAGGGAATAAGTTTCTCTGAGGAAGATCTGGATAATGTGGTCAGCCCACACGAAGATCCACTGGTAATACAGGTGGACATCGGGGATGACTTAAGTCTGAGTAAAGTAATGGTGGACAATGGCAGCTCAGTGGACATACTGTACCTAGCTGCATTCGAAAAAATGGGCTACAAGGTGGAACAACTAACCCCGGCCAAGGAAGCCATTTACAGGTTCACAAACACAAAGGCCCCAGTAGTAGTAGCCATCGATTTACAGATATCCCTAGGGAAAAGAAACGGGAGAGTCTCACGCATGGCACACTTCATTGTGGTCAACATAGATTCTCCGTTCAATGGATCCTGGGCAGACCAAGCATTCACGGTTTCAAGGCAATACCGTCATCTTACCACCAATGCTTCAGGTATCTAGAAAAAGATGGCAAAATGGCAACAGTTTTTGGAGCACAGAAAGACTCCACAGACTCGTATAGGAAGGCAACTAAAATGGCCAAACCAATAACCCTGTACATCCAGGAAAGAGAGGAAGAAGAAGACACAACCTCAACCAATCAAGTTGAGGAAGTCAAACTCTCAAAAGGAGGAGTCTTGATAGGCACATCTATATCCTCCGAGTTAAAAAAGTCATTAATACATTTGTTGGAGACTCATGTGCATACGTTCGTATGGGAGGGGGAAGCACCTTCACTGGTACAACGCACCATAACATGCCATGAACTCAACATAGACAACAACTTTACTCTTATACGACAAAAGCGAAGGATACTCGCAGCCGAAAGAAAGGAAGCAGCACAGGCTGAAATTGAAAAATTAATCAAGGCTGGGCACATTCGGGAAGTTAAGCACCCAAAATGGCTAGCTAACCCAGTCATGGTTAAAAAATCCAATGGGAAATGGAGGATGTGTGTAGACTTCACAGACCTCAACAAAGCATGTCCAAAAGACAGCTATCCACTTCCATCCATCGACAGATTAGTAGATGCGGCTTCAGGAAACGAATTATTATCTATGATGGATGTACATTCAGGGTACAACCAGATTCTGATGAAAGAAGATGATGAAGAAGCCACATCACTTATCACAGATTAGGGAACATACTGTTACAAAGTCATGCCCTTTGGGCTACGAAATGCAGGAGCAACCTTCCAAAGGCTAATGGACAAGGTTTTCAAAAGGCAAGAAGGAAAAAATGTCCTAGCATATGTAGATGACATTCTGGTGAAATCCAAAAAAGCAGATGAACACCCAAATGATCTGAAAGAAACCCTGGAAACTCTACAGAGTTTTGGGATGAGGTTAAACCCTGCCAAATGCAGCTTCGGAGTACAAGATCCAGATAAAATAATAGTAATATTAGAAACAACACCGCCTCGAACAATAAAGGAGGTGCAGAAGCTGAATAGAAAGATCAACGCCTTAAGTCGGTTCATTTCCAAAACAGCAGACAAGTGCAAACCCTTTTTCCAGTTACTAAAAATTAGTCAAAAAGGGGCAGTAACATGGACTCCAGAGTGCGATGAGGCATTTCAACAGCTCAAAGCACACTTAGCTTCACTACCACACCTAACTTCACCAAAAGTAGGGGAGGAATTATATATCTATGTAGCAGTTTCAGAGGAAGCTATCAGTGCAGTTCTAATATGTCAAAGGGACAACGAAAAAGATCCCAATATATTATCACTCCAAAAGGCTACAGTGGGCAGAAACACGATATCCTCCAGTGGAAAAAATAGTCCTGGCAGTAGTACACGCAGCACGCAGATTTCGAGTATATTTCCTGGCTCATGCAATCAAAGTCTTGACAGAACATCCACTGCGCAGAATACTCCACAGGCCAGATACTTCCGGAAGACTGACGAAGTGGGCGCTGGAGCTAAGCGAGTTTGATGTAGATTTTGTCCCTGCCACTGCCATCAAAGGGCAAGCAGTAGCAGACTTCATTGTAGACATGACCCAGGAAAGCAAGGAAAAACCTTGGATAGTAGAGGTTGATGGCTCAAGCTGCAGTACAGGTGCAGGAGTGGGAATAAAAGTAATCACTCCAGACCAAAGGATATATGAACATTCTGTCATATTACAATTCTCAGCTACAAACAATATAGCAGAATACGAGGTTGTAATCCAAGGCATGAAAATACTCAAAAGATTGGGGGCCTGTTCATTAATAATCAGAAAAGATTCTCAACTAGTAGCTTGGAAATTTACAGGGGAATTCACGGTTAAAGAACCTCTGATCATGCAGTACGCAGCTACACTAGAAAAAATCTAAGAACAGTTCACTAAGGTCGAGGTAGAACAGATTCCAAGGAGTCAAAACAACTCAGCTGATGCCCTGGCAAAGCTAGCATCTGCTTTTGAAGGGGGGGGCAGAGAGAGATACTGGTTGACTCGGCATCTACACCTTCATGCAATCTGGTCACGATACTGGCAGAAGACTGGAGAAAACCCTTAACAGAATACTTTGAAGGGAAAAAACTCTCAGAAAACAAGAATGAAAGGCGTAAATTACAAACACGCATTCCAAGATTCTGCCTAATCGGTGGCATCCTGTATAAGAAATCCTACGATGGACCTCTAATGAAATGTGTCTCAACAGATGAAAGACAATTCATTGTAGAGGAAATACATCAGGGGGTATGCGGGATACATCAAGGGGGAAGGTCTCTAGCCCAAAGAATAATAAGGCAGGGATACTTCTGGCCACACTGAAGAAAGATGCAGTCCTATTTGCAAGAAAATGCAAGGCCTGCCAGATACATAAAAACATAAAAGGAATCCCGCAACTCAACTAACAGGGGTAGAAAGCTCCATCCCATTTGCAATGTGGGGACTAGACATTATAGGACCATTTCCAGTATCGATAGACCAGGCTAAATTAATATTCGTGGCTGTCGACTACTTCACAAAATGGCTCGAGGCTCTGGCAGTACCCAAAATAACACAAGGAGCGGCAACAAAGTTTGTCTTTAAGTGCATAATGCACAGATTCGGCGTTCCAATGCACATAGTGACAGATAACGGTACACAGTTTACCGGTGGGGAGTTTACGAGATTGTGCGAGAACATGGGCACTAGAATCCACTTTTCATCAGTATACAGAACACAGGGTAATGGACAAGTAGAAGTCACAAACAGAGCCATTGTTCAGAGACTGAAGAAAAAGGTCGAACATGCCAAAGGTGCGTGGGCAGATCTACTACCAGAGATCCTTTGGGCGTATAGAACTACTGAAAAGAGACCTACTGGGGAAACTCCGTTCTCACTAGCATACGGAATGGAAGCACTAATCCCAACAGAGCTAAGCATGCCAAAAATCAGAGTCTTGTCCTATGACATGGAAGAAAATATGAGATCATGCACAACGACTCTGGACTTAATGGATGAGCTAAGGGATAATGCACAGGCAAAGAATACGGCTTACAAACAGAATGTCGCTAGATATCACGACAAAAACGTCAAAGATAAAGCGATAAGGAAAGGAAGCCTAGTATTGAGAAGAGCAAGTGTTGGTCAAAAAGACTGCTCCAAAGGCAAACTAGGCGTGAATTGGGAAGGACCATACGTGGTAGGGGAAGAACTCCGATCAGGCACATACAGGTTAAAACGGGAAGACGGAACATATATTCCCAACACCTGGCACGCAGATAACTTACAATTGTATTTTTAGCAATTAAGTAGAGTTATATGTATCATTCATAGTAACTGTTTGAATTACTTAACTAATACGTTGTTTGGTTATCACATTCAATAGTTATAACTAAAAATAGCAAATGTTCCATATATTGATTCTTAATAAAAGTACAAAAGGAACATAAAGAGGTGCACGTTACAAAGTAGGAGGAGAAGAGGGTTTATCACTAACAGGCTCCTCAGAAATAGCACCTACAACAGGAAGGGATGAGTCTTCAGTAACAGGGGTAGAATCCACTGCACCATTGTTGTCTTGGTCTGCCTTAATCAATGGCAGTATCTTCACCCGAAATCTCCCCTTCCTCTTCAGCAAGCGCCCGATCTCGAATCTCTGTAGCCTCTTTTGGGTACTTGCGGGCCCAGCTGTGGACATTCTCAGCCTCAAAACCAGGACATACGTGAGGACCCAGATCCACCAAATCATTGTCATCTCGTACATTAGCGAGGAACTCAGTTTGAATCTGGCCCAGTTTCAATCACCTTCTGGTTTTCTTCAATCTGTCCGGCCAAGGCAGCTTTCAATTGTTCAATCTCAGCATCTTTTTCACTCAGCAACTGGGAAATTTCACGATCTTTCTTCATTAGAGCTTCCCTTTCAGCAGATCCCTCGTTCAGTCGCTCAAGGAAGATATGATTCTGATCCATCATTGAACGGAGAGAATCATCAGTTGCTTCAGCTTGCCGAGTAATTCTTGCAATTATAGCATCTGATGAAGCACTGAATCTGCTACCAGGGCTCGCGGTGGTGCGAGGTGATGCCGGAGGCTCTGGAATCTAAGACGCGCGCTCTACGTCAAATACCTGCAAGTAGAAACTAGGCGATTCTAGTGAGAGTCACCGAGTTTCTTAGTGATGCTCTGGTGAGAGTGGAACTTGTGTTGTGTCTTTGAGTGTCCCCTTGGGACCCTTTTTATAGGGTCTCGGAGGGCGCAATCAAAGGAGGACATCGTGCCTATGGTCATATATGGTAATATTTATGACATTGGCTGGCGGCGAGTAACGGTCGTAAGTCGGTGATTCAGGTATGGAAGTCGCCTATTTAGGGCTAACTCGCCGAGTTTCCAGGGGCGAGATGTGCAGTCTACCATACTGCCGATCTTGGCCCTAACTCGGCGACTTATCCCTAAAGTCGGCGACTTGGTAGTCCAACCGGCGACTTATGGGCTAACTAGGCGATCTGGACGATGAACGTGTTCCACACCGTGGGAGTTCTCCGGGGGTTGGCCGAAGCGACGGAACCCTAGTCCTTGTTGAAAGGCGTTGCTGGGAGTGACTGCCGTAATCAGGCATGTCTCACCAGTACTCCCCCCTGAAGAGAGCACAAGAAACATGCGTGTATTGCCAGTACCCCCCCTCCCCCAACCAAGGTTCAGTGTGTGATCCGCACCAAGGCCGAAGCGACAAGATGAGATCGAATCATTCCGCCCACAGTGACGTACTGATTCCGTATCCATTATGGCCTAAGCGACAAGAATGGATTGACTCTGTAGGGTCGAACCGACAGAATCGAGTTCCAGGCCAACGGAAACTCCCTGTTTATAGTCTAACCCTGATCAAGGGCGATTGCACTGTGTTTATCAAGGCCGAAACGACAAGATTAATTCCGGCCGAAGCGACAGAATCTGATTCAGGCCAAAGCGACAGAATCGAGTTCTAGCCGAAGTGATAGAACCGAGCTCTAGCCGAAGCGATAGAACTAATGTTTATAGTCCACCTTGATCAAGAGCGACTTAATGTCCTCAACGACGGTTACCCCTTCAAGGCATAAAGCAACAAGATGGGTTGAGATCATTAAGGCCAAAGCGACAGAATGATCTCTAGTCTATCAAGGCAAAAGCGGCAAGATAGATTGACTCACTATTAGAGTCTGATTCTGGCCGAAGCGACAGAATAATACCTGCAAAAAAGAAAACATTCTGGCCGAAACGACAGAATAATACCTGCAAAAAAGAAAACATCCCGCAAAACAACTACATCAGTCTAAAACGCATATTATTATAGACCAATTTAACTTACCGTGCGATTTTACCTCTCGTGACATTCTCCTTTTGCTTGAAACAATCCTTGATAAATCTGGCCAAAGCGACAGATTTACCGTGCCCATATTTGACGACCTCCGGCCGGAGCGACGGAAGTGTCGGGAGAGCTTGTAATACTCCCCCTTAAAATATGACGATTTCTAGCCGGAGCGACAGAAATGTCGGGAGAGTTTGTGATACTCCTCCTTGAAATTTGACCATTTCCGGCTGGAGCGATAAAAAAGTCGGGAGAGCTTGTGATACTCCCCGCCTGAAATTTGACGATCTCCAGCCGAAGCGATGGAAATGTCGGGAGAGCTTGTGATACTCCCCCTTGAAATTCGACGATCTCTAGCCGAAGCGATAGAAATGTCTGGAGAGCTTGTGATACTCCCCCCCTGAAATATGACGATCTCCAGCCGAAGCGATAGAAATGTCGGGAGAGCTTGTAATGCTCTCCTTTTTTTTGTTGAAGGGAGCTTGTGATACTCCCCCCTAAGATATTATGTGACATCCTAAATCGGCGACTTAATACATTAACTCGGCGACTTAGCATTGGGGTTGTTCTGTGAGAAACTTAGAGGTTTGCTGAAGGGAGCTTGTGATACTCCCCCCCTAAGATACTATGTGATATCCTAAGTCGGCGACTTAATATATTAACTTGACGACTTATCATCGGGGTTGTTCTGTGAGAAACCTAGAGGTTTGCTGACCTAGATCGGCGACTTTCTTATAAACTCAGCGACTCTTAATATGAGCTGACGGATTTCTTAGAAAATCCTTGGGATCTTGGGAAATATTTGCAAATTTTCCAAATATGGAAGTTCCTCTTTCGTATCCCGTGATTTTTGCCCAAACTCGGCGAATTTGCGGGAAACTCGCCGAGTTTTGTAGATTTGGGAATCAATTAGCGATTTTCCTTCGCGTAATTTCTGGATTTTCTGAGGGATTTTTGCAATTTGTCCAGGGTCTATAAATAGCGAATCGATTATTTTAATCTGCACATCACTTTCCCCAAATCGCCTAAACCCTAATCCTTCGCTAAGTCACCTAGTCTCTTCCTATCTCACCGACTAGCATTACAATCACCAGTACTCACCACTAAGTCGTCGAGTTTGTCCCTATATCGCCGACATATGGCAGACCAACCGTTGCTTCCCCAACTCACCATGTCGGAGACCGAAACTCTGGTCGACGACATCCTCAATGCCGACATAGATGAAAGCTTGGCGGCGGTGCTCAACACCGTTGAGTCTCCGATCCCCTCGCCTACGCGCGGTGGGTCGGAGATTCCGGCTGTCGATGCACTGTCGGACGCCAAGTACTGTGCTACAGCCCGCGAGTTACTCGGGCTCACTCCCGAAGAATCGCTGAGTTCTGACAAGAAGTCGGCGAGTTTGGGGTGTGACTCCATGGCTCTGGTCGTAGCAGAGCCTTCTGTTAAGATAGGTGAGATTCCCCCAAATCTTGCTCCTAAATCGACGAGTCCCCTTGGGAAGTCGTCGACTAAGGGCAAGGGGGGTGTCCCCATCTTCAAGAGGCCTCGCCGAGTTATTAAACCGGGATCGGCGAGCTTGGAACCTAAGTCGCCGACATTGCCCCAAAACTCAGGGGTTAATGCTGAAGAAATTGTGCCCCTTCAAGTGGTGGCACCTGAGGGGTTGACTGATCTGGGAAAGAGGCCGACTGAAGAATCTGAGAGGCCTAGTAAGAGAAGAAAGAGAAAACATCCGAAACATCCGAAGAACTTTTTTCATGCTGTTGACGAAAGTAGTACCCCCATTCCTCCCACTCATGGGATGGGGGGTAGAGGAAAGAAGCACTTCCCCTTTGCGGAGGGTGTACGGGTTCCTGAGCCCTTTAATTATGATCAGGAACTGGAGCTGGACCGCGGCCAAAGCCGACGCCGCCCTGATCCAGCTGAGGGATCCCAGACACCTCCTCCTCCCACGGAAGTGGACAAGGATGGAGACCATGTTAACCTCCCATTCTATGAGGGAGTGGAGAACCACACCGGCTATGCTCATTGTGAAACCTTGTCGGGTGGTGAAATTAGGCTGCTACCCCTGAGCGACACAAGCGAGGGGTCTTTTGAAGAAGTTCCCCTGAATGTACCTCTTGTGCCGTAGACTGAGACCGCGCATCCATTTTATGTTACATTTGCGCTCGAAACCCGAGAAATTCTGCGGGGGATACGCAATTCTGGGCACTTGTGATTCTGGGGGTCGCAATATCAACCCGCGAACCTTCCTCCTGCGGATTTCCAAGCCATTCCCCGACTCTACTTCAGACACTTCTCCATGCTGCCCATCCCCGTATTTATGAGCGAAGTGTTACTACAAGGGGGCGTGTCGCTGTCACAGATGCCGGCAGCGTTTTTTATATATTTGAGAGGGTTCTCCAACATCTGTTGGAGTCTAAATATCCCTGAAACCGCTGCCTTGTTTTTCTAGTTTTTAAATTTATCAAGGCTCCCGCTTCCGAATCTGGTCGGTCGGGGTTGGCGAAGCGGTTCAGCGGGCGTGAACTGATTGTAGAACTCCCCACTAACTATGGGCCGCAGTGGAAGAGTGAGTTCTTTTTTATAGACTCGATGTTCGTACGTGGGAGTCGAGAGAACTGGGCCAATGCTCGCCGCGTACATCTAGATGTTCCTTGCGCTCTGAGCAAGGCGGAATTGAAGCACGTGAAGAAGATCTCTTCAGCTCTTGCTTCTTTCCAATGTGGTCAAGGAGTTCCTTTCGCTTTGTGTCAGCATGAGGATTTCACCTTTTCTGATGTGACACACTACATGAAGTTGGAAGACCCTTCCGGAAATCCTATCAAGAAGAAGAAGGGAGCGCATCTCTACCGTGAAGCGGTGCTTCCTCATTTGGCTGTAAGATTGCGCGGTGCCAAAATGATTCGGATGAGAAAGGCTGAAGGATCTGGTCCTCGTGGCACCTTTGAGACTGGGTCGAGCTCGAGGTTGGTACCAGAGTTTGCCCCCTTCCGGACTAATTTTGATTATCCGAGTCTGTTTGCCGATGAAGGGGTGCGAGCTAAGGCTACCCAGCTACTTCTGACGAAGCCTGGTGATTGGATACGTGAGGAGCTCACTAAAGCTCTATCTACTGTAAGTGACTTAATTAAACTCGCTTTCTAACTTATGTATTTTCGTGCTAATTTTTTTTTTTTTTTTGTAGATTGCGTATCTATCGAATGCTGCTCTTGGGATGACATGCTTCGATCCCAACAAGAATATGACAAGCTTGATGACAAGTATCAAGCTGTCTGCAAAGAAGTGTTGTCAATGAGGAAGATCTTCCAAAAGAACAAGAAATTGGAAGAGAAAGCTGTTGAGCATGAGAAGGCGATGATGGCGAAGAATAAAGAGTGTGCCGCACACAGACTTAAGATTTCTACTCTTTGCCACGAACGTGACTCTCTGAGGGAATCTGAATCGCGTCTCACTGTTGCCCTGAAAGAGATTGAAGAATTAAAGACGCAGCTAAGTGCGGAGGTTGGCAACGCAATGGTTTCTGAATCACAAATTCAGAAGCTTCAAGTAGAACTTTCTGAGTCCGCCTCTGAGCGAAAGGATCTGAACGACCGCTTCTCTCAATCCACGGAGGAGTTGCGAAAGATGAGGGAAGAACTAGTTTCCAGGGGCGAGATGTGCAATCTACCATACTGCCGATCTTGGCCCTAACTCGGCGACTTATCCCTAAAGTCGACGACTTGGTAGTCCAACCGGCGACTTACGGGCTAACTCGACGATCTGGACGTTGAACGTGTTCCGCACCATGGGAGCTCTCCGGGGGTCCGGCCAAAGCGACAGAACCTTAGTCCTTGTTGAAAGGTGGTGAGACATGCCTGATCACGTCAGTCACTCCCAGCAACGCCCTTCGACAAGGACTAGGGTTCCGTCGCTTTATGCCGGACCCCCGGAGAGTTCCACGAATTCGGAAGGAGTGTCTACGTCAAGTACTCAAGGCAGCACCTGGGAGTCGCCGATTGGGACTACCAAGTCGCCGACTCCAGGGGTGAATGGCTGACTCTAGGCCTCGTGGACAGTTCTGGTAGACTGCCGCTAGGCTCATGGGGAGTCGGCGATTGAACCTCTGGATCGGCGATTCCCACACCTGAATCACCGACTCCCAGCCGTTACTTGGGTGGGCCCACGTCATTAAGGCACTCCTTAATAGGATACCTTAATGGGGTGGGTCCCACGCTAATGAATGGGGAAACGTCCCCCAGGACCCTATAAAAGGGGTCCTTGGGGGACCTCTACCCTCAAGTCATTCCCACTTGACACACACCAACCAGAGCAATACTTGGAGCCCGAATCGCCTACTCCCAAGAGAGTCGCCGATTCCCCTCCCCTTCTGCAGGTATATTGACGTAGAGCGTGCGTCGTGGACTCCAAAGCCTCCGGCCCTCCTCGCGACCCCGCGAGCCTACTGGTAGCAGATTCCTTGCTTCATCAGCTGGCGCCGTCTGTGGGACTATCGAACTACGATATCCCATTGTAATCGCGAAATTTTCTTCGCAAAGATCAGCTCGATTCCCTTAGGGTGAGTCGCTGACTTTGTGTCAAGGAATCTCCGATTCACACAGGCAAACGCCGACTCCACCCAGTGAGTCTCCGATTGCGGGTTATTCTGCTAGCTAAGAGTGCTGTCCACGGCCAGACTCGAAGGAAAAACTACCTAAAGCAGTCACCGATTCCATTAGTGCAAGTCGCCGATTCCCATAGTGAATCGCCGACTACCATAGTGAATCGCCGACTCCACTTGGTTTTTTCTCGAGCCTCTACTCAGCTCGAAAGTCAAAAAAACCTAAGGCCAGTCGCCGACTCTACCTACTGAGTCGCCGACTCCACTGGGTTTCTTTCGAGTTAGCCAAATTAATACCTACGCTCCGGTTGGAATCCGCTTTTGTCATCTATGACATCTGAAAGGCAAAAGCACGATTACCATTTGAGAAACAAGGGTAAATCCTCAGTGGTACCCGATGGGGCACAAACTGAGCATCCTCAACCAAACATACAAGTTGAAAGGTTCGAGGATGCCCAAACTGATCTGCCCCCTCGAACATCCATCTCTCCTAATCTAGAAGCAAGGTTGGTTAACTTCATGGATAACATTGAAAGAAGAGTTAGCAACCTTGAAAAAGCAAGGAGTCAGAGAACCATCACCCGCAAGAGAGCGTGTCAATCGGCTTCTCATAATTCTCCAACTACGGAGAAAAAGAAAGGTCCAGAGCCAGAAAAATCAAGAGCTGGACCCAGTAAGAGTCGCACTGATAGGACTCTTACAACACGATTCGTAGAGGACCTCCGTCGGAAGCTGGCTGACACTCTAGTCATCAGCAATCCGATCGAGTTCTTAAGAGTTAAAAGCGCTCCTTTCCAAGAGGACCTTTTGAAGGTGGCCTTTCCACCAACCTAGCGGGTACCCAGAATAGAGTCGTACGATGGTTCGAGTGATCCACAAGATCACGTCAACCTCTACCTCAGCGTTCTGGAACCGCAAACCACTGATAACGCACTGCTGTGTCGAGCATTCCCCGACACTCTTAAGGGCAATGCCTATCGATGGTTTTCTGGTCTGCCAGCCGGATCAGTTTCCAGCTTTGCAGACCTCGCATCCAAATTCATCACCCAGCATGTGGGGATGATCAGTATCAAACACAGCGCCAATGCACTATTGGCGCTACGACAGGACAAACTGTCTCTAAGGGATTACACGATTAAGTTCACTTCAATGATGACAGAAGTGAGCGACTTAATCCCAAGTTTGGCCATTGCGGGGTACACAAACGGGCTGGTACCCTACTCCCCTCTGGCCCTGAATCTCACACTCCACAAAGTGGAGACCTTACCCGACCTCTTCCAACGAGCTCAGTCATTCATTGAGGTGGAAGAGCAGAATGAAAACAAGCTAGTGGAACTCGAGAACACTAGCTTCAAAAAACAAAAGTTCGAGAGAAAGAGCTACAATGACTCCTCGAACAGATACACTAGCAATGCGGCTGATTCCTTCAGAAAGGATTGGAAGCCTAAACACGATAACAAGGTGTATCAAACATCCGTCAAACAATCGCCAAGGGGTCCACCTCAACCTTGGAGGAACCGGACCCCACTAACAATCAGCAAAGGCGAGCTTTTTGAAAAACTGAGGAACAGAGCAGATCTGCCCGCTCCTCGCTCCATGGACCCTGCAACCAAGGATCGCCGTCAGAAAAGTGGAAAATTCTGTGAATTCCACAAGGACCACGGCCATCTGACAGACTATTGCAGGGAATTCTCGCTTTATGTCGAGCAATTAATTTCGAACGGCGAACTTGACGACCTGGTCAAAGGATCCCGGGATCGAAACAATTGCAAGTCTGACATGAATGGGAAGCGCCCACGCTCTCCTTCACCAGACAGTGACAATAGCGAGGATCACCCACGGAAAACCATCCATATGCTATCTGGTGGTAGACCAACAGAAAGGCTAGCATAACTAAGAGGAATAGGAATAAGCTGTCACCCAAAAGTCCTTGCATCTGGCACACGGACAACGTACAGCAACATCGCGCTTAGTATTAAGCGCGTTAGAGCCTCTTAGTCTATGTGTTAGTTTAAAAATTACAAATCTTACTGTTGTAATTTACATCTTTTAATAAAATTTAGATTTATCATCTACCTACGACTCTAGCTAGCACCCCACATTATGAATCTATTTTGTCGCTATTGCATTAATAGATCAAAATTATCTTTAAACACA
>LFYR01000864.1:795760-1035533 GCA_001185155.1 Zostera marina | reverse complement strand
TCCTCTCTTTGATGCTGCCCTTGTTACTGGAATATGCACCACATCCCCCTTCTCAGAGATATTAGGCTGATACTCTTCATCTGAAGATGATGAAATATTTTCATCACTTAATGAACCTTCTGCCACTGCCTGTTGCTCATTAACTGCATCAATGGGATGTTCTGAAAGAACCATAGCTCGTGAAGATTTTGCTGGCCGAAGAACTTTCTCCCTTCTAGTATAATTGTATAAGTCTGAATTACAGGTATAGAGGGAACACAAATATCTGAAACATTTTCTGACCTCACAGCAACCTCTGTTTTAGATGTTTGCACTGTTTCTTGTTCTTCTTCATCATCTGTACTATGATCTGGCTACACTGTGTTTTTTGAATTCATACCCTTCTTGTAAAGAAAATCATTCTCATGAAACACTACATCTCTTGATAGTGTTGTCCTTCCATCTTCCATGTTCATGCATATATATCCATCACAATTTGCAGGATATCCCATAAACACACATTGATGAGATTTGTCACCCAATTTATCCTCTCTATAGGGCCTCATGTTAGGGTAACAAATAGAACCAAAAACTCTCAATTTAAAATATTCCGGTGCCCTATGATTGAGTGCTTCATATGGAGAGATTCCTCCCAAGACACCTGTAGGATTTCTGTTATAGATGTAAACAGCAGTCATAAACGCATAATCCCAGAATTGATCCTCAATCCTTGCATGATTGAGCATGGCCAGCCCTGTATCGACTATGTGTCGATGCCTTCTTTCCACCTTACCCATTTGAGGATGAGTGTGTGGACAACTAAGGCAATGAATTATACCATTCTTTCTAAGATAAGTGGAGAGCTTGAGAAATTCCTTGGCATTATCACTCTGAACTATCTTGATTTTAAGTTCAAACTACCTTTCCACTAATTTCTGAAATTACATAAAACAGTCCTCTACTTCAGACTTCCTTTTCATCAAAAACAACCAATTAAAGCTAGTAGATGCATCTACAAAATTTATGTAGTATCTATAGCCCTCTGAAGAATCCCTAGGTGCAGGACCCCAAACATCCGCAAACACAAACTCAAGTGGATTACTGTAAACAGTGGATCTCTTAGAATGATTTAATTTCTTAGATTTTGTTACACAACAATTTTGACATGGTACATGGATATGTTTAGAATCAGTAACAATAATCATCTTATTTTTATTTAAATCTTCCACTGCTTTCGAGTGTAAATGCCCTAACCTTAGATGTCAGGTCCTTGCATTAGCCTTTTTGCCCATCTCCACATGATTCACCTGCAGTTCAGCACTCGTTATATTTAATATTTATAGGGATCTCATACAACCCATCTCCTTCAGGTCCAGATATCAATACTTCTTTTGTGACCAGATCCTTCACTGTCACCTTCTGTGGATCAAATTCCATAGAAACCATGTTATCAATACAGAACTTCTTGACAAAGATTAAGTTCTTGGATGCTGATGGAACATAAAGAAGCTGTTCTAATTTAATCATTCTATTATTTACTGAAAAATTAGAATTACCATAGTGAGTGATCTTCATAGGCCTTCCATCTGCTGTGTTGATGGCCTTATCACACTCCACAGATTGCTGAATATTTTGCTGAACTTTTGTAACATGATTCGTAGCTCCTGAATCTGCATACCAGAGATGAGCTTCCTCCTGCATTGTTACCAAATTCACAGTAGGCTCATCAACAGTACCTGTTTTAGGGTACCAAATAGATCCAGAACCTTTATATGCAGTATCAACGGACATCTTGCCAGTAGGCCCGTTAGGTAGTACTCTATTGTGTGTTGGAGGATATTTGATGATGTTCAGCCTATTGTAACAGTTCAGTGCACCATGTTTTCCAGAGCAAATTTGACATGGAATAGTGCTGAGTTTCACCTTCCCTTGCTTCTGAACTTTTTCTGTCTCAACGACATTAATGCTCAGAGGGTTTACTACATTGGATCTAGATTTTCTGATCTCTATATCCATGAACATTGTTTTTACCTCTCTATATGTAATATCATCTCTCCTTGCTGTAATGTTTTGAATCAACGATTCATATTCATCTTCTAGCTCAGCCACTACTAGAAGGACAAGATCTGCATCATCTATTTTCTTTCCAGCAATTGACAATCCTTCCACAAGCATATTAATTTCAGCAATATATTCAGTAAAACTTTTACCTCCCTTCTTGAGATTTTGCAACTTTTGATTGATTGCAAGAATCTGTGAGCGCGAGGAAGATGCGAAATCTTCTTGAAGAATCTTCCAACAGCCTGATGAGGTTTCACAATTTGAAACCTCTGTCACCACCGACGTCGTGAGTGAAGAGAGTATCCAGCCCAAAATTAATTGATCCTGCTGGACAGCCACCGGCGTGCTCAATTCTACTTCTCCGAAAAGGTAAGGAATGAGCCCATTACCTCTGAAAGTCCCAAGGAACTGCGTTCTCCAGGCAAAATAATTGCCTCGGTCCAATGCAACAGTCTTGGGAGACTTGATGATCACAACTTTCGCTGGAATCTTCAAATCATCCCGAGCGGCATTTACCACATTTTTACCGGAATCTGCCATGATCGCGCAGCGGAATTTGATCAGCAACAGTCGGAAAGATGGATCAGTAACAAACCTCCCCGATCAGCAACAACACTTGAATTCAAATCCAGCGACTGATACCATATGCGTGTTATGATCTGAATGCGATTGGGAAATGGGGGAGAACAAGTGTTCAATCCCTCCTATACAATTTAGGAGGATTAGGACTTAACAGAATAATAACCGATTCTGTTAAGTCTTATCCAATTAGAAAGTTCTAGAATTATATCCTAGCTTAAAGAAGTTATAAAAGTAATTAAGCTAATTACATAATAGTCCCTTATTATATCACTAATACCTTTCCAAAGCTTTTGATTTGAATTTATTGTATGTAATTTAATCTATTTTTCCAAAGCTTTTTTAGAGAATGCTATTCGTTTATTCTTTTCCTACAAATACTATGCATTATTTTTGTTTTTTGATATCCTTTTTATTGGGTGCACTGCCTTTATTTAATGAGAAAATTTAATTTTATATAAATAAAAGAAATCTAGTGAGGAGACGTCTATTTTGGCAGGGCTATGAATTGGGAGTAGGAGGCAAGAAGCAGCCAGAATGGGAATGGCAAAAGAACTGTGATTTGCTGAAATTGCGACTAAAAGTGATTTCAAGTCAGATTGACTGGCTCCAAGGAAGATGAGGTCTGATAAAGATGATGTAGACATGGTGGAAGTGGAATTATAGTTTTTTAGACACCCAGACAATAGGCGATAAGTGGGTGTGCCTATGCCCTATGGTAGGTCCTAGATGATTGATACCTAGATAGAGCTGGAATCTGCCTTCATCCCACAAACCATGATAGATGCTTGTTGGATTCTAGAAATCAAGGGTTTTAAAGATGATGGAAACTTGCTAAACATGACAAATGTGAATGGAAGTAAAATGATCTCACTAGTCATTAGTAACAGGAAACAAGCTCATCAGCTTCCGGAATCTTCCTAAGGCAAGGGATCCATGTCTTTTGTTAGTGTAGGGGTTATTATCTAAATATTCTATTTATTGAATCTGTTAAAGCTAGGTAATGTAATTAGTTAGTAGCCTAGTTTTCTAGAAGATTCTATGTTCAGTAGTTATAACTAACTACAATTATCTATTATAAAAAGAGGATCGATGTCCTTTAAAGTTAAGGGAAATTGTCATCATTTCTCTGCTCACATAAGCTTGAGATTTTTTTTACCTTCTCACGATCTTGTTTATTCTGCTTCAACTACACATTTTGTTCATCTTTCTTTATTAAGTTTAATCATGGCATCATCTGCTGAGATAACTAGATAGTTTTTAACTATTTATAGAGGGAGGGCTCGTCTCTGACAACACATTCTTGGTAGATGAATTGGTATATGGTTTTGGAGGAATAAGTCAAGGAGACCCCCCCCCTTTACCCAACCTCTTTTATATGGTGATAGATGTCTTGACTCTTGAGTAGACTTATTGAGAGACAAGTCAGGCAGAAAAGAATGGGCACATCATATGAATTGAGCTACATCCATCACGACCTCATGTATGTTGATGACATTTTAATTTTTTCTAAGACCAATCTTAAATCCCTCAGGTCTATCAAATCCATCTTTTTTTTACAAAAATGAAAGGTTTTCATTAATAACAATGAAGGGCAGTGCCCTGAAAATACAAGTGGAAAATAAAATAAAATGTGGTGGGAGGTAGAGTGGTTTCCCACTTAATCGACCGTCTCCTATATAGCTTGCATTCTCAGTGATCAAATAACTAAGAGCTAAGCCTCAGAAGATTTGTCTCCCAAACCTCTATATAGTAATCCTCTGCATAGTTTGTGAACCACAGTCTTTCTTAAAGATATCTGATCTAAAAGAAAGGCTGAAGTCCCTAATGAAAATCCATATTTGCCCTTTATTTTGTAATGAAAAATTAAATTTACCAAAAGGAGAAAAATTATAGAAAAATTATCTTCTGAGATAAACTTTGCCGTTAATTGGTGCTGCACATGAATCTAGCAAATGGTCCAGATCAAAAATGTCTGCACCATTACACTTGATCATAACAACTATTTCTCATGGTGAGAAGTCGAGCACAAATCATTGCCATCCCCAAAGGTCACATTGCCATCATTACTCCTAAAAGACTGGAATATGTTGAAGAGAAAATCGATTTCTGTAATTATTCTAATAACTCCAGTCCATTAATGAACAAGACTGAATATTTACAGCCTCCATCCTTATAACTCCAGTCCATAATGTATTAAAACTCCAACAGTTAATGACTTAAAGTCGGGTTAAGGTTTTCTTGTATAAACCATAATGTGTGCCTATATTTCGGCAATGTAATCATAAATTGAGAGCATAGGTATAAGTGTGCAACCACCAATCATCTGTAGAGTAAGTCACATTGACTCAACCACGTAAAATCTCGTGTTTAATTCCTTTTCTTTCAGTCTCTTCTTAATCGTTTGGGACACTGAGAGAGAGATTCAGATCAAGTTTCTACTTGTATCGTCGTTAGCTGAGATTCGAGAATATTACCAACCAGTCAACACTCAACACAGGTTTGGGCCATGCCACCCATCAGTTTATACATATCATAGCAAAGCCCGTCATGGGATGGGAATAAAGTTATTAAAGTTAGACTTGTGATATTTGGGCAGCGCTCACCCTGAGATAAAATTGATTCTCCCTAGGAAATAAGAGATCAATTTATAAATTAAAGAAGGGAGATCACGTTGGGCGCATGCAGGATTATGTTTGACAGGTGACAGGAAATAATGTTTGCCAGAGGGATTATGTCCTGGCAACGTAATTAGCTATTCTCCATTGGCTGGTGCATTTCAGGTTGTATTAAATATTTTAATTGTGAGGTCACTAAGCTTGCGGTATTACACAAAGCTTTTTTTAATGGATATGATATAAAATTATTTATTATCACTCATTTCATTCATATTTCATACTTGTTTAGAATTTAGATATACATAATTTGTAAGGTACTGCAATACAAAGATGTACCGATTTCATTGTTTTACATATTGTCGATGGTTTTCTCATGGATTTACAATTATTTATTTTCAAGAAAAACAATAAAACATCATAAATCGTTATTTGCAGGCAACAAGAAAGTATGAAAAATCTGTTCAACTTAACTGGAATAACCCTCAGGTCTGGAATTTTTTAATTATTTTTACTCTCTGTTTTTTTATTGATGATATAATTTTTTGATCTATAATGTATTTATTTTTCAATTTGTAGGTCAATGAGTTGAAACATCTATTTTATTTAAAATCATTCTCTTTCTTTTTTAAATGTTAGCTTAGTTTTTAGAAAAGAAACTCTAACTTTTGTTGCAATTTTTTATGCAAAAAAATGTTTCATTAATTTATAAGGGACAGTACTTTAGAAATTGGATTATATCCCGTCAATACTTTCCTATTGACTATGGTATCAAGTGTTGTAGTCTCTGGAAGTTGATCTCCCGATCTGTTGTATTCTCTAGAGGATGGCAGAAGCTTCTCTTGTGACACTCTGGCCTAAAGGAGATGCTGGTATTTTTTATTAACTTTTTCAGTAGAGCTTCTGGCGACCTGAGGATTTGTTTCTTGAGCTCCTAGGCTCAGCCCAAATATGTCATACCAGGCACCCTATTAGCAGTCCAAAGCAGTCCTCAAGGAGGTGAGTGGTGGGTGAACTTCTGACATGCCTCTGTGAGGTCCCCCAGCCTGATATCTGGGTAGGGTGTTGTTGGGATTGGGATATTCAGTAGTTTCCAAAAAGATTGGTTGGGAGTTTCAATTAATGGTAGGAGCCTAGAAGGGGAGCTCTAGAAACGGGGAAGTTGAAAGATAGGTGGCTCCTTGATTCATCATCAAAGTTACATAGGAGGCCTGTAGTAGGTATCTAGACTTCCTGGCCTACAATGATCCAATTGACCAATTGGATCCTGCCCCCATAGGAAAGACATTTTCCACTCCATCTAGATATTCAGACCTCCATGGGTTGGATTAGTTTCCCCAGTAATGGGTAGGTTTTTTATTGTGAAGCCCAAGATGTTGTGGAAGGACAGAGGGATTAGACAAGGCGACCCCCTTTCCCCCATCCTTTTCGATATGGTAATGGATAACCTTAACATTGTGAATGAAGTTGTCTCTCTCTCACACTTTATCAATGCTAATGATGTATTAATATTTTTAAGGCAAACTCCAAATCCTTAGGTACCATCGAAAGAATACTTGACTCCTCCAAGTTCTTTGGTCTAGAGATTAACCCTGCAACACCTGCATCAACAATATTAGCACCTCTTCTCGACTACTGTATTTTACATTTCCCTACATTTGTAACTTCGGGCACTGCCCAACTCTTATTTTTAGCAATGAAATATTGAATTCATCAAAAAAAAATCTCTTTTCACTTAAACTTGCTAGAAATATTTTAGCACTAAAATGTCCTCCATTTCTTCTTGCACCACTATGTAATTCATTCCCTTGGATTTTAATACTGTAAAATATATTTTTCTTTTCTTAATTTTAGGCACTCAATAACTGGGGACTTGCTCTGCAGGTATTGACTTTATGTTAATCTTTATTATTAATGGTTGAGGAAATGAGAACTCATTTTGTCTGTTTTAATGTCAGGAACTTAGTGCCATTGTTCCTGTGCGGGAAAAACCAAATATTATAAAAACTGCCATAGGCAAGGTACATTAAACTCTTAGTTGGCACATACTAATCAAATGATTGTAAGATAAGGCGTGAAATGATTTTCAATCCTTCCATGTTGTTTAGAGAATTGATCTTCAAGTGAACTTAATTTCTTTTGTTTTGCAAGTTTCGAGCAGCCATTCAATTACAGTTTGATTTTCATCGAGCGATATACAATTTGGGCACTGTGCTGGTTTGCAATTTTTTAACTCCTATGCAATCTAAACAAATGTCGTAAATAAGCCATATACTTAATCTTTCTTAAATGTTCTAACAGAAGTAACATAATTACTTCTTTCTATTCAGTATGGTCTAGCTGAGGATACGTTAAGGTCCGGGAGACCTGTGAGTGTGAATGATATTTCCCCAGATGAGCTGTATAGTCAGTCTGCCATTTACATTGCATCTGCTCATGCACTGAAACCTGCCTACTCAGTAATATCTCTTCACCATTTTGCTTTTGATTCCACCTTTTTTCCAGATCATTAATTTATGAAATGTTATTGTGAATGGGAAATAAATTAGCCAAGACTTGGAAGAATCAGGGAATGTGGATTTTGTTTTTCTGATGGAAATCATGGGATGAAGAAAAGTTTAAACTTCCATTTTTTTCAAAATAACACAAGTAAATAGTAAATATTGAAAACAGTAATTAATATATATGTGATAGTTTATACTTCCAGGTGAGAAACTACAAGCCATCTAGAAGAATTTTGTTCTAAATTTCGAATCCTAGCATGTGTAACGGTAGGAGGGGCAAAAAATCAATGGTATTAATTATGAGCAATATAAATTATAAAAAACAGATTTTCATTTTTCAAATAAATTGTCGGTTTGGAATTGGGTAATTCTTTGATTTTAGTTTTTCATTCTCTTGCATGATCAATATTTTCACTTTAGTTTGGAATCTAGGAGAGTTTTGTTTAAAATTTCGAATCCTAGCATGTATAACGGTAGGAGGGGCAAAAAATCAATGGTATTAATTATGAGCAATATAAATTATAAAAAACAGATTTTCATTTTTCAAATAAATTGTCAGTTTGGAATTGGGTAATTCTTTGATTTTAGTTTTTCATTCTCTTGCATGATCAATATTTTCACTTTAGTTTGGAATCTAGGAGAGTTTTGTTCAAAATTTTGAATCCTGGCATGTATAACGGTAGGAGGGGCAAAAAATCAATGGTGTTAATTATGAGCAATGTAAATTATAAAAAACAGATTTTCATTTTTCAAATAAATTGTCAGTTTGGAATTAGGTAATTCTTTGATTTTAGTTTTTCATTCTCTTGCATGATCAATATTTTCACTTATTTTAAGTGAATCTTTCACAACATAATTGATTTGGCTTGTGTTCAGGTTTATACTAGTGCCTTGAGATTAGTTCGTTCTATGGTAAAAATCTCCGAAACCATTAAAATGGAATTTCTTTATGATCTTGATAAATAGGTATTCTAATTTCATAGTGTCCCCTCCCTGCAGCTTCCATTACCTTATCTTAAGACAGGATATTTGATTGCTGCTCCATTGAGCAACCCACTTGCACCACATTCAGATTGGGAAAGATCTCAATTTGTTTTGAATCAAGAAGGATTTCAACAGGTAATCTGTGTATTCCTGATTTGATATGCATTTTTATGCTTGAAAATATTTGAACACATTTGACACAAGAAAATTGAAGTTACTTTCAACACTTCTGCAAGTGACTCTTTGTTACTTCATTATTTTATTTTCTGTATTTCTTGATTTTGGAGAAAACTCAGAAGATAGATTTATTCATTGTAATGCACCATGTGATAACCATGGAAGTATATACGTGCATATACGCTTATATACACAGACATACTTTCTGTTATTTTTACATGTAATTTTTTTAAATACCATTGATAATTCCATACATATGAGAAATATTATATTATTATATGTCAATATAAGTTTGGATCATTCTAACCAAATTTAAAAGTAAAGTCTTAAACCTTAAATAGTAAATAACATAAGCACTCAGAAGTTTTATAAAGTTTAACCAAGGTGAAGATGGATTTCTCAAGGTATGGTGAAGAACTAAAGATTCATATTAAATATTCAATGTGAATAAAAAATCCAGAACACAGAACGGACCTTGAGATCCCAAGACCAAGAGGGATAAAGACGGAGGTCCAGAACAACTTGCCAGAGGCCGTCTATGCGAGTAGAAATAGATGAAAATGGTATAAAAAAACGCGAGTAAGGTTTTTTTACTCGCATTTTTTCATCCCAAGTACATTAAATAGATTATTTAAAAAAATTATTTAGGCAGAACCTCCTTGTCCACACCCCGAACCGGTCTAGAATCTGAATAACGCATACTGCATCCCATGCGCACACGGGATTTGCACACGGTCGCATAGAAAAGTTTGATTTACAGAAACATTGACATATTTACATGTATTTTAGGAACTAGATCGACTACACTTGATATATATAACTAAATATTGATCATTGACTTATTATTATAAAAAGGCATTTGGTGCCATATTGTATCAATGTAATATATATTTTCATTATTTTCTACTTCCATTATAATAGTTATATAATGGACAGAGTTTTTTATTCATTCATTTTAAAATATCTTAAATGTGTATAATTTTCCGTTTGTATCAGGTAGATAAAACTGAAGAACAGAAGCAGTTGAATCACAGTCCTTCGTATGTTGATAAATCGCTTATCAAGGTGGACATTCCAGACATAATCTCTATTTCTGCTTGCGCAGACCTTACATTACCCCCAGGTGCTGGTATGTGTATAGACACCGTTCATGGACCTATATACCTGGTAAGTAGTACTCTTTCTTTTTGTACTTAATGTTCATTTTTTGTGTCCTTACTTGGTCAAGTGTTAAAATTCTCTTTGAGCAATGCTTTATGTTTGAACTTTGAAGTTGAGCTCTGTTCATTTTACTGTAAATACTTGATCACTTTCATGAACACGACCAATCAAGCATCGACCCATTAGTTGCCTGTCCATTTTTATTTCCAAAAAATATCGATAATACCTGTATTGAATGTTCCTTGTATTATTCTGCTTCCAGGTAGCTGAAACATGGGAATTGGTTGATTGCTGGTTAGACGCAATACGTCTAGTTTACACTATTCATGCAAGGGGCAAGAGTGATGTTCTTGCAGGTATCGTAACCGGGTGAGACATGTTTTTGATCATATGGTAGGCTGGTTAGACGTTTGTCTAATTAACACTATCCAATCTTATTTATCAGTAGACATGCAAAAAATTTAAACCAATTTATATTCAAATTTAAACCAAATTACAATTTCAAAAAAAAACATTTTTCTCTCCATTACTCGGTGTTTATCTTTATTATTAGATGAAATATGAATAATCAAATGAAAACCTTTAACTGCTTCAAAAAAAAAATCAAATGAACAAATTAGTACATACAAAATGTGGTGTGTCATGTTTGTATATGCAAACGAGCCAAGCCAGTCTCGTTAAGCTTGAATGAAATGGGATCAGTCTCAGTTCGTTATGGGCTAGAATTGAACTCAAGTGTAAATCTTTATATATCAAATTAACTGTGATATTTTTTAAGCAATTTTATAAAAATAAAAGTTAAAAAGTGTTTTGCATAATAGTCTTTTCCACCAATTTTTATGGTAGTATTTCCATGTTACTTTGAACTATGATCTGTCTCATGGTAGTGGTCCTTCCATTGATCGTCAATATTTTGGACCAGTGTGTGAGCTACTTTGTATTTTCTTTGTGCATACAATATTACGAGATCTTTTGTAAATTCCTTTGGTATCACCATGTAGGTCTTCTCCTCTCCATTTTTACATCTGTTATTTCTCTCTCCAAAGATATTATACCGCCACCCCTAGAAAGCTCCTTCTGGCTATTGAATGAAACATTTCCACCCATAGTGCTCCTCCTATTTAATTAACAAAAACATCTCAGACCTTGCGGCTAACCTGCATTTGAAAACTATGTGGCCTTTGCTTGGCAAAGTAGGCGTGTAGTCGGACAGTCCTTCCCATCAATTGAGGCATTGGTTAATCTATATATATCATTGACACACCAGTAGGCCTCCTGAGATGGTCTTTAAAAAGGTAATTAAGGATATCAATTTCTCTTTTGATCTTTAAAAAGATAATTAAGGTAGTCATAAAAAGAGTTATTGTCATCTTTCAGAGACATCAACTATAAAAGTACGATAAATCAATTTTCTGAGAGTTGAGACAATGTATTTAGTTACTAATTTACTATAACTAAATAGTTAATAATTAAGGATATCATTTTTTTTTACTTTTTATTTATATTTCTAATTTCTCTATAATTTTTATAATTTGAGCATTGTGTCTTTGTCTTTTATTTAAAATGAAAACAAATCAATTGCTTCAAAAAAAAATCTATCTATATATATATATATCAATATATCATGTTTTAACTTTAACCTTTGCAGCTGCAGCTTTTACCTTATGTAAAGATTTAAGGTAAATGAAAGCTAAATCTGTAAAAATCTGCTGTGTTTTTTTGTTTTTGAAATTATATTCCTTGCACATTCTGAGTCTGAGACTGAGAGTTTCGGTCTTTCAAACGACCTCCTTTGCTGTCGGGTTTAAGAGATTCTGCCACTTTAGTGGATCTATCTTCATACCATTTTTCACCATCTTCTTAGTATTCTCCCACTCTAAAAATGACTTGTCACATAAACAACCCTCCACTAGTACCTAATCCTGCTCCTCCAATAAACGATCTATCATGCTCTTTCTACCATCGCCACCGTCATCCCTTCTCCTTCTACTTTAGCCTTGACACGATTCCCTCCACTGCCATCTACATTCTCATCCCTCTCTTCTTCATTGGTTTCGCCGTTTCCATCTTCATTCTTATTACCGTACATAACGCGATTCTTCTTGTCTCTTTCCTTTTTCTTTTCGCGATCGTTGTCTGTTTTCTTTTTTGGAACTCCTACAGTTCTCTGAGGAACGGAGCCTTGGTGCATTTCGTTGATAGATTCCCCAACTCGGACCTTGGGAGCGCAAAAGAAGGACAGATCGTCAAGGTCACTGGGGTAAAGAAAATGCAATTTTTCTTCTTCTTTTCCATCTGAATCAATTAATTAATTATAACATTTTAGGAACAAACTTAGAGATTTATTAATTTTTCATTTGATTGAAGCTTGTTTCATGTGAGAATCATTCTCTGGAATCATCTTACGAAAGGGTTTCAAGATGTGTTTATACATCAACACTGCTATATGAGTGCGGTGGTTTTCAATCAAAACCAATTTCAAATTTCAAATTCAAACGAAATTTGGTGCATATAGAGGTGTTTCTGAATCAACAATTTTTTTAATGGTACGTTCATAACTCTAACTCTTAGTTTACCTATGGATTTTCTTACTGCAGAGATCTGTTGTAGACTTGTACGTTACAGATGCAAAGTCTGGGTTGAGAGTGACAGTGAAAGCAGGTTATGGTTCTGAAGTGATTCCTTTGATCAATGAAAGTACCCTTGTGAATACCTCAAGTAAAAATATGATTTTATCTTCAACCTTGATTAAATGGCTTGGAGAAAGGGATTTAACTGCTGATGCACGCATGCTCTGTCTCGAAGAAGGGTATAATAAGTATAACTCTTTAAAAATCAATCTTTCACCTGCTTCTGTTTTAACATTTCAACATTTTGTTGTGTATAACACACAGATATGTCAAGGAAGGAAGCTCTTTGACTGTGATGGGGATGTTGACCAGGCATGATGGCATTCTCATGATAGTTCCACCACCAGAATTCATCTCAACAGGTTGCTTTGTACAAAAACTTCTCTTCCCCATGGAAATCAATGGAATCACTTTAAGCACCCCAAACAATGTTAATTCCACATTCAGTAATGTCCGACCTCCCCAGTTTTGTTGAGATTAAATAGTTCTGTCTGTACACATCATATGCTTCACTCTTAGTTTTTTTTAATCAAGTATTTTCTGTCAATTTCTCCATTTCTCCGCATTACCAGATATTTCAGTGAAGCATGGCATTTGAAATTTATGCATATTATAGTGTCTGATTTCTCAGTTTCTTTAACTTCTTATGAATCGTTCTAGCTAATAAACAAAAACTGGACCCATGGCCAGAAACTGCACAGGCCCACGAGTCAGGTCTCTGATACGATCTGGTCGTCCGTGCGAAATGAGTATTGGGTCGGCTCAATAACTCTTTTATTTAAAAGCCTATTTTATTTTAAGAAGTCATTTTATATTTAAATGTTGTAATATCCCAGCGGTTACCAACCTGAAGGTAACTTCCAGCGGTTACCAACATGGAAGTAACTCTCAGCGGTTACTAACCTTGACCTATTTAAGTATTTTATGTGTGAATAAAAAGATAATCAATTTTCTCTAAAAAAAAAGTTTTTATCAACCACCTCCACCGCGCCTCCAGAGTTCGTCGGAATCGTTGCCGTCCTCACCGTATTGAGTCCTCGGATAGGTTGTTTAACAGCAAACACCTTTACCGGACTAAACCTCAATTTCAGGGATTTATTCCCGCTGCTAACGCCTTGGACACCCAAGAATTTCGATATTGGCTCTTAGGCACCTCGATCCAACAGGTCGAGTTGTTTTATTTGGTAACTTAAGAGATAGACTCTTATCATTTTGGTGCTTTCAACATTTGAACTCTTATTTTCAGGATGCCACCAACTACTATGGATTTATCTAATAATCCAGATTTTCAGAGGTTGCAAAATCTGCAAATGTCTCAGATTAAGGACATGAGCGAATTCAGAACAACAATTAACAATAATATCTTGGAGTTAAGCAAACAAATAGCTGAGGTTTGTGTTGCAGTTAAAGGGAGGCCACCTGAAAACATTACAGAGGAAACTGATTTTAAAGACTCCAGCCCGAGAAGAACCACTAATCACCAATTTCATCAATCTCTGGTTGATCTAGACAGACCAACCTATGCTAGTAGCATCCTTGACAATGATGCATACACCCCGGCAAAGCACATTAGAGTCAATATGCCAAGATTTGATGGGAAAGACACAGAGGGATGGTTATTTTCTGTAAGGAGGTACTTTATTTTCAATAAGATCCCAGAGGATCAAAAACTTTTAATTGTGTCATTTACTCATTTCATCTTGATGGTATAGCAAAAAAATGCTTTGCTTGGTTAGAAGCAAGCAACATGCTATCTACTTGAAAAAAATTTGTTGATGCTGTGATCAGAAAATTCACCACTTGGTATTACAAGCTACCCAGAGAGAAACTAAACAAACTCTGCCAAGAGGGGTCTGTGGCTGAATGCCAATCAATGTTTGAAGAATGGTGTACCAGAGTACTAGGGCTTCCAGAATATTTCATATTAGAGATGTACATCTCAGGCCTTAAAGATGAGATTCAAACTGAAGTCTTGAGAGACAAACCAGTCGATATCCATGAAGCATTTGAGTTGTCACTGATGGTGGAGTCTAGAACACCAGGGTTCAAAGGAGGAAGTTACAAGCCTTACATCCCAAAGAATCCTAAAATAGTATCATTCAACCCCAAGGTTGATACTACTGATTCAGCTACAAAAGAAACTTCCACAACAGCCTCAATATTTAAAAGATTATCTCCTGCTGAAAAAAAAGAAAGGACAGCCAAAGGATTGTGTTTTATTTGCGATGACAAATATATACCTGGCCACAAATGCAAGGGAAGGATATTCAGATTGTCTACTGATCAATCATGCTATTGGGAGATTGAAGATGAGAATGAAGTGGAAGTTGAGAATGAAGAACCTGAGGAAAATATTCAGATCATACAAGGGGACCAAACTGAAATCAATTTATGTGTTTTTGAAGGTCACATAAATTCAAATACAATCAAGTTAGAAGGATTCATAAAAATACAATCTGTGAGTATTCTAGTAGATTCTGGTTCAACACATAATTTCATGCAACTAGCAGTAGCATCTGCTTTAAAATTAACTATACATGCTACTAAATCATTTAAAGTAGTCATAGGAAGTGGGGAAAGTCTTACTTGTGATAAAGTGTGTAAAGATGTAGAGATAAAGATTCAAGGTGTGGTAGTAACGATGGATGTATTTCTCATACCCATGGTTGAATCAAATTTAGTAATTGGGGGATACAATGGTTAAAAAAATTGGGTATATTGTTTCAAATTATGAAAAATTGACAATGAAATTCAAGTGGGCAGGAAAAGAAGTAACTTGGTAAGGAATAGATACCCGCAAGACCATTGAATAGAAAGATCGGTAAAAAATAAAAAGATAAACTTTATCTGAACGATAGTGTGTAAGTGAGTAAAGAAACTATTTCTTTCACGTATATATACACACCAACATTATCGATATTAGTTTTAGAAATCATCAAATTTTTGGTATCCGAAATATTTGGATTTTAATAAAATTTCTTTCTAAGAAACTTTAATTATTTAATTTATTATATTTTAAGTTTTCGTAAAAAAACTACAATTTTTTTCAGGGTAAGAACTGAAAAGTGACTAGTGAGTAATTAAATAGATAGAAGCACAAGTAATTAATTACTAAAGTTGGACTTGTCTCAATTTTTATTCGAATTTAAATTATTCCAAATGTCACATTTTTTTTAATATTTATTTGTTATAAATTAAAAACCGTTTGCAAATTAAATAATTTATATATTGTAAACTTCTAATAAACATCTGTTTTTTGTCAACTTCTCATCTCCACGATTTGAGCAAAATTGACACATGAGGATAAAGAGACATTGAGAATGTAAATTCTAAAAGACACTATCTCATTAGAGGAGCGAGCGAGTTCAAAAAGAACATCAAGAAGCTAGGAGTTTCATTAGAAGCTAGTTCATTCAATTTAAATTATAAGGTAAATTTCAAATAAGAATCATCCATATGAGAATTTGAAGATTTAGTAATCATATGTTATAATACATGAAATTAATTGTATAACTAATTATTTCTTATACTATTTAAATTGACGTAATTAAAACAAATGATTGAAATATATTTAAGTTTTCAAAAGATTTGTAATAGTGATGGATCTCACCTTAAACTGACATGACCCTAAAAATATAATTTGTGAATATGAATGAAAGTCAACAAGAATTTGATTATTTCACACTTTGATATCAAGTGTTTTAATTTTGACAACCCTTTTGATTAAATGATTTTTTTTTTTTTTGAAAGCATGATTAATTAACTGATGTGATTCATGTAATTGGTTCAAAATCATGTGATTAATTCATGCCATTATACAAATCATTGACCATCATTATATGAGTAATAATTTTAATTTTGTTTACTTTCTTGTATGACGACTTCATTGTCACCTCACATATGATGACTGATCGTAATAGAGATACATCCCTACGTTAAGCATTATCACACAAATAACATTATAATAAATATTACATTCACCCCCTTTTATTTAATTATTTATTATATATCATTAAATACACTTAGCCAACATAACCGTTGAGTGTTTCCATTTATATAAACACCATTAATCCTCATTAGCAGACACGATCATACACTCTACAATCTCAATTACACATTAATTGTTTGATCATCCAAACTCCAATTGCTGTAATTTTCAATCGTTTCCGCAACACATCAAACCGAATCAGTCATTACGTGATTCTTCTCCAAATCATTCTTTCAAACTTTGGATCATCGCTTCATCAATCCTTGATTAATCCATCATCCTACATTATCAATTTACATACATAATTATTATTCATACCATAGCATATTCATTCACCATCAACCATTCTCATTCAATCTGATCGATAGATAATGGCTGACTGCAGCTTGAGTAATGGAACCAAATGGTGGTTGATTCCTTTTTCCTTCTTCAAGTTCAAGTTAAAGTTCACTAGACTCCGACAGACGAAGGAAAAAAGACAAACCCATTTTCTGCCGTCCTCATTTTCTACTATTAGAAATGGGGGAAATGCAATTTCAGGCATTCCTTCTTCGTCGTCGGGTATGAGAAGCTACATTTTTCTTCTTATCTCCGACCAAGTCGTTTAATCCTTATTTTCTTTTTCGAACAGGATGGACGGGGGTCAGTGGTCGTCGGGAAGTCGGCGTAATTACAATCTGAGAGACACCGTCGCCCAATCTCAGGGTCTCCTCTGCCGTCCTCTCGGGGAACGGCAAACCCATTTTCTGCCGTCCTCATTTTCTACTATTAGAAATGGGGGAAATGCAATTTCAGGGTTCGAATTAGAGAATGCGGTCACCGACAAGATTTCGAGATGAAGAGGCGCAGTCGACGATCGCTCGGAAGTTTGATTCAGCGTTTGTCGTCGTCGTTCGGGAGGGAGGGATAGAGTGGAACAGAGATTGGAAAATGGTATAAATCGACATTTTTGCCCATTCCACAGTGCGCGGTAGGGTGACTCGACGTATGAGGGATGGGGTGCGAAGACCGACATTGACAGAGGAATTGAAATTCAGAATTGTGGAATGGACGATCGAGAGAAACGTAGGCGAACGGATGGCCGATGTGCAGTCCGCACGGGGACCCTGGAACGCTCCGGCCGTTCAGGAAATGCGTCCTATATATATATTTACATATCAAAATATATATATATATATCAAATCGATGAGTGATAATCCCAGATCCGTTCACCACAATTCCAAACCCGACTAGTATTGATGATACCCTTGATCCGTAGAGTGGCTCAGATACACCCCAGGTTCATAAATACTAACCTTTTACGACTATACACCATGAACCCAACAATGCATAAAAATTAACCCAACAACCCGGTAGGTAAGTAGTAACCATTTATTGTGGTCAAACAAGAAATTCTTGGAGAACCAAACAAACGAGTGATCAGAAGTCAGTCTTAACTACTGCTGCAAATCGGCAACACAGGGCAATTAAAAAACCAAAACTAAAAACATATATATACTACACTCATTAAACGATTTATATAGTGCGTGCATGCATGCATGCATCGTGAATTGACCCCATTTCCGGAGGAGAAGAGAAGAGGAAAAAAACCGGCACGTCCATGCATGACCGGTGGAGACAAGTTAATTTCACCGTGGCTCTTCACTTGTCAAGATTTTAGAATGCATTGAGATCTGGAGCACGTTGCGTCAACTTCTCCAGTCACTTTCAACTCCTCCGGATGAGTACTGTACATATACTGTACATGTACTGTAGTACTGTAATATTGTATTGTTCTGCGCTGTATGTATTTCCAGTGGTGACGGTATAATGCGACATCGAGGAGAACAGGTCAGTCCAGGAAAGATTGCTATGAATCTGTGATATGGCAGCTCATAATCCGGGTGGCTGACTGTATTCAGCTCCTCCCGTCCCAACCAGTCAACAGGCCATGGTGAAATTTGAGTACAGTCAGAATTTATTATGAATTAGCTACAGCTTAGATTCCATTAATCAAATCTGGATTGAGAAGACGACAATTGCAAAGACCTTGGTTTCGGTGCTGTAGCAGTGTAGCGGAATGCAATGTTATTATATCCATCTGGATCTGGTAGTTGGTGTAGTAATTAATTTTGTCTGAATCCAAGATTAAGCTTCTTTTAATTTCTTCATCTTGGTTTCTTGGATTCTTTTGGAACTAGGGTTTCAGTGTTGAGGTATGTAAATCATCTCGATCGTTCGCTACGTATCCGACGGTGGATGTTGTGACTGGTCGATGAAAACTACGAGGTGTGAAAGGTTGGAAGAAAAAACCAGGCAGTCTGGCACTGACAACCTGCCAACCTGCTTCTTCTTCTTCTTCTCTCGTCATTCATTATTCATTATAAATTTATAAATCATGAAAGAAGAAGAAGAAAAAGATAAAACTTTCCGTTCAGCTTCTGTTTTTAGGTTTTTTCAAATTTAATGAATTATTTATAGATTTATATATTTACATTTTACTCCTCTCTTTTTCTGGATCTTTTTTTTTCTAATGATTTTCACCATCATAACCCCACTCTCTCTTTCTGTCCGTCTGTCTGTCTGTCTGTCTATAAAACTCCCATCAAAGAGGGCGAGACTTTTGGGAGTGTTGCAGGAAGGGAGGAGAGGAGAGGAAGTTTTTCTGTTGAGGGGAATGTTGTTTGGCTCGAGGTTTCTTCTTCCTCACTCCGTTTCTCAATCGATCGATCGATCGACCGACCGAGATTTGTGAGGATCAACGGAGAGAATCGTATAGATCTCGGACCAGGCTTCATTCCCCCCAATCGCATCTTCCGTTTTGCTTGCTGCTCTATTTGATTTTGTCTACTTTTAGAGGCGGTTATTCTTCTTTTTCTTCTTCGATCTTCTCGTTTTTTTGTTCTATGGCCGTCGCAGTTTCTGCATTGTCGGTTTGTTTGATGATCTCCGTTTTACTGCTTCGATCTCATGTTTAAACCGTTTGGTGATTTACAGGCCGTTTTTTTTATTATTCTGAAGAGATGAACGAAAGTAGACCGGGTTTTTTTTGTTTCTTCGATATACTGGAATATTGTTTGGCGACTTTCTCGTCATTACCTTTTTTTTTATGCTGTTTCATTGATACGTCTAATATGTGTGCGTCTTTTCCATCTGTCAGACTCATCGGAGATTGACTAAACCTCTCCATCACCGATCGTTCAAACAAGTAAATAACATAAAGCACGGTAGGTTTCCAATCGATGGGTGGCACCTAGCTAGCTCATACATATACAGTTCTCCGACAAATGACGTTTGATGTGAGTTGAGATGAGAATCTCGATGCTGAAATCTTTTGACGCTTCTCTTGGGTTTTGTTTATTGATTAAAATCACGTCATTTTATTGCATGGATTGCGATTATTTTATGTATTAGCTAATTTTTGAAGTTTTTGGGTAAGTTTGTTTGTGAGTTTCTGGTTTGTTTTGGAATCTATGAATTTAATCGACTTCTGTTTATTTTTATTGCACTTTGGACCGTAGTAGAGTAGAGAATGCAGATGGATTGATTTAATGGATGAACATTGAACACGTATCATCGATCTTCCTTTTGTTTTCTTCTTCTTTAATTACTTTTCATTCACTTTGTTCTGATGCTTGATGCTTCAATATCAAAGCACGCTTTGTTTGTGTGTTTGTCTGTGCTGATTGGAATTAAGGTCCACCATTTATGCCTCTTTTTCTTGCTTTTCTAACTTTATTCATTTTGGAAAACGATTCTTGTTTTGTTGCTTTGCATGTGTTCTTGCATTGTTTGATTATTTACAATAATTGCTATAACTCTATCAGATTTGAAAAATGTAATTCATCGTACCCTTTATATTTATTTGATTCAATAAAAAAATAAAAATCAGACTTGGTTGATTGGTTGACTATATATAATGTATCAGATGTGACTGATATTAAAAAGACAAGTCATTGAAGTTCAGAGATCATTGTTCCTTTCTTATTCGATTTCAAAAGAATCCATCCATTGATCCCATTAATGTCATATCTCAATTCACTCATCTTATCTCTTTATATAATGGATTAAACAAACATTTGAATGAAATTCCTAAGTGCTCATGATAAGTCAAATCAAAGTAAAATAGAGCATATGTAAGTAGAAAATACCATAAACCCAATCAAGTCTATTAATATTCATTTAAATTATTAAAAACAAAATGATAGGAATTTAGAGACTAGACGTACAATAATAGAGTCTAGTTTCTTATCAATATCATCTCATGTATTTTGTTTTATTTGAAGGGAAAGAAGTTTGTAAGAAGTAAAAAAAAAACACAAGTGAGGCGTCTGCGACCATATCAAGCAAATTAACCAATTACCCTCTAGAATCAATTCACTATAAGAGGTGTCCGTGACAACGAGGTCCCACGAAAACCGAGATGAGAGGGAGGGGTGTGTGAAAATCTAAGACACATATGAGTTTTTTAAGAAATGTGTGAGTTGTCTTTTTTTATTGCGATTTGTGTTAATTATAACCTTCGAACGTGTCTCTATATAGGGTCAGGTTTAGTGAGACTTACTGTCACGTGGTGTACTATTTTTTTAGGTGTATATTTATCACGATTTTTATTCAAAAAAAATAGAATGAGGTCCCCGACTAGGTAAAGCCTCACTTACAAAGTCTATAGTGATGGTATAACGATGGTTGGTGAAATTACACGTCGATCTTGGTGTGTGCCAAACAAAATTATTAACGAGGATGACCAAGATCTTTTTCTAATCTGTCTCTAAAATTTACCGACAAAGAACATGGTCGTCCTTAAAAATTTAACTAGACGAATTTAACAAAGATCATAGTCCGTCTTAAAAGTTTGCTTTTGTAATGATAGGAGTCTTGTCTCTATATCTCTTACAACTTGAAATGCGAGAGGCATATGCTTCAAAAAAAAAGACAAAAAATATCAAACCTCTTTTCCAAAATTCAAATGTTTGTTCTAATTATACAACTTGTTTAATAGATACATTTTAAATTAAATAAAATATCAGAATTCAAATCTTAATATATACATTTTAATTTTTATTTCATTACATATTTAAATGGTTATGAAAAAAAATTTGTTTGTTATAATTTCTAAATATATTTGGACGTTATTCTAAATTTCAGGTAATTCAGTTGTGGGATATATATAACGACTTGCGAGTGCAGGATGTGCAATTTTTATTTATAATTAGAAATTTTAGAAGAGAAAAATGTGTACGTTCCATAATCCATGCAAGTTGCAACCTCTACCTCAAACAAAATCATGCATTCGAAGATGACGGAACAAGAAGTCAACGACGTCGTTTGGCCATTCCACTCCATCAACTCCCATCTCAATATGCATGGAGAACGATCTCTGATCTATTCAAACCACCGTCTCCATCAGATCGATCGGCAACCACCGCCACCGTAATGCCCATGGATAACACCACCTCATCACCGCCCATCCAGTTCGTGTCCCGATTTCCTCTTCCCATCACTGACATCGTCGTCGTTGCCCTCGTCCTAACTTTTCTCATCTTCTCAATCGTCGCCGTCTTCTTCATCTTCAATTTCCACTTCTCTCATGCCCGTTCTGAACGCATCCGTCTCCTCAATTCCCTCTGGTCCGTTCGCGTTCTCCTTATCTTATTCTCTTGTCTGTGGGCACTTGCAGAGACTCTCCGTCTCTCCCACCTTATTCACCTCATCCTCTCCTCCCATATCCTCCATGTCCATCTCTGTCGGGCATACGTGCTCACCTCCCATGCCTTCGCCGAACCATGCTTCTTCGCCACCCTTCTCTTCCTCCTCCAAGCTTCTATGGACGATTCTCTGAAGGCGATGAACCACCCCGATGCTTTCGCGGCGGCGCTTACCGTCGCTCTCATCACATCCCTCCCTCTCTTCATCATCCACGCCATCTTCGTCACGCCAATGGCATCGTGGGTACTGTGTAGGATTGGACTGATGCCGGAAATGCTAGAGAAAGTTGTGGGTGACATGGGCGAAACCCAAGATTCTCCCGACGCGATGAGGTGCTCGTACCCTCTTTTTAGCACCGCATTGCTCGCTTTCTTCGGCGCGATTTACGTGCCGTGGTTCGTGTCGGTGTGCTGGAAAGCAGTGACGGTGGTGATCAATAAAACTCTGAGATTAAGACTGTACGCACTGGCAGTGTCGGTGGTTATGGCTCTGTCGGTGCAAGTTACGGCGTTCTCTCTGACGGCGTTCTGGAATCCAAACGACGCCGTATTTCAAGGTCTTGGGCTCATTGGGTTCTTAGCGGTTTTTAACTGTGCGCTGGTTGGGCAAGGGGTCCTCGTCGTACGACCCATTCGCGACGCCATTGAGGTCGGATACTGCTGTAGCAATAACGTAGGTGACGGTGATGCTATTGATCTCGCAACATGAACACTTAACAAAGTACGTCCGTCCACGGTGGACTGTTGGACGTGCTGACGTGGAAGATTACATTTTTCTAATATCTATCTAAATAAATAAATATTATATTATTATATGTTGAGATTTGACTATTTGAGAGGTAGATTTCGTATAATAAAATATTTTAATGGAGAGAATCAGGCTAAGCCAATAATCAGTAATCAGAATTTATATTTTTTTTGCTTATTTAAGTTGCTTTTTAATTTATTATAACTATTAATTATTATATTTACTAAAAGTCTAAAATGCTAAATGCCTAAATACAGAATTTCTTAATTTATTCTACATTTTCATATTTAAAATAAAAAATTCTGAATTTTATGCTAATCATTTATTATATTTATTGAAATAATTTGTATAATTTATGCTTAAAAATCAAATTACTTTGCCATTTTGAAAAATGGTAAGTAAATCAACCCAAATATCATATTCTATCAGAGATTTTCTTTCCATATATCTATCGATCTTAACATTTGTATCGTTGGATGACCAATCATGTTAATTGCATTTGATTGATTATTTTTTAATTTTTGGTATACATTGTAATTTTTAAAGCTGGAATTTTTTTAAAGTTGGACTGTTGTTGGATTCATTATTTTTCATGGGTCGAATAAGTTTGAGTCTTTAACAATTTGTTATTGGATCCAAATCTGGTTCTACTTACTTGCTATAAATCCGAGTAAATTGGACCCAACGATCTATTAATTAGGCTTTCCCACTTAGAAAATGAGATTGATTTTTTTTTTTTTTAATTTTCCAACTAATATTTTTGTTATTTAATTTTGAAGTAATCCAAGATCCAACTGATTTTTTTTTAATTTAAACATAAATATAATAAACAATATTATAAATTATTGAGTAAAAGATTGCAAATCTTAAAATTATAACTGATAGTACAGGGTCTAACACACAAACCATAATACTAAAAGACGTATCACAAAATATCTAATACGCAGAAGAGGAGGGAGTACTGGTGATACAGTATCCCGAACCCGGTCACAACTTACCAGCAATTAAAAGTCCGGATAGCCTAAGATGAGTTAAGGTACCTATTCTAGGATTGGGGAGGTCCCAAGTCGAATCTTAGGAAGATCGATTTTCCCAAGGATCGACTTCCTTGTGATCGATTTCTGAACAAAGTCGAACCCCAAGAAAGTCGACCTTGGGCCTCGATCTGATCAGTTAGGCGGTTACTGCCCAAATGACTAGATTACCCTCATAAAAATCTCTATAAATAGGAGACACCCCCCACTCATTTGAGGCAAGTCATTTAGAGTAGAGAATTCCTAGCGAAGCAGAGCTCTGCGGCGCACTTGAGTTCCGGTTCGATTTCTCGCGGAGTTCCTCGTTTGGCGCTTCCTGGAGCGTCTTGAAATACTGATCGGGTTTCACCCTCATCAATAACCATCACACCAAATAAAATCAAATTGCTCCGAATTAACCTCCTAATGAGATTAATGTAAAGCTAAGGTTACGTTTAGTGTGAATGAAAGAAGAAAAGGGAAGAACAATCGTAATTGACTTTCTTCTCAAAATGAATTAACTTTCTTCTCAAAAAGAATTAACTTTTATTATTTTATTCAATGTTTTTACAAAATTATTTATATCATTACAACAATTCTAATACTGCTGGGCCTGACCCGATGATGGACTTTCTTGAGCCTCCTGCACAATGTTAGTCCAGAACAAACAAATGCATATTAAGAATATAATCTGATTTAATCATTTTTATTGTAGATGGATTACATCTTATGCCCCTCCCTCAAACTAAGAATGTATATTTAGGACTCCCTTCTGACCCGGCGTGGCGCGGATCGGTGTCGTACCAGCGTGAAGTGACGCGTCATGCGGTATCGTCGTGCGTGACGTCATGTTTGTGGTACTTTCGTGCGGTACCAGATTGCACTAAGGTGTGGTATCATAATCGTCGTATTTTAATTGCGATCCATCGTCTGATGCTGCAAACCTTACCAGAAATTGACTGTCTATATTTATTTAAATCTCTCTCATTCTTTTTGTGTCAGCACCAATATGTTTTAGTGTGATTAATCTACACTCTATTTTTTTCTTGGAAAATGACAATCTCTATGTTTTGTTCTTTTATATACCGATTGTCTTTCACTCATTAGCTATGCAGTTTAATTATAAAAGAAGATCAATCTTTCATAGTTTTATCATAAAAGTCTCTAAAATGTGATAATAATTTCTTTTGTAACATTTCGAATCAAATAAAAAACTAATTTTCTTAATGACTTCTTAAAAAATTAACTCATGAATCTTACCAACATGCTATCTATATATTTTTTATTTTTATATATGTCAAGAAAAAAAATTATATTAATATTATTTAGATAAGATATGAACGGTCAAGATTACTCGGTTTTCAAATAATACTACCTAAGTCATTTTCATCATAATTTCGCCCTGTATTTATAATTCATATCTATATCACCGAAAAAATAAAAAATAAAATATAAGGGGGACAATAAATAAAAAAACCCAAATTCGTGTTGAGACTCGGAGAGTTAGAAGAGTTAATGTGTTGAAGACATGTGTGGAGAGGAGGAGATTGTGAGCATATAATGAAGGAAAAGGTAGTTTTGACTTTTGTTGATTAAAAAATAAATGGAAGACAACCGACCACCGACTATCTCCTTTTCTTCCCTTATTCCATCAAATATATATATCCACTCCATCTCCGACCTCTCTTTCACCATCCACAAGAGTCAAGGAGCATGCCGTTTTTGTTGATATTCAGAGTTCCGACTATCTCCTCTCCCTCCGTTGACCAGTGGCATCTCTCTCTTTAACATATATATAATATATATAGTTCACCGGCCTTTTTTTCTTCTTTCTTGTTCAGTTGTTCGAACGTATATAGAGTTGGTTTGTTGGAATTCGGCCATGGGGCACAGGAATGGAGGGGTGCGGAAGGGGTGTCTGGCGATCATGGTGGGGAGTGAAGGAGAGGAGAAGAAGAGATTTGTGGTGCCAGTGGTGTACTTCAACCACCCTCTTTTCCTCCAGCTTCTGAACGAGGCCGAGGAGGAATATGGATTTCATCAAAAAGGAGCGATCACACTTCCATGCCATGTAGAAGACTTCATCAACATCCATAGTTTGATCGATAAAGATCATCACCACAACGGCGGTGGATCCTCGTATCATGGAAGCGAAGGTCGAAGCAGCCAAAACCACCACATCCATCTCCACGTCGTTGGCTGCTTCAAAACCGGTCTGATTCAATCATAATTAGCGCATGCAGGTGCGCGGATCATCCATCGATGTCGATCGATTTAATGATTGAGTGCGTGTTTTCTTAATTAGCTAGCTATGGGTCATTGTGTGAAACGTAAGACGTTTTTCATTTGTGATTAATTAATCAAGCTTAAATTAATCCAACGAGACGGCGATTGATTACCAAAAACGATTAAGTACGTATAAACCATCGTCATTATAATAATTAATACGAAACTTGTGTATTAATTAAGTGTATCATTCGTATATCATATCATCAAATATTTTATTTTCATACACTAAATAATATTTGACTTAAGATCATGCATGATAATTGATAATTCTCATTTTATGTTATTTTAATTGGTTTTTACATGGATTTTTTTTTGTGAAAATTTATTATTAATGATCATATCATTTTATTTCTATATCGATCGAGATTTAGATTTTCTTTTAAGTTTGAGAATCATTGATTAAAATAAACGGTATTGATATAATCATCTTATATATTTCGATCACATCCTACCCTTGGTCTCAAAGATGTTATCCATCTAAATCTCGTCTTAAATGAATATTTATTCTAGTGGTGGATATTGGTCGTCTCTGTCGATCTCTTCTGGTTTAATCATTATTGTCACAGCTTACTACGTTTAAATTTTTCAGATTGAAATAATTATGTGAGATATCATTCATGAAATATTTTATAATATATCATTTATTTTCACATTAATTTTTTTTATTTTTTACGAATCACATCTTAAATTTAGACCGACAAATCTATATTGTATTTCGAAATATCTTATAAATATCTAACATTAATCCAGTTTTTCAACAAATTTAAACAAATGACGAGTGGTTGGTAACTTGGTATTTTATATTTAAATTATTGACTAAATAAAAATGGATTGATGTGTCATATTAATAGCGCCAACTTACCTAGCTAGCTATCCAACATTTTCATTTGTAGCCGGTAGAATTGGACATTAATTAGTTAGGTATGACTACTAAGAATGTTAACAAAATAAGGTTGTCGCTAGTCTCAAAAATCTTAATCTCATAAACTATTAAGATTTTTGAGGTTTAATGTTAGAATCTTACTTCGTATATTTTCAATTAAATTTATCCGATGATATATTATATGACTCTGGTATATCATCTAAAAGTTGACAATTCTATATCTGTAGAGAGATATTCTCTGTTATCAAAAAAAAAGTATGATCTTAGCCGTTCATTTTTTTTTTGAAACAATTAAATTTCATTAAAATAAAACTAATGTCGAGTTTAAAAAAATTGAGTATAGAAAAATATAAACAGAAGTAAAAAGAAATGAGCAAAAAGCTTATTGACTCTCTCCCATTAACTATGTAGTATAGTTATATAGTAACTAAATACGCTGTTTTAAAAAGTTGGTCTCACATACTTCCATCATAGATGTCTCCAAAAGGTGACAACAATTCTTCTTGTAATACACTAAATCAAAGGAGAGACTGATGTATTTAATGACCTCTTTAAGGACTACCTCAGGAGGTCTACTAATGTGCTATCTATACCTTTTATTTCTTTCTGTTCATATATGTCACGACAAACACCCAATAACATTTCATATTAGCTCCCAAGGGAGAGAATGACGCGTAATCTTTTTTGCTGCCTCCGTCAGATCCCCCAATCTAATATCTGGACTGGATTGGGTGAGAACTGGAATATTCATTATTTTTCAGAAAGCGAAATCCAGGTGTTCCGTCAACGGAATTAAGAGAGATCTAAAATAAGAACAGCTAAAGAAAAACAGTTCATTTATAATGAGATATGTTTGCCTATTTTACTTTTAGAAATTTCATAAGAATATAATTTTTTATTCGTTAGTTATTTAAATCATATCTGTTTATTTTTATTTAAAATTACCAGGATAATGATGAGGATTAAAATTTCTTATGAAGAGTTTTATAAAGGGAAAACAAAAATACTACGTACGTCACTACATACAAGTTGCAACTCTATACAAGCAGAGCACTGTTTAATAATTAAAGAAGAGTTAAGAGAGGTGGCGAGAAGGAATCTAAAGTTTGGAAAAGAGAATGATGAGGTACCACTGCACCAGTAGTTTTGAGTGGAGATCGCAAGTCTGGCCGGCCAACTTTGCTTCACCGTCAAGTTCTCTTTAATTTCTACCTTTTTTTTCTATGCTTATCCGACCATGAACGGTGAAGGATGATCATAATGTCCGCCTCTTTCCAATTTTGAAGAAGAAATATTAATCAATTGGGTCGAAAGTTAAAACTTATCAATCATCATTTAATTAAATGGTATCAGAGATTCAAAAATCATCAGAGAGATTTGAGGAGGCCAAACATGGGAAGAGATATACTATTATTGATTTAATATGATTAGGGATTAATTAAATACATGGGACAGGTAAGTAATCTCATGATTTAAGGGGTTTTCTTATTATCCTTTTATCTCTCTACAGCCACAGAAAAGAGAGGAAGAAAAAAGAGAGTAAAATAAATTAAATCAAGAAGAGCAATACTTGTGTGCAAGCAGCAAAGCAAGCAGTCAAGCCTATGTAAGAATGCTATAATTAAACAACCAATTACAAATGCTATAATTTCATGTCCGATCAAGACTGGCGTTGGTGGCGTGTATTGCGTATCGTCACGCCATGTAGAAACTTGGTGTAGCCATAGAAGCTGAGTTTTCTGTCCGAAGTTCTGATCCAATCTTGAAGTATTGAGTAAGCTGCAGGTGGAAGATTCATCTCCTGCACAACAACGACGGCAGGGATATTTTTTTACATCAAATTCGACATCTAGATACACAGATAAATTTCTGGTCGGTCGATCACTCACCTTGGCTAATTCTTCAATTGTCGTGGCACGGTTTCCATCTTCTTCAAAGTACTGGAAAGCTGTGCTGGCAATATGCTCCCATTTTTCCAATTCCAGGGCTTCTAACTGGTAAGAACTTATTGCAGAAGCACAGAAATCTTCAAAGTTCATCTTTCTGTGTGTAAGGGATGCAAGCTGGGAAGCCAGACAGACAGACAGCAAACAGAAGATCGGGTAAAACTACAGATTTTTGAAATCTAGATTATTCTAATATTGATATGCATATTACATACCGCATTGTGCATGTCAGAATCCACCCTTGATTCATCCATTGCCATGGTTCTGTTATTCTTGAGAGCCTGAATGTGTTTTTTTAATGATTGGGATATCAATAGTAAACAAATTAATCAAAGGTAGTTGTTACTTGTTAGAATGAAGACTAACCATTCGAAAATTTTCTAGACCGACAAGCCCATCTTGAGTTGGTTCCAGAAGTTGGAATTGAGCTTTTAGATAAAACAATTCATCTTCTGGCAATGCTTTCGATAAAGCCTGTAAAATGGAAAGCATCCACAGATCTCAATATTTTTAAACCCTTAAACACAATAATCATCTTTACTAAAGCGTATGTAAAATAGAACCTTTAGAGTTGCACGTTTGAATGGAGAGGAGCGGAGGTACGACTTGAGTAACTTATAGATAAGTATATCTAAAGGAAAAGAACTTTGACGATTTCTTAACCACGGATGAGCTGCAAGGAAAATAATTAACCACAGTTAATTAAGATAACATTATCTTATTATGTATAAATGTATAATAAACGTAGAGAGACTACTAACTGAGAGCTTGGGAAGCAGTCATTCGCTTTCTGTAATCTTTATTCAAAAGTCTCTTCACAAAATCTTTGGCCTCGGCCGATACTGAGGGCCAGGGCGGATCTTCAAAATTAGGATCGGCTCTAAGAACGGCACGAAAAATTCCAGATTCAGTCCGTGCCCAAAATGGTCTGCTACCACATAATAAGATGTAGGTTATAACACCAACGCTCCAGATGTCTGCTTCCATGCTGTATGATCTATGGAGGACTTCGGGAGCAACGTAGTATGCACTTCCAACAATATCATTCAGTCTCTCATCTATAAAATCAAATATCCAATTTTATTTTAATTTGCATTAAGTAGAATAGATATATAGTATATAATGGCATGAATTTAGGGTATGCTAATAATAACTACCTGGTCTGATAAAATCCGAAAGGCCAAAATCAATAAGCTTCATGGGAGACTTGTCATCTTTTGTAGTGAAAAGGAAGTTCTAATTGCAGAACAGACCAATTGCAAAAAAATAATTTAAGTATACAATGTTAATAACTTTTACAGGTTTCAAAAATTGCAGTAAAAACAAACCTCAGGCTTTAAATCACGATGTACGACACCTTGAAGATGACAGAAGGCAACCACACTCAAGATTTGTTCTACAATGAGCTTGGCGTCTTCTTCGGTGTACTTACCTCCCCTGTGATTAACAACCAGTTAAAAAAATAAAGTGCTTTGTAAATAAAAGAGGAGAAGATGAAAAAAAAAACTTTTTTACCGTGCTAAAATTCTGTCTAATAGCTCTCCACCTTCACACAATCTAAAAGAATGGTAGCAGCAGTGGTTGTAAGTAGTATTAGAAACAAAAGGAAATAAAGGCAAAAAAGGAAATAATAGGGAAGAAAACATACTCCATAACAATGTAGACGTTAAGAGAATCTTCACATGCATCATGGAACTTAACCAAATTTACATGCCCAGATAATCCTTTCAAGATTTTGACCTCCCTTCTGACATCTTCAATTGATATCGCTGTTGTCATCTGCAGACATAAATATGTGTTTCAGATCGATGTAAGCATTTAGCATTCAACCCAAAGAACGAGTCCTCGATTTAATAAGTTATAAAAAAAACGAAATGAAAATTTCTTTGCGATTTCTAAAGGGCAGTTTTAGTTCTTAATCCAGAGTGGGTGGTTGTATCTGTCACTGATTTGTAAAAGAGTGAAGTGGAGTGCAACAGTCAAATATAACTAAACAAATCATTCAATGTCAACAGAAATAGTGTGAGAAGATAGAAAAAATTGGCCAGTGAGATATACAACTACATAATCAGAAGCATTAAATAACTAAAGTTGACTGATAAAGGAAATATCCCTCTATCACTCATGATCTAGGTTTTCTAGAATTTTTTTTATGTTACGACAGTAACAATTAGGGATTGAAGGGGAAATGAACTCTATGTCAGTGGAAGAGATGGAATGGATCACCACAGTTGGAGCTAGTTTACAGACAGTGATAGGTAGGGTTGAAGCCTGAATGTGCTTCGTCTATAATAATAAGAGACACTTTTCATCCAATTCATTTGATTCTCCCTTTCAAAGTTCAAACTGTAACCGTTCTTGATGTAACATCAAGACATGAGAATTATCAAGAAATACTAGCTCTTGAGCGATCAAAGGATTATTATTTGCAGGTTTAGAGATGTCTGATTGATTTAATGGACTCTGAAATTAAAGCCCCAAAAGTTATTCCTATGTCATAGTTGCATGAGACATCTGAACTCTGAAGTTGATGGTTTTAGTGTCAAAACATGGATCAAAATAAAAAATCAGGAGGTGAAATCATGAAATTCTGAAATAGTCAATATGCTGTGGATTTGTTGAGTATGGAAGGCAAACAAGCACTAAGCAAGGAATATGAAACGTGATTTGCAGGTACAGATCCAGTGGTACGGCCAAATTGGGAATAATACAGTGTCTGAATTTTTGCAATCAAGTATTTTATTTTTTGATTTATTAGACGAAAACCAAGCTGAATCGGAGGAAATAACTCACCTTTCCCTTAGCGATGATTTTTACGGCAACAATTTGACCTTTCAATACCCCCTTCTTGACTTTGGCTAAGCAAGTATGCCCAAAATGGCCTCGACCCACCTCCTTTCCGAGCTCGTATTTGTTCCCGAAATTCTTCCCGTAGCCGAAACTCCTGTCTAACTGTCTATGTTCATCCTCATCCTCCTCCGCACCGGGCGTTCCTCCATTCGCTTCTCCGTCCTCCGGAATTGGTTTCTCCTTAGGTTTGGAAGGTGCCATTCTTTTTAACAGAGACGCCTTGATATGCTTCGCTGGAGAAGGAGGAGGAAACGGTCTTCGAAAGAGTCTCCTTCCGGGAGTAGACCTTGCCGGAGACGGTGAGACGCCGGCAGGGAGAGGAGTTGTGGCGGAACTGTGAGGGAACGGACTTGGCCATAGGTTGGTAGACGAGTGTGATGGTGTGCTCCTCGCAGCCGGAATTTTGGAACTCGATGATGATCCTCCAACACGAACTTCACCGTTGGCGTAGGACGGCAGAGGGCTTTGTTGGTGGTGCACCTCGTCGGCGTCACCAAATCTGGTCTTACCGTAGCACTGCCCCATCCCTCCCCCGAAACCTCACCAAATCTCGTCTTTCAGGTCGAGTGTGGTTGTTATTTGGGATTTAAGTATTGCAGAAAAACTAGACCGGAGGTTCGGCCGATCTACTACTGCTCCTCTTCCGGAGTGGATAGAAGAAAAAAAGTGACAAGACACTAAAGATTGGATTTTTAGCGTCGCTACTCGCAAGTAAAAAACCGAATTTCACCGCACCATCATAACTGAAAAGAAAAATCTCAAGGTTATATTTACAAAATTACATAAATATTGAACATAATAATTTTTTTTTTTTGATAGAATGGAAAAGGTCAAAATTCACAAGATTTCAATTTATAAATATTAATTGAAAATTTTATTGGTTAAACATCAGTGGAGAATAATGAACATCTCAGTTATAACACTCAATCTAGTTCAGATATTAGATTCAGGGATTTTACAGAGACTGCAAAAATTCACACACAATTCTCCTCTTTTGGGGTTATTATAAAATGTTATTGGGTGTTTAGCGTGACATACTATAGACAAAAAGAAATAAAAGATATAGACAATATGTTAGTAGGTCTTCTGAGATAGTCTTTAAAGAGATCATTAAGGACATTCGTCTCTTCTTTGATCCAGAGTGTTATAAAAAAATTGTTGTTACCCTTTAAAGACGTTTATAATGAAAGTATAAAAAACCAATTTTCTAAGACAACATATTCATGGATCATGTGTGATGGCATGGATGAGGGAGAGAAATTAGTGCAATCTTTCTTCCTTCTATAGTCGAAATAAGATTCCATTTGACCGAGTTAAAAGAAATGAAATCAGCATTAATATCGATGTTAAATAATTATAGATTTGACAAACCATCCATTAATTCTTGACATGTGACAAATGACATTAATATATAAAATTACTTGCTTACATATGTTTATTCCAATTGTTATAGACTTATAAATATTTTATGTTTTAGTTTGGTTGTTACGTAATTTTTATTTAATTTATGGTTAAAAATATATCTTTCTCTATAAAAAAAAAATATCAGCATTAAAAAACTACAAGAAGATTAGTGTACGTATTTTAATTAAACTATACACAGTTACATCTTATTCTTCTGCTCGTTGGCAAATTGTTCCTTTGGTCAGGCTTTGAATGTAACCGATTACAGGTATGAATTGGATAATAATATAAGTGCATTAAGTTTGATTAACAAGAACATGCGTCGGGTCAGATTTTATTTATTCATAGGTGGTTATCAGTATTTATAATTGGCGTGGAAAAAGTCACACAGTGATACGGACAATAAATAAATGTTTGGACCCAAAGAAATAAATATATATTTTTTTTAATAACGACGATGGTGCATCTACGAAGAAAGTTCATAAAAGTTTATCTAATGTGAACCTAAAAACATCTATTATATTTTGATCGTGTAAAATTTTATAAATATCATTCATTCTCTTATAATCGTTCATTCTATGTAATAAATTTTTTGAAGATGAAACAATAGACGGTCAAGATAATCTGATCACTTTTTGGTTCAACTTACCTGAAAATTGTTCTGAATAATATATTATCAGTTATATATCATGAATTCTATTTAAAACTAGATACTTGGTGTGGATCTCACTTTTTTTCATCTTTTTCTCTTCCAAGTTTCAACAACTTCAAATAATAGCATGTTGGGAGTTTATGAAGTAAAGGTGTTTGTCGGAACAAATAGTTAATGTTCGTTAAAACTAGTTAGTTCGTTAGATGTTGGATTTCTTACTTTAAAATGAAGTCAGAGTTAGAATAAAGCTAGCCCATACTCCTCCCTAACTCTATGGAATGGTACGGGTTTTTTTTTTTAAATCCACTTGTTTATTAAATTTAAATCTTTAGTTCAATACAAATAAATAGATAAAATTATAATAAATTATGGTAAATTACGATTAATTAATCATCCAATCAAGTAACTTAAATGCTATTTACTATGATTTTGGGATTAAATTAATGTAAATAAAATTTACGATTGTTAAATAATCAACAATATCCCAACACTATATAGTGTTTGATATAATTTATTTTATTTGAAACATTTGTAGTTTAAAGAAAGTTATGTTTATTCATCTCTATTTACCTACAACACTATAGAAAAAGTGATTTTTTGACATCTTCACTTAGTCTTCAACACGAGCCCAATCTTCAAACTCATTTAACTTAACGAGCCGAGCTCAAGTCCGGATAATTCTTTAACGAGCTCGACGGGCTTCGAGCCCGAGTCCGGATAATTTCTTAACGAGCCGAGCCCGGATAATTCCTTAACGAGTCATGACTCTATAAGCAAAAGCTCGGCTCGGCTCGTTTGACACCCTAGTAATAATGTCGTAAAATATGTGTATTACTGACGGTCAGAATGTCAGTAATAAATTTATAACTTTGATTCTGATTTTGATAGTACTGACGGATACCGTTCGTAATTTTTTTTCGAAAAAATATTCTTGGCGGTTTAGCCCCCAGTAATATATTTTTGATGGCTATTACGCCAAGAATTTTGCTGATTTTACAAACAAAAACTATACTGGTGGTCATAACCCTAACCTTAAAAACATTACTGATTTACTGAACGGCGGTAAGTATCTGTTAAAAAAAGATTGTGTTTTTTGTAGTGAACGTTAGAACAATAAAGTATTTTTATTCATATATGTAGACAATATTGTTATTACAAACTAGATCTAATGACGAATTGAGTCACCAATGTTAACTTGAACGTACGATTCTTACAACGACATACTTATACGATATTGATTTACTCTAATCACGTGTGTTTATTGAATCGATTTCCCTACAATCTCAAACAATCATCACATATGTGGTTCAAAAGATTACGATATATTTTTTTATTGTTCTTGGACTTCAACGGATCGTACACAAACCCGTCGTTGAACCCGCACTTCTCGTAATCTTCGATACCACATTCTTGGAGATTGTTTTAAACCATACAACGATTTTTGCAATAAACACACGTGATCCGGTCGCTCTTTATCTTCAAACCCAACTGGTTGTGTTACCAAAATTCTTTCATCTAAGTTGCCGTGTAAGAATGCGTTCAAGACGTCGATTTATTTTAAATTTCAATCTTTTGTAATTGCTATTGTAAAAACAATTCTGATCGAATTTGCTTTTACGACTGGACTAAATGTTTGACTATAGTCACACCCTTCGATCTGTCTCATCCCATTCGCGACCTATCTTGCCTTGAACCTCTAGATCGTTCCATCTTCTGCATGTTTTATTTTGAAAACCCACTTTGTATTAATTACCCTGTCGTGCTCTGTTTTGGGAATGAGACGCCAAGTTCTGTTTTTGACGAGTGCTTCATATTCGTCCCTCATCGCTGCTTTCCAACCCGGATGTTGTAACGCTAGTTTCGCTGATCTGGGTAGATTGGTTTGTTCAGTTATTGTTATTAACCCGTACTTCAGATTGGGTTTGGATATTCCGTGTGACACCCTTGTTTCAATTCTTCGTGTTGTGTTCTTGCTCATCCGGTCATCCTCGATCGTTTCTTCGGCTATGCTGTCGTCGGAAGCCGCGTTTGAATTTTCGGATTGAAACTTCTCAACCGGATTCCGTGTTTGATTATGGATCATTACTTGATAAAGTTTGGGTGTCAGATCCTGGAGTGCATTCCGGATCTTGATTTGAAAACTGGGCGTCAGATCTTGAAACGTTTGACCCCGGTTCTGTGGAACGTGGGATTGGAGCCGAGGTTGCCGGTTCTGGTTCCAAGTGCTCGGGCTGATTGCTGATTACCAACTCATTGGAGAAAATTGTTCCTGTTGATTTATGATCTTTCGATTGCTCGTCGGAGTTTGACCATAAATTTTTGTTTAATTTGAAGTCGTCTTTTATAAATTTTACATTCTTTGAAATGTAAATTTTATTTTCTTTTGGGATAAAACACAGAAAGCCATCGTGTTGTTGTAGGTATCCAATGAATATACAAGCTATCGATTTATCATCTAGCTTGTTTTTCCGGTGATGACATAGGCACGGATAGCATCTGCAACCAAAAGTTCATAACTTATCATAATCTGACGACTTACCGAATAGTGCCTCCATTAGTGATATTCCATTCAGAATTCTTGTTGGATTTTTGTTATAGAGAGTTGTCGCAGTTAGGATTGCATAATCCCAAAACTTTTTAGGCATATTCGCAAAGTGTGACATTGTTAGAGTTGTGTCAACCAGGTGTCGATGTCGTCTTTCGACCGTCCCCATCTGTGGATGATCATATGGACATGAGAATTTGTGATCGATTCCAAATCGATCAAGGGCTTTGGTTAAGGCTTTATATTCTTTGACGTTGTCTGTTTGGATTGATTTGATTTTGTGATTGGTTTGTTTCTCTATCCATTTTTTGAACTTTAAGAACACATTGGTTACTTCGGATTTCTTGACTAACGGATATACCCAATTATAATTTGTAGCCGCGTCGACAAAGTTTATGTAAAACCTATAACCACCGACTGATTCAACCGGAGCCGGTCCCCATATATCGAAAAATATCAATTGTAATGGTGAATACTCATGAATGCTTGGTTTACGTGGTAAATTTTGTGATTTTTGTATAGCACAAGAATGACAGTTTGTTATATTTTTACAAATAGTATCATTGGGCAACAAATTATTATTAACTAAATGTCGAATTGACTTCTCGTTCAAGTGCCCCAATCTTGTATGTCATTGTCCTCGTGGAATTTTCTGAGCCGCTAACGCAAGATGCTCTTTATTTGTGTTTAGAGACATCTTATACAAGCCGTTCACCATATTTCCTTTGGCTAAGATTTCATCGGTTTCCTGATCTGCTATTACCACTTTCTGTTCGTCAAATTTGACATAAACTTTATTGTCAGTGCATAAACGAGAAATAGACAATAAATTTCTTGATAATTCGGGTACTAATAGAGTTTCTTTTAATATTAAATCCAAAACTATGATTGTACCAACTTTCTTGATTTTCATTGTGCCTCCATTAACTGTAAAAACTGAATCTTTACCCGTATAATCGATGAAAGAATTTGGTGTATTACCTGAGTGATTTATGTGAGCAGTTGCCCCCGTATCGGGGTACCAAATTGTGGACTCATGACCTGTTACAGCTATATTTGCGGTTGGAACCGTTTGATTGGAGACATTTGTTTGGTTGTTTAACCCTGTTGGTATAAGACGACGATAATGTGTTGCTGCCGAAAATCTTGCAAAATTTACTCGGTGATAACAGTCTTTCGCACTATGACCCTTCCTTGTGCATATCTGGCACGAAATTCGGTCACGGCGATCATCGTATTATGCTTAATTGCGATATTTGCCTCAGTTGCCGGAACAAAAGTTGGAGAAATAAATTGCAATTCATGATCCATTAAAAGCCTTTTAAATTGTGCAAAAGTCTATTAGAGATACACCCCTACTTTAAAATAAATCACACATATAACATTATAATAAAATTATAATTAACACCCTCTTATTTCATCACAACTCTTCACATTCTTATTTCATATTCCCATAATCAAATATTCCATCATATATTAATTCCATATTACATATTCCCATATACATTAATTACCATAATTAAATACACCCAACCAACATAGCCGTTGGGTGTTCTTCTATATAAACACATCTAATACTAGTTTAATTTAACACACGATCATACACACACACACTCTGTAATACAATTACAGACTCAGTAATACTCTGTCTGATCATTCTGCATCTACCACTTTTAATCTTCAAACGCTTCCGCAATACAACAACTTGAATCACAGATTCAAGTTCAAATCATCTTCAATTCACTTCAACAAGCTGTGGATCATCGCTTCATCAAACCTTGATCAACCGATCATCCTACAGTATCAATTTACAGTTCATTATCATTATCATCATACATACATCTATAATTCATATTCATCACATTCATAAACCATCTTTCATATTTATATTTGCATATATATCAAAGTCATTGTTTTATTAAACCTTGTTGTGATTAAAGTCACAAAGGGTTGATAAATGAGTCCAAGCCCTCCCAATGTTATTAAAATTATTTGGGAGTCTTTCAACCCTTCTCCCGCCGCTGCAAGAAGATCCTTGGCAATGGTGATTTTCTTCAAATATTCCAGAATGGTTAGTTCTTCTTTCTTGATGCTTTACAGCTGGAAACGCAGGTGCAGGATGCGTATCTCGGAGTCAGAAGAGAACATCTCGTTTAGGCATCTTCAGATTTCAGCTGATGTAGTCAAGGCGGCGATTTGTGGGAGTATCGATGGTGATACAGATGTCAAAATCCAGCTCAAGATTAGCTGGTCTTGCTGCTCGGTGACGGTCCCTGGAGTGATGTTCATTTTTCCTTCGACGTAGTCTAGAAGATGATGACCTTTCAATAGGGCCGAGAATTATGCCTTCTAACAAAAGATATTTTCTTCCTCTAGGACACACTTAACTTGCTTGGCGATTAATTTCCTTGCTTCTCCGTTCATCCCTGTTTCCTTTTGTGCAGCGGAAGTTGGATCAACGTGGGACGATGTATACCCACCCTCTTCAAGCTCTAGTACCATGATGGAAACGGAATCGGGAAAGAGGAGAGAACGATGTAGTCACTAAATTGTAAACTGTATTGTTTAATTTAATATGGTTTACAACTCTTGTATTCATACTACTTATTTCTAACTACTAACAGTAATTCTGTTAGTTTAGTTTCTTTCCAATACTATTTGTTTTGACTCATGAAGATAAAACATTAATATATTTGTTCATCTACGTAGAAAACATTGTGATATCATGTTTCGATGAAGACTCATATTAGTGGTGATTTTAATTAAGAAGATGAACGATGATTTTCCTATTCGATATCTTAGTAGTGGTTCTAATTATCAAGCTAATGCTATACTAAATTTAATGTATTACTCATCTTTTTTTATAATTATAAAGTATTTAATGTGATATAAAATTTATTTTGAAATTTTCTTTAATACTTCTATAATTTTTTTTAATTTCAAAACAGAGTATATAAATGGGTTGGGCTGGGCTGGGTCTGAATAAAAAAGATATTATATCTGATGAAATGTGAACCACGCGATTCAGTGACATCTTAAAAGTGTGTTTGATATTATATCTAATTTATGGGTCATAATTCATAAATCTTACATATTCCGACTTTCCAACCGCCCACAACCTCACAAACCAACACGCAAACTTAAGTTACATCTTCTACTGATGCTGTGTTGTCCGGTAGAAGAAAGGAATAATATCATCGTGGATCCTCTTCATTTCAATCCGGAAGAATTTTGATTTTGGTGGAATCTTCTTCGATTTTTCTTGTTGCAAAAGAACACTGGGGAGATTGATTTCATTCATCATCATCAACAGTTCAACACTCGGTAGATCAGCCATGGCGGAGAAGGTGGGATAACAGCCCTAACGAAAAATAGTGATTCAATCGAAAGATGCGAACGATCTGCGATGTGTGCGACCATGCACCAGCTATTCTATTCTGTGCCGCGGATGAAGCTGCGCTTTGCTTATCATGCGACGAAAAGGTTCTTCCTTCTTTCACCTCCTCTTTTGGTTCAGAATTTCAGATTAACCGGAATTCAATAAACAACCTGGTTTAAAATTTAAATATTTAATTCAGAAAAATACAAACATACGTACTTACATATGAAATATTATAGGGATACATTTGTAAATTGTAATATTTACAATAATAAATTTAATAATGTTAGTCTGTGACAAGCTAAATTAAGTAATCAACAATAGATTGTTGATTAAAACCTTAAATTTATGTTTCACGAACTTTTAAATTTAATCAAATTACCTTCATAAAAAAAGAAGATTGTTATTGATCTGTTAATTAGTTAGATTTAGTATAGATTTTTAGTTCTTAGAAATACTGTGTTCCAAATTTGAGTAAAAATCTGATTTCATTACAGAAATTAACACAGGATGATGAATTTAAATTCTCTACATACATACAGTTGTTTAATTTGATGGGATATCAAACAGGTGCATAAATGCAATAAGCTTGCAAGCAGACATATTCGAGTAAGACTGGCAGACCCAAGCGAAATTCATTGTTGCGACATATGCGAAAATGCTCCTGGTACATAATTTACGAAACACATGCAATCATATATTAATATGAGTTAGTTAACTTTGGTTATATGGGCACAGCTTTCTTCTACTGCGATATAGATGGAAGCTCTCTCTGTCTGCAATGCGATATGATGGTTCATGTTGGCGGCAAAAGAACTCACGAAAGATATCTTATGCTGAGGCAAAGAGTCGAGGTTCTCAGTCAAATCAACCAACTAATGATTCATTTATGTACATGTTATGTATGTTAAGTGTTAACTAACTTGTTTCCCATGTAGTTTCCAGGAGATAAGCCTGCTGCGTCTGCTACAGACATTATAGAGGTGGATGACGCCAATACCAATACCAATACCAATACCAATACCAATACCAATACCAATACCAATACCAATGGCAATGCAAATGCCAGCACAAGCGTTTTACCTAAAATGATCGATCTCAATTCGAGACCAAGATGCTCTAATGGACAGATATCAAATGCTCATCTCACTTTGAAAAGAAATAAAAAAAATGCTGCAGCTGCTAATGCAGGTATTCCTGTTGCAGCATTTCAAAGAAACAAAGAGAACTGAAGCTCGTGTGTTGTGGTGCTGCTCTTAACCGGTTAATTATCATGTGTGTATGTGTCTGGCAGTAACCCGTGTATGTCTCTCTCATAAGATAGCTTAATCAATATCTAAGATCAAGCATTTCCCATTCTCAGTGTCTTTTGGCAACCATGGTTTGAATGCATCTTCATGACACAGATTCTGCACATAATGGATATTCTATTATATTAAGAATAAGACACTATCAAACTGAATAATCAATTTATGCGAACAAAGATTTTTCTCAGTGTATGTTTGATGATATGGATGCAACATGTGCTTTTTTGAGTACCTTCAACCAAAAATCAAAACCACGCAGGAGTTTTAAACCATGCTCTGGCTTAAATGCCGTATTTTTCAATTGCTTTGCAAAATCTGAAATCAGAAAATGTTCATTTAGTTTCAAGAGAAATCATATACATATGAGGATGGAATCGCAAATAGACAGTTCTAATATTAAGTTATTACTTATTAATGGTAATCGATCCTATTTGAAGCTTAAAAAAAGATCTATTACACCTTTTCAATGACAATTTTTTTTAGTAGGAATGCAAAAAAATTATCATCAAACTCACTATAATTTGCCTTCATCTGAATTTTCTGATGAGCCATGTTTTTTTGAACAGAAGGATATGTCAAACATGGACGCATTTGAATTACCTGGGAATTGATCTAGATATGAAGGTGCAAAGTCATTTGTATTATAAGATTTACTTCCAGAACGCAAGTTTCTAGCTTTCTGTGCCAACTTATGGTTTTTTGTTGCATTATAAAGTTCTTTATATTCAGCCAAATCAAAAGGCTTTGCTAAAACATCGGCAAGCCTCTTCTTGTATTCTCTGTGAACCTGACATTCAAAAGATAGTTGAGATGAGGCATGAAGAGAATAATTATGAATTTGAAAGAAAGATAAAGACGACACATACTTGTAAATCCTGTGTTTTTTTTATATCGGGTTTAAGTTCAAAACTCAATTTTCGATTGCTCTGTACACCCTTACGGCAACTTGGTGCATAGATCAGGTTTTTACTTCCAGTCATGTCAGCAGGCCTTGATAAAACATCAAAAAGCCCCTTCGCAAAAGGAGATGTGTCTCTGTGAACCTGATAATTAAAAAACAGTTAAGATATGCAGCAAATAATTGACAATTCGACTCAAAAAAATAATAGTTGAACGTACAGATCTCTGCACATCGTGTGCTTCTTTCGTTTTACTATATTCCAAAGAAGTACCATTAGGTAATTTCAAAGTCATATTTCCAGTACATGACACCTCTGTATTTTTCAGAAAATCATAGACATAATCAGGATGGGGAGATAAGAGTTCTTCCGTGCATTTTACATGATCGCCGATTGAGTTAAAACTTCTGTCATTTCTTTTCTTCAATCGCAATCCATTTCCTTGAATCAAGTAGTCAGAAGTGTTCAATGCTCTCTTCAACCGAGATCCATTCCTTTGAATTGAACAGTCATACTTGTTTAATAATCCTTCAGGGTGATGCAATCGATCAACTTTGGGATTTGCATTTCTTTTAGTTGTTTTTTTCAACCGAGACCCATTTCCTTGAATTAAAAAGTCAGACCTGTTTAATAATTTTTCCTGGTGTTGAATTTTTACATCTCTTGGTTTTGCATTGTTTCCAATTCTTTTTTTCTTCAACCAAGATCCATTTCTTTGAATTGAAGAGTTTGAGATGTTTAATAATCCTTTGTGGCATTGCATGCGATCAGCCGTTGGATTTGCATTTCTTGATTTTCTTTCACTTGTTTTTTCCTTCGACCGAGATACATTTATTTGAATCAAAGACTCAGATCTGTTTAATGATCCATTCTGGCATTGCATTTTATCAGCTGTTGAATTTGCATTTCTTTCACTTTTTTTTTCCTTTAACCAAGCTTCATTTCCTTGAATGGAAGAGTCGGACCTGTTTAATAATCCTTCATGGTGTTGGATTTGATTAGCTCTTGGTTTTGCATTGCTTTTCCTTGATTTTTTCTTAAAACGAAATCTACTCTCTAGACTGAAACAGTCAGAAGTGTTTGAATCTTCTTTAATCGGCTGAGATTTATTTCTTTGAATCAAACTACAAGTGTTCAATGATCCATCCTCTTGCCGTGATTGATTATCCCTTGGGTTTACACTTGTTTTTGTCTCCAACGAATATCCATTTTTTTGAATTGAGCAGTAAGAAGTGTTTTGACATAATTCACACAGGTCGTCGTCATCATCATACTTATGAGTAATAAGTGATCCGTCTTCATTTAACATTTCAATCATGAAAGAATGGCCACATTCCTTGATATTCTCAAGAAATAATATGTAGTCCTCATTTCCTTCGGAATCTTTACTTGAATCAGTACCCAAACTTGTATACTGCAAGAGCTGAGGTTTTCCAACACTCATTCTCTTATGACCAATGCTGAGAAAATCATTGAAAAATGAAAGGAAAAAAATTATTTACAATTACAATTCCAGCACTTAAAAAAAACCCAAAACATTTTGATCACAATAAGAAGTAAAAAAAAAATCACCCAAAAACAATATATGTCAAATCCTAAATAAAAACACACACAAAATCAGACTTTTGAGATACAGATATCAAGAACAAATCAAAGAAGAACAATCTAAAAAATAGAACAAGAAAAATAAAACAAACACTGGATTTGACTTACTTTCTTGACAACCCCGTTCCTGATCACAACCTAAAGCAATGAACCCTAGAGCCGGGAAGTAAAAAATGAGATGGACGGAGAAGCAAGGTGCGATGGAACTTGAAGGAGAAAACTGGAATTGTGATTGGTAGGTGACAGGTGTGGAAACCATGTATATGTTGGAAATAGAAATGGGTAATGACTAATGGGTAATAAATACATCGTTTTAGATTTTAATTTGGACTCAACATGTTTAACATATCTGGATCGGTCCAGTCCAGTATAGTAATGGCCCATAAGAAAAAACTAGAAAAAACTCTTCGGAGATCAGAAAAACGATACTGATTTCACATTTCCACCGATGTCGAGATTTCCGAGGTTCCTTTTTCTCATCGCTTCCGTCTTTGCTGCTTTCCTACAAGCGTTCCAATTGGAATCCCGGATTCTGTACTTCCCGAATCAGGAAGGTTCGTATTTGACTAAAGATGAGCACTGGATCAATCAAACCCTTGATCACTTTTCCCCCACTGTAATTTCCTTCTTCTTATGTCTCTTGAATATGTATTTGATCTCCTTTTCTCTACCTATTGTATTCAACACCTGTAGAAAGGTAGAAAAGTACTCGATTTGTGATAATGAATTGTGGTGTTAGAAATGTGTTTTGGAAATCTGGATGAATTGGGTATAGTAAGCCGAATGATTTAGTTGTAAAGGGAAAAATGTAGGTATTTGAGAATTTTATCTTGCGTGCAAATCAATATTGTATATTGAATTGTGTTTAATTGTCTATAGGTGATTCTGCGATTCACGGTTTATTTTTGAATGTGTCTATATGTAACTCCTTTTGATTTTATTTTGACATTTGACACAATGCATCGCATGTTTTATCAAACTTTTTTTATAATTGCAATGTTTTATTCTCACACTGTTGAGTTATGATATACCATATATTTTCTCAGCAATTTGTTTCTGCATGTGTAATTGTGTATTTTTTAATATACCATATATTTTTTAATAAATTCAATGATTGATCCAAGACCAAAATTGCGAGGCCGCAAATACTTTTCGACTTTTTACAAAATGCAAATATGCATGAAAAACTAGTCTCTAGAGCCAAGATAGTGAACTTTTACCGAAACCTAGACTACCTAGTAGATTGTTAATTGTTTAATGGTTTGCTATGGTCTTCGTGTTAGTGTACACAACAACCATTGTTTCCTATTGCCTGAGAAGATTTATCACCCTCTCGAATGCTTTAGAATTAATAATGGGTTTAAAAACCACACAGATCAAATCTGGCGATGTTAACCTCACTAGATTTGAATTTCATATACGATATCTGGTAAATATCATAATTCATCAACTCCCTAAAGTGTTCAAAATTACATGCCAGTTAAAAACTCTGAAGTGACTCTGCCACTGGATACAACTATATTATTTTGCCAGCATATGATACAACTATAACATATCATATTTATAAAATATTGAAAGTGGACTTAATTTTTTTATTGCTTTGAACAAACAGGTTCATCTTCAATTCCAGCAGCGTTATTATGAATTTTTGGATTATCATAAAGATCCCAATGGGCCTATATTTTTAAAAATTTGTGGTGAATCAGCATGCAATGGAATAGTAAATGATTACATGCAGGTTCGATTTTTACTTAAGTGGCTGTGTGCTCTATTCCCGATAGGTTCTAGTATGTCACATGAAATTTGGACGTTAACTTTATCCAAAAAAAAGTATGTCACGTGGAGATTTTACTTTTCTAGGAAGTGTTTTCCTTGTTTTCAAAAAAGAAGGAAAATAAAGAGATATAAATTGATTTTTGTTTTCTTTCAATTGATTGTAGCAATTTTGTCAACCAGGTTTTAGCTGAAAAGTTTGGTGCTGCTTTGGTTTCTCTTGAGCACCGCTATTATGGAAAGAGCAATCCTTTTGATACAATGGAAACAAAAAATTTAAAATATCTCTCATCGAAACAAGCTCTCTTTGATTTGGCTGTGTTTCGACATAATTACCAGGTGGGCATTTCTATGATTGCACTCTATTTCACAAAATTCACTCAGACCCTAACCCATATACTAATATGTAATAATGGGAATATTAATAATACACATTTTTAGAATTTATACTGATTCATTATCAGCCAAGTTTTTAAATGCGTGATTGCACTGGTGCACCAGGGGTATTTTGTTTAATAATTTAAAATATAAATTTCATATATTTATATACTTATTTCAGATATCATAATTTTTAATAGTGTAGTACTAAACTACTAATACAAAATACTTAAATACTTAAAATAAACCTTTAAGTGAGGTCGCCAGATTGGGGGAGGATCGGGAAAGATTTGGGGTGTCCAGACCTGAATTAAGTGAATCGGATCCGAGTCCAGACTTGAATTAAATCTAAATTATACCTTTAAGTGAATCGGATCCGAGTTCAGACCCGACCCAGATCCAATTAAGGCCCAATACCTTGAAAAGCGCACCTAGGTACCATACTGGTGCAAAAGCGTACCTCGGGTGCACACATTTAGAACCATGTTATCAGTTATTCAAATTCCAAGAGGTTAGCTTTCCTAATCTGAAAGTTGCATTATCAATCCATTGACTAGTTGATTCGATGCCGATGTTCAAACTTCTGGTATTTTTCTGAATTAATAAGTATATACATTTTTCTACAGGAATCTTTGAATAAAAAACATAATCTTACAAATGTAGAGAATCCATGGTTTGTTTTTGGTACATCATACTCTGGAGCATTGAGTGCTTGGTTCCGTTTGAAGTTCCCTCATTTAACATGTGGCAGTCTTGCAAGTTCAGCAGTTGTTCTTGCTGTATATAACTTCACTGAATTTGACAAGCAGGTGATCCAAATACATTTATTTTACAGCTAAGATTATTCGCAGTACTATGGTTTATCATTGAAAGTATTCCAGTTTATTTTGCTTGATATCGAATGTTGTGTGTTTTGTGAATTCTATTTTCTTCTTCTTGATGGTTTCAGGTTGGAGAATCTGCTGGTGCCGAATGCAAAGAAATCCTTCAAGAGATAACAAGTCTTGTAGAAGAACAACTTTTATACGATGAAAAAGCCATAAAAAGATTATTTGGAGCAGAATCAGTAAATATCTTTTGTGAAGTTCAATTTCTACATGAGTAGAGTAATATGTAAAATCCACTTGAGATGATATCTTTTAATTCCAGATTTTTATCAACTTTTCTCTTGAATGAAAAAAATCACTCGTAACATTAAATTTTATTATTGCAGTTAAAAAATGATGTTGACTTTCTGTACTTATTGGCTGATGCTGCTGCTATTGCGGTATTTTTTTGGTTTTGATTACCAAGGAATGTACTTTATTCTAGTATTTTTTTTTTAAAAAACTTTCTTTTTTTTACAGTTTCAATATGGAAATCCTGATATTCTGTGCACACCTCTAGTGAATGTGAAAAAGTCCGGAGAAAATTTGGTGGTGAGAGCTAAACTAATTTTCTCATTTTTAGAATACCACGTTCCATGTTCTCCGGAAAAGTATCATTTTAATCAAAGAAACAATACCATCTAATATAAATTTGAACATGAAGAATTATTATTTTTCTGAACTTATTCACTAATTTTTATAAAAGTCTTATGTTTATCTTCCACAGATAACAAGTTCACAATAAAGTTCATGATTAGAAATAAAAGTAAAAATCCTCATCATGAAAACACTGAACTTAAAACAAGTCCTATGATATCTGTTAGTCATGTTCACATATTCAATCATATTGTAGATTTCTTTGGAAGTTGTTAAATACGAAAATGTGTTTGACATATGACATATCAAGTAATCACTAGTTTAGACTTTGGCTTTAGAAAGCTGATTTATTATTTTTGTTGATCTCTTTTTGCAGGAAGCATTTGCTAGCTACGTAAAGGATTACTATATTGGAAGTTTTGGTTCCTCTGTTCAAACATATGACCAGGATTACCTAAAACGTGTTTCTGTTAGTGAGAATAATGGTAATTCTTGCTATTCGGTGAAGAATATTTGTCTTATACTCTTCCATACATAAATATTGGTTATTTTGGTATTATTCAGAAGGTCGTTTGTGGTGGTACCAAGTTTGCACTGAAGTTGCTTTTTTCCAAGTCGCACCATCAAATGATAGTGTCCGTTCTTCTCGAATTGATTCTCAGTATGTTTCCTCTTTCTAGATTATTCTGTCAATGATTTACCAAAGAAGTATCGCTTTAATAGACATTTAAAAAATATCGCTTTGTATATATTCTGCTTTGAATTTTCGACTAATTCTGCATGGATTTTTCTTCTTAGATACCATTTGGATCTCTGCAAAAATGTTTTTGGAGAAATATTATACCCAGATGTGAATATGACAAACTTATATTACGGAGGCACCAGAATTGCTGGTTTGTTCTTTTAGAAGTTCCTTGCATGAAAATTTAAATTACCCAACATAATCTGCTCAATGTAAACTACAGGTTCCAAGATTGTTTTTACTAATGGGTCACAAGATCCTTGGCGTCATGCATCAAAGAAGAAATCAACGAAAGATAGTGAGTATTCAATTTCCATTTTAGTAGAAATTTAAATTTCGTAAAACTAAAATAAAAAATAGATTTAATACACTTTTAGCTATAATTAAAATATTTTATTAGTAATTATTGTGGAAATTGTCAAAAATATCTCTTCTTGCTTTGCACAAAGAGTCATTTTTTAGAATTCCTTGAGTTCACTTGTGTTGAGGACTCGTGGTGAGTGTTCCTATAATAGGGACAATGGATAGTGAGAGTTACAAATTGGTGGTTTAGAGGAATGCACTTATGATTACTTATGTTACAACAAAGGAGGGATGAAGATTAGGTGGAACTGATCCCTTATATGCATTGGCCATTGAGGATCTCTGTCGGTTATAACGGATAACCTTTAGTAGTCGATGGAAGAAGTAGAGGATGGAAACTTGATTATTTAATTCTGAATGGAGTAAAAGTTTTCTCGCATCTTATGTTTGCTGTGACCTGGTTATCTTCACCAATACTAAACAATTTCAATTCCCACTGGGATTTTAGTTTGATTATTTTTATCTTTTGGGTTGAAATTGATCCTAAATTTTTCAGTGCCTTCTTACATCATCGACTGCCATAATTGTGGGCATGGAACTGATTTAAGAGGATGTCCACAGTCTCCTTTAAGTATCAAAGGTATAATCTATTTGTATTTTCTAGAATTATCATGTTTTTAATGTTGAAGGTATAACCAAATTGTATGCTTGAAGTTAGAAATGTTAAGATGCCATTAAGTTTTTTTTCCTGCTTGACCATCTATCTCATATAATAAATATTTTAAAGGTGATTCTTCGAACTGCTCATCTATTGAAGCAGTCGAAAAAGTGAGAAGACAGATGATCGAGCATATTGACTTGTGGTTATCACAATGCCAAGATACAGGTAATAATCTTTGCCATTAACACTGTCAAACATGATACACGTTCTTCCTCCGTAAATATCTTTGACCTTGAAACATTAATATAAATTGCTGAGTACTTTATGAATTGGATCGGTAATTCTATTCTATCCTTTTCTTATGAATAAAGCAACAATTTTTCTTAGATCCTGTTTGTTTTCTTACCTGGCTTGAAAATCTCTTCAATCCAACATTTATTTGTATTTTTGATGCCATTAGATTGAATCATGAAACTCTGTTCTCTCTTGAATCGATGTTTAGGTAGTTGTGGGAGGCTTATTTTAACATTTAACAAAATGAGCACAGAATCATGTGGTGATATAGAAATCCAGGCGAAATACTTTTATTGTAGATTTCTTGATTCTAATCATTGATAAATATTTTTATCTTGTTTACTCAACTGAACATTAGGCATTTCTAATTCTTATAATATTTTTTTACCTTTCAGGATATGCTTTTGACTCTCCATATTTGCTTTCAATGTAAAATGCTTGGTTTTTCTCACTTCTACGAGACGTGGGAAATTATTTGATTGAAATCTTTTCTAAATGTATTTATTATGTATGATAGTTATGTACGATGTATTTATTATATTACAAGAGAGTAATGACTAATGAGTACGTTTTAGTGGTTTTACAAATAAATATTTTTTTTAAATCGGTTAAATCACAGTAAAAATTTAGTAAAAATATAAGATTTGAACTTTGGATCTTAATAATCATCGTGATCAACAGATAACAATACGAATACGACACTATTCGTATCTGCCCTGATTAGACTTCATATAGTAAATTCACTTTCCTGAATGGTCGAGTACGGGTCCTTGAAGGATTTTTCTATTCGAGTAAGAAAATCTGTCTTGAGTTGAAGGTATAAGGATAAATTATATAATTAACCTTATATAATATATTATATAGTATAATTTACTAATATAACCTTATAATATGCTCATTTTTTATAATTAGAATAAGCATTACCATTTAGTAATTTACCCAACCCCAAAAATCTCCCAAGTCCAATACCCTAGTCGTAAGTCCAACCCCTCCCTTTCTCCTCCCTCATCGGTGGCTAGTATAAACCCTAAATCCATATTCTTTCTCTACGTTTTCGCTGGATTTCTAGATTCCATCGAGGTATTTTGTTTCTTCTATTCGAAACTAACATAACATTATTTTTGCCGTCGATCGATTCGAAACTAACGATCACTCCCACCTCTGCGTAGAATGAGCTCATCTTTAAAGAGGAAATTCATCGGTAAGGATGAGTCGGAGATCTTCTCCCAGTCGAAGCTACCAAGAAAAATGGACCAGCCAATAATCACTACGAACGAGCCAGTCGCATGCATCCATGATGTGTCCTATCCTGAAGGCTACGTCACTCCTTGCAAGCCCGACGATGTCCAGATTACGTCGAAGGTGAAGAAGCCCGCTAAGGAATTTAGTTTTGAATTAGACCCATTTCAGTCCGAAGCTATAAAGTGTCTCGATTCCGGTGAATCCGTCATGGTACGTTTGATATTTTTTATGTTCTGGGGTTTTTAAATTTATTAATTATAAATTGTATGATACTATAATGTTTGTTTAAACCACCATCATTAGGATTTAAGGCTTATTTGAGAGTTTATTGGTAAAGCTTTAAACATTTTATTTTTAAATGTTTAAAGCCAAACAGTTTAATGTTTTGGTGATTTTTTATTTTTAATCAACATGATTGATTATTGATTTATTGGTAATCGTTTCCACACTCCATGATTTGATACAATCTGATTTTTTCTTTCCTGTAGTTTATGATTCTATGGACTAGGTTACAAGTAAACTAACTTTTATTGTTCTACAGGTATCTGCCCATACATCAGCTGGGAAGACTGTTGTGGCATTGTATGCGATTGCCATGTCTATGCGAGACAATCAAAGAGTGATCTACACATCACCCATCAAAGCACTCAGTAACCAGAAATACAGAGAGTTCAAAGAGGAGTTCTCAGATGTTGGCCTTATGACTGGAGATGTGACAATCGATCCTAATGCATCCTGCTTGGTAAGGAACTAAGGACAGGGATTAAGTTTTATCATTGCTCTTCAACTCTTCTTAATACATCTTGCTCCAGAGAGTTTTTAATTAATGTTACATGAAGATTGAATCCCCAATTTTTTGTATTAGACAAAGATGTTTTTACCAGTACACCAAGTAGATGAGAATGTCCAAATGTTGTTTTTTAACTTGGTGAAAATGTTGGTTTGCTAACTAATGCCATTATGTTACATTTTCAGGTCATGACTACCGAAATTTGGCGTAGTATGCAATACAAAGGGTCTGAGCTTATGCAACAAGTTGCTTGGATAATTTTTGATGAGGTGCATTACATGCGTGATAGAGATAGAGGGGTTGTATGGGAAGAAAGCATTGTTATGGCTCCAAAGAAATCACGCTTTGTTTTTCTCTCAGCAACAGTACCCAATGCCAAGGAGTTTGCCGATTGGATTGCGAAGGTTTGCTCCTTTTATTTTATTTTACTTTGTTTTTTTTGTCTTAGAGTTGTGTCATTCCTTATTTAATTTTATGGATTATTATGGAATCAATTCAGGTGCACCAACAACCATGCCATATTGTTTATACTGATTATCGACCTACACCACTGCAGCATTATGTTTTTCCTACCGGTGGGGATGGATTATTTTTAGCTGTAGATCAGAAAGGAAAATTCAGGGATGACAGCTTTCAGAAAGCTCTAAATGCACTTGTTCCAGTGCATGACGAGGGTAAGAAGAAGGCAAATAACCTTCAAAAAGGATCATTTGGGGGAAAGGCTGGTGAAGAAAGTGATATTTTCAAAATGGTGAAAATGCTCATTGAACGTGAATATGGTCCAGCAATACTTTTTAGCTTTAGCAAACGAGAGTGTGAATTTCTTGCTATGCAGGTGATTTTTTTTGTTAATGATTTATGGTAGTGAGCATAATTTCCAAACTTCATTAGCCATGAAATCAAATATTTTACATCATTCAGTCATTCTCCTCATTCTTTTACCTCACTTTCTCTTCTTGGTAGGGTAGTGATTTTAGATTCAGACAACAATGATTATTTATTCGTTTTTTAAGTTAGGAAATTTTGTAATGATTAATAATATGTGTAGATGGCGAAAATGGATTTAAATGAGGATAGTGCAAAAGAGAGTATTGAAACTATATTTTGGAGTGCAATGGATCTTCTTTCTGATGATGACAAGAAACTTCCTCAGGTAAGATTGTTAAGTATAATTATTTATGCGTATTTTATAATTAAATTCAAAATTATGATTTGGACTTTGGATTTTGGAAACCATGATTTAACGATCAACAACAGCCATGCCAGCAATTTAATATTTTTTACAAGAAACTGATCATAAATTTGTCCTTATTCAATGTGATCTCCATTTTAATAATGCTCGTTACTTTGTGGTGTCATTACGTTCATAGGATATTACTTGATATTTATTGTTGATTTTTTTTATAATAAATTTTAAATTTTACATACATTGGTTGCTTCTCTTCTAATGTAGATCACGTATTCGTTGTTACTTTCCAGGTTTCAAATATGCTTCCATTGCTCAAACGAGGCATTGGCATCCATCATTCTGGGTTGTTACCCATTTTGAAAGAAGTTATTGAAATTTTATTTCAAGAAGGCCTAATAAAGGTTTGTTGGATTTTTTTTTATCTACAATGATAAGCTTTTTTGAAATTGATCTATGCAATAATGTAATCATGCTGATCCTTTACTTCAGTATTTTTAGTTAATTGAAACTTTTTCTAGTGTCTAATTGCCACAGAAACCTTCAGCATAGGCTTGAACATGCCTGCAAAAACTGTTGTTTTCACCAATGTTCGCAAATTTGATGGGGACAAATTCAGATGGATAACTAGCGGAGAGTACATACAAATGAGTGGCCGAGCTGGTCGTCGAGGAATTGACAAGCGCGGTGTCTGTATCTTAATGATGGATGAGAAAATAGAGCCGTCTACTGCTAAGGCAATGCTAAAGGGAAGTGCTGATTGTCTGAACAGGTTTGCATAGTAGCATGTTTTCCAATTAAAAGAGTTATTTATATGGTCTTATGGCTTAGGCCTTAGAGTGCTTATAACTTTCTGAATAAGTATTTTTTACTTGTATATTGTGATTCTTTTGGCAACACTATTCAGGGAACTCAATAGTTTATTCTCTTTGCCCTTAGGATTTTTTCCAACGCGTGATTAAATGAATCAATTGCAACCAATTTTCATAATTCAAACATTTATTTAACCAGATTCCCTTAATGCAGTGCTTTTCATTTGAACTACAACATGTTATTAAACCAAATGCGTTCTGAAGATGGTGATCCAGAGAATCTTCTTCGGAATTCATTTTATCAATTTCAATCTGACCGTTCACTTCCTGATCTTGAGGTTTGTTAGAAATTGCTAGGAAGCCAGGATCTAGGATGTAGTTTTTGTTTTATCTTACTATTAACTGAATGTTTTTTATTTTTTTTTCAGAGGCAAGCAAAAATATTGGAATATGAACGGGACGCAATGGTGATTGAAGAAGAGGAAAGTCTCAAAGAATATTATAATTTACTGGAACAATGTAAAAGTTTAAAGGATGATGTTCGTGTTATAGTTTTATCTCCGAGGTATTGTTTCCCTTTCCTGCAACCTGGTAGGCTTGTATCTATACATTGCAACAGCGATGATAAAACGACATCTTTCACCCTTGAAGATCAAGTTACATGGGGAGTGATTGTTAATTTTCAGAAGGCAAAAGGTGTTTCTGAAGGTAAAATTGTATTTTTAATTTTTTTTTATTTACATCTGAGCATGCATTAGAAATGGTGCCATGGACTTTTATCGATCCTTGAGGTATTCCTTTGTAAATTACTAAATTTCTTTTCAGAATATTTTGACAAAAGACCGGAAGATGCAAACTATACAGTTGATGTTCTTACAAGATGCTTAGTGAGCAAAGATATAGGTGGAAAGAAGTCAATCAGTGTTATTCCTCTGAATTCAAATGGAGAGCCTATTGTTATTTCGTTACCTCGTTCACAGGTATTTTTCATACTCAATTGTGTGTTTTTTTAATCCAAAAGATGCTAAATCTACCATCTGTTGCAATGCAATAATGCATTGCATTTGTTTGTTTTCTTTTGAGCCATAGATATTAGATATATTTTATTGTGTTTAAATTATGTTTTTTCCAGATTCATAGTTTGAGTAGCATCCGCCTTGTCATCTCAAAGGATCTTTTACCATTGGAAGTTAGGGAAAACACATTGAAAAAAATCCTGGAAGTAAAGTCAAGATTCAAGAAAGATGGAATACCTCTCTTAGACCCTGAAGAAGATATGAAAGTAAGTTGAACATTTTCTCTTATTTCAATATATATCCATTTCTGATCTTCGTATTCTCTTATATTTATAACATTTTCCTCACCAACAGGTTCAATCCAAATCATATAAAAAATTAGTTAGAAGAATAGAGGCTCTTGAAAACCTTTTTGATAGACACGAATTACGCAACTCACCTCTTATCTGCCAAAAGCTTAAAATGTTACATGCAAAGAAAGAATTGACTGGTAGGATAAAGTCAGTTAAAAGAAGCATGCGCTCTTCTACAGCTTTAGCTTTCAAAGATGAACTTAAAGCACGGAAGCGAGTACTTCGAAGATTGGGGTAATATACAATCTTCTCTAAAAATATATATTTTACTCTATATGTTGAACTGTTAAAGATGATATTCTCTATGTTTAGCTTTTGGAGCTCTTAAATTCTTTTTTATTTGAGTGTTTTTGTAAAGTTGAAAAAATACATTGATTGTAGGAGTCTTAAAAATAAAATGAACTTTTATGTAAACTAAAAAGCTAAAATAAGTGAACATGAAAGTAAAATAAAACTAAAATAAGCCGAGCCCGAGTTTTTTTTGAGCTCGTCAAGCTCTTTAGGCTCATCAAACATGTTCGGATTCGGGTTTTTTTCTCAAGCTCGTTTATTAAATGAACCAAGCTCCAAGCTTTTTTTCTGAGTTCGTTTAATAAACGAACTGTGAGCCTTTTCCTCATTGTTCTTGTTTTCTTCAATGTTCTCCTTTTCTCCCCCAGTGGATTCCAACATTATTGGTGGATTGACTGGATTCTGATATAAACTTTTACATTAATTAGTAATTACAAGGCTATAGTTTTCTGTCATTCTTCTTCTGACCGGGCTACTTCTTCAACAGGATCTACTTCAATATTACATATCACTCTACTTTTGATTTGCCATACTCGATCATAAAAACATACCCAAATACATTGTCATTAGTGAGAAGTTTTTTGAGCATAAAATTTATACTTACAAGTTACAACCTTTGGAGAAGAATATACATTATCATATTCATAGAAGAATAGTATTCTTTGCATTTTAAAAAATTATTCACCAAATTACTGACTTCTTCGTATTGGGAGATTTTGTTAGCAGATTCATCAATATCCGCTACAACCAGATCTGATTAGATCGCACACTGATCACTCGATCAATTCAGCAAATTCCAATGCTGAGTTGCTCTCACAGATCTAGATCACTCATACACGATTGAGAATAAAATTAGAAGGAGAAAAGAGAACACCAAATTTTATAGTGGTTCCACCCAATGTTGGTGTACGCCCACTCTTTTTGGTGTATATTGATGGTGTCTAAACCTATTACAATCAAATGACAGATTTTGAGTCTCTACATAGATATATTATATATATAATATATAGTTATAGATGAGAATTTTGCCCGGGCCCGTGAGGCCTGTCTTGACCGGCCCGATAAAGCCTGACTTGACTTGGCTTATTTATTATAGTCTAAAGTCTAAACCATTAGCTAAATCACACAGAATCAATCCACCGTCCTGTGAAATTACTCAAATCCAAGAATTGTAATGAAATTTAATTGTATTTGTGTGATATTGTGACATTTTCCACACAGCCATATTGCCTAAAGAAAACTCTAGACTATCTGCCTCCGGAGGTTGATCTCCCATATCTGCATTGTGCTAGTCTCCAAGGGATGACAACAACATTTTTTGAAGCACTCAGGCTTGAAGGATAAGCTAATGTCCTCAATTACCTCCTTTAGCACTGTTTCTGGTGGTCTGAGAGTATGTTGTTTCCATCTGCGATTTCTTTCTGCCCATATGTGCCAACTTAAGGATCCAATCATTTTCCAAAGTAGTCCTCAAATTGGGGAATGATATGACAGTTTTTGACATGCCTCAGTTAGGTCTCCTATTCTAATATCCGGGTGGGTGGTGGTGGGAGAGGTGGGTATTTTTAGTATCTTCCAGAAAATTTTATTTAAGTTTTCAATCAGGGGGAGCAGGATGGCTCTAGAGTAGGAACAGTTCAAAAATAGGTGGCCTCTGGATTCATTCTCTATATTGCATAATAAACAAGTGGGTTGGATTGGCATACCCCATCCATTTAGTTTGATAAAGGTGTTTAGGTGTCCCCACTTTATCCTCCATAGGACTATAGGAGTATGGAACTTCCATCCTTCAAATTTTCATAAGTTTACTACTAAGAATGTTTCAAGTAAACTTATTAAAGAAAAAACTTCCATCCTTTTTACTGATTTATTAATAAGAATCATCGTCACTTAATCCACGTAGGCAATGCTTTGAATTTCAATAAACTATTTATTTGCAGGTACACTAGTAAGGATGACGTTGTAGAGTTAAAGGGTAAGGTTGCATGTGAAATCAGCAGTGCCGATGAACTGACATTGACGGAAATGTTGTTTAGTGGGTCCTTAAAAGATGCTACTGTCGAGGAAATGGTCGCAGTTCTCTCTTGTTTTGTGTGGCAGGAGAAGCTTCAGGATGCTCAGAAGCCCAAAGAGGAGCTTGGCATGCTCTTTTCTCATTTACAAGAAACAGCTAGAAGAGTTGCCAATGTTCAACTTGAGTGTAAGGTAATTTTTATTTACTTGCATCCTTTTATACTGCAAATAAGGCAAAAAATCATTTTTTTTTTGGAAAAAAGAAATGATAATATTTATGTAGATTGTAGAAGCATGCTAATGGGTTTTTTCTTTTAAAAAACCATTCAACTATTTTATAAGATATCTATTGTCTTACTTATGAGGGTTGGGGGTCGTCAACTAATGTATATTTCTACTTATTATTGATGTAAAAAAACAGTTACAAAATATCGTGTTTAATGTGTTGTTCTAGTTCTGAACCTGTTTAAAACTTTAAATATGATAACTTTAAACATGCCTAAATAGTAAAATTCACCATATTTAGAACATCAAAGTTAACCGTTCTTACCATGTTCAGAGTGAGTGACACTAAGGTGAACACGATGAGATATCAAAATCATACTGGAACTTTTTTTATGGGTTTCCATTTTCCACTTCTTGTTTGAGTTGAAGGTTGAAATCCTATAGACATTAAATCCTGTAAACATTTAAGGGTGAATGACCACTTCACACAAATTTGTATTATTCAATATTGCAATTAGAATCGTCCATTTTGATGACTTTTTTCTTCCAATTTTTGAAAAGTTCATTTTCCAACTCTAAAATAATGAATAAACAGAAAATCAAATTTGCAATTGCAGGTCCAAATTGACGTTGAAAGTTACGTACATTCTTTTCGTTCAGACATCATGGAAGCTGTGTATGCATGGGCTAAAGGTTCCAAGTTCTACGAAATTATGGAAATTACCCAAGTTTTCGAAGGGAGTCTTATCAGGGCTATTCGACGACTTGAAGAAGTTCTGCAACAACTCATCATGGCTGCAAAATCCATAGGAGTGACTGAACTTGAATCAAAGTTTGAGGAAGCTGTCTCGAAGATCAAACGAGATATCGTTTTTGCTGCATCTCTTTATCTTTAAATACCAATGGCAGCAATTGTTGATCCACGGTCTGGAGTATAAAAAGTACAAGTGTACAATTAAAATGAAGCCATTTTATTCTCTAATTGTTAAAATGTCTATTCTGGATGGGAAGGATTGGTAGATTATTGTAGTCTTTATTTTATTGGATACTGAGCCTGACATCTCAATTTTGTAATCACAGATGTATAATTATTAAAAAGTTTGATAGTAAATTTGTAATTCATCTGCAGACAATTCATTATACAAAAAAATCAAATCTTTAGATTTTGTTTTAGATAATCTTCTGATTTTTTTTGTGAAGCTAAAGTCCAAGATGCTCTTCTGATTTACATCAAAACTTCTAATGCTGGAATTGGTGGTCGGACCATCAATTATAGAGACATGGACTTCCAACTATACGTTGTTGTATTTTAATAGTGATAGAGAATGTTGTGCTCACCTGGCTATTTTAGCATTTTATAATTCAAAGCTTCTGTATACATTCACGAACATCATCACCAATAATTTTGGATTATACATTCATCACCAATAATTTCCACATGAACAGACACCATTTTCAAAATGATGAAATCTGTTTCCATCTCTAACAATGATCTTTTTCTCCATTACCAGTGACATGAAAATGATAGCACTGTGACAATCTTCACATATTCTGGATGGGAAGGATTGGTAGATTATTGTAGTCTTTATTTTATTGGATACTGAGCCTGACATCTCAATTTTGTAATCACAGATTAAAAAGTTTGATAGTAAATTTGTAATTCATCTGCAGACAATTCATTATACAAAAAAAATCAAATTTTTAGATTTTGTTTTAGATAATCTTTTGATTTTTTTTAATGAAGCTAAAGTCCAAGATGCTCTTCTGATTTACATCAAAACTTCTAATGCTGGAATTGGTGGTCAGACCATCAATTATAGAGACATGGACTTCCAACTATACGTTGTTGTTGTATTTTAATAGTGATAGAGAATGTTGTGCTCACCTGGCTATTTTAGCATTTTATAATTCAAAGTTTATGAACATCATCACCAATAATTTCGGATTATACATTCATCACCAATAATTTCCACATGAACAGACACCATTTTCAAAATGATGAAATCTGTTTCCATCTCTAACAATGATCTTTCTCTCCATCACCAGTGACATGAAAATGATAGCACTGTGACAATCTCCACATATTCTCAGATTCTTCATAAGTCTAATAATAGCTCCAGCAGGCAACTTGAGCAATCCAAATCCAACGGCAAGCTTTTCACTGTGTGTAGAAAGGGCATACTCCTTATGCTCCTCCGACTCCACATTATGTAATACAAACTTTGTATCTGGTGAGTAACCCATCTTTCTCATTTTAGCACCAAGCATTTCAAGGAACCGGTGGACCTCCCATGCATCAGGGTGGTTTGTGTCGCTGACCAAGAAAACATGGACCTTGTTTCCATATTCAATCCAACTGCACCCAGGTTCTTTCTTTATCTGTCGATCTTTCATCAATTTCCTAACTTTGGCAACTCCATCCCACATTCCAGCAGCAGCGTACATATTGGATAAAAGAACATATGTCCCGTCATGTTGTGGTGTCATATCAAAAAGCTGGTCTGCAGCATGTATCCCGAGTTTCAGATCTCCATGTATACGGCAAGCAGATAGCACAGCTTCCCAGATGAGAGGACCTGGTTCAAATGGCATTGATGCTATCACTTCCTTTGCCTCTGTAATCCGTCCTGCCCGGCCTAGCAGATCAATTAACCGAGCATAATGATCTTCTCCTGCAACTATGTTGTAATCATCTTTCATAGAGTCGAAGTATTTCAACCCTTGGTCTACTAAGCCAGCGTGGCTGCATGCTGATAGGATGGTGAGAAAGGTTATCCTATCAGGATGAATTCCGTTACGAAGCATTTCTTTGAAAAACTCAATTGCCTCGAATCCATTGCCGTGTTGTGCAAGGGCAGCGATCATCGCATTCCATGAAATGTAATCTAAACAAGGCATTATATCAAACACGTGGTATGCTTCTTCCACCATGCCACACTTAGCATACATTGTCATTAGTGCATTGCCGGTTGAGTTACTCGATTCATAACCACTGAGTAGTAGCAACCCATGTATTTGCCGGCCGAGTTCAAATGCACCAAGCCCTGCACAGGCAGAAATTACAGACGAGAATATAAAATCAGACGGCTTGATTTCTTCGATTCTCATTCTGGTAAACAATTTCAATGCTTCATCTCCAAACCCATTCTGTGCAAAACAGGAGATCATCATCGTCCATGATAACATATTTTTACATGGAATGTCCCTAAAAAATGCAAAACCAGCTTCGACTGAACCTAAATTTACATATCCAGACAACATAGCATTCCAAGATACAACATCTTTGCTGCCAATGTTATCAAAAACCTTCCACGCGCTGTTAATCTTTCCACATTTAGAATACATAGTCACTAATACATTCTTAACATGAAGGGCCGTGTCTGGATCAAAATTAAGACCGGCACAAATAATATGAGCGTGAACAGCTTTACCCATCATGAAAAGACCAGAATTTGCACACAATATCAACATACTGGTATAAGTGAACTCATCAATTGCAATCCCTTTAGAATACATGCTCTGGCACAACTCCAATGCCTCAGAGAACAGACCAAGTCGGACGTAACCAGATATCATTGCATTCCAAACCACGTTGACTCTTTCCGTCATTCCGTCGAACAGATTCCGGGCGGAATCCACATCCCCACATCGAACATAACCGATGATAATAGCAATCCACGTGAGCTCATCCTTTAACAACATTCTATCGAACACCTCACGAGCAAAAACGATCCCATCACTGGAATCAGATTGTGCATAAAGAGCAATCAGAGCATTTGATACCGTAATCACGCTCTCTATCCCGTACTTTAAGGAGGCAGAGTGCAGCTGTCGACATCCCCTGCTACCAACATCTGGAATCGCCCCCACGGCGCTAAGAAGGCTTGACATGGTGTAATCGTCTGGAATAAATCTGTCACCCACCATCTCTTTGTACAATTCCAGCGCCCGTACACCAAGGTTAGCACGAGAGTAACCGGAGACCATCGAATTGTAGGAAACTGTATCCCGGACGAATAACGGAGTCGCATCGAAGATCTTCCGTGCAGATTCATGGTCCCCGAATTTGAAATACGTATTGATAAGCGTTGTCCGGCCGACAATATCGAGGTGGGGACTTCCGTCGAATAGAGAGCGTGCGGAGCGAAGATCGTTGGATTTGGAGTAGAGATCGATGAGACGGTTTAGGATATGAGTTCTGGGCTTGAACCCCGAAGCAAGTATGTGAGCGTGAAGAGTACGGAGAAGATATAGGAAACGTGTGTTGCATCGGGGGTTGATACGAGAGAGACGCCGCAAATGCGCAGCATAACGATTGACGATGACGATGACATTGGCGGGATAAAGTGATACTGCGGCGGTGATATCGTCGGCAATTTTGTTCATTCTTCATCATCCTACCAGTGATCCTCCGTAACGGCGAGGGAGCAAATCATGAGAGAAACGGCAGGGTTTTGAGTTTGGAAATTAGAGTTTGAAGATTTCTAATTTTGGGCATTTTAATATTTTTCCTCTCTTTAAAAAAAAATCATTTTAATTTATAATTTATAAGGTGAGTTAAAAATGAAATATTTTGAGCCTTCGAGGTAGAAATGTAAAATTCTCGATCATTAATTCGTTATATTTTATTTTGTAAAAGAAAATATTTTATTTGATTAATGACTTTTATTTTAATTATAATTAGAAAGTAACAAAATATACCCAAGAATCAAGATATTATATTTAAGATTTGAAAATTAATTATTAAAAAAAATTCTATTTAAATTTATAAAAACTAGAACGGACGAGTGCAAAATCAAAAATCTAATTCTGATCAATGGCGTCTTCTTCATTATCATCTTTTTGTCTCCTCGTCCTGTTTTTCTTCTCCGTCTCTCCATCATCGGCGGACAAAGCATTCATCCAACAAAACTGCCAAAGCAACTTGTACGCAGATTTTTGCTTGTCGTCTCTCACAAACGACCAAGAAGCATTGGAATGCGATGTGGACACTCAATGCATAGCCAATGTGGCCATCAAACATGCAATCCAAAACTCAACAGCAACTCAACAGAAAGCTCAAGATACGTTGAACAAGATCAACCCACCGCCAAGAGCCGACTGGGTGGCGCCATTGAAAGCGTGTATTGATTTATACGGCAGCCTAATCAAATTCCTAAATGGTGTATCTCAGCAGCTTACTTCAGACCCCAACATGCAAGCCAACACTGACAACGAACCCAACATCGAAAACTGTGGTCTAGGATTTCCGGGACGTAACGATGGATCGCCGATGAGGGAGTGGGATAGATTGCTTAGCATCACCGTCGAAATGGCTATTGAGTTGTGTGGTCTTACCGGAAGCCCGGGAACGAGACATTGAGAATCTTATGTGGCTTAAGTTTGTAATAAATAAAACAATAAATCTCTTTGTCTTGTGTAATTGATTTTAACGAATTTCTTTCTCTCCTTCTTTGTCTGGAATACTCAACTTCATCTATTGTCTTTCACTGTTTTCTTCTATTTTTTATCCAATAAATTCATCTTAGATCTTCTTTTCTTACTCTCTTTGTCTATCAATACCATACATTCTATAAATAGGGATCCGGTCGATCGACTAAGACTTCCATTCAGTTCATAACTATAGGTCGGGCATCTGGTTTGAGTTTGGCCTAAGTCCAAGGACCACTTGCGACGTTCGATCTTCTCCGAGTCTCCAGGACCTCAGTGTTTGAGGATCCATTCTTTTCATTGATAAACAGCATGGAGTAGTTTGGTACATACTATCTTCATGAGGGTTTCAAATTAATTATGTAATCATCACCAATAATTTCCACATGAACAGACACCATTTTCAAAATGGTGAAATCTCTTTCCATCTCTAACAATGATCTCTCTCCTCATCAGCAGTGATATGAAAGTGATAGCACTGTGACAATCTCCACATATTCTCAAGTTCTTCATAACTCTAATAGTAGCTCCAGCAGGCAACTTGAGTAATGCAAAACCAACGGCAAGCTTTTCACTGTGTGTAGAAAGGGCATACTCTTTATGCTCCTCCGATTCCACATCATGCAGGACAAATTTTGTATTTGGTGTGTAACCCATCTTTCTCATTTTGGCACCAAGCATTTCAAGGAATCGGTGCACCTCCCATATATCAGGGTGGTTTGTGTCGCTGACCAAGAATACATGAACCTTGTTTCCATACTCAATCCAACTGCACCCAGGTTCTTTCTTTATCTGTCGATCTTTCATCAATTTCCTAACTTTGGCAACTCCATCCCACATTCCAGCAGCAGCGTACATATTCGATAAAAGCACATACGTCCCGTCATGTTGTGGTGTCATCTCAAAAAGCTGGTCTGCAGCATGTATCCCGAGTTTCAGATCTTCATGTATACGGCAAGCAGATAGCACAGCTTCCCAGATGAGAGGACCTGGTTCAAATGGCATTGATGCTATCACCTCCTTTGCCTCTGTAATCCGTCCTGCCCGGCCTAGCAGATCAATTAACCGAGCATAATGATCTTCTCCTGCAACTATGTTGTAATCATCTTTCATAGAGTCGAAGTATCTCAACCCTTGGTCTACTAAGCCGGCGTGGTTGCATGCAGATAGGATGGTGAGAAAGGTTATCCTATCAGGACGAATTCTGTTATGAAGCATTTCTTTGAAAAACCCAATTGCCTCGAATCCACGGCCATGCTGTGCAAGGGCAGCGATCATCGCATTCCATGAAATATAGTCTAAACAAGACATTGAATAAAACACATGGTGTGCTTCTTCCACCATTCCACACTTGGCATACATAGTCACAAGTGCATTGCCAGTTGAGTTACTTGAGTCATACCCGCTTAGAAGTAGTAAACCATGTATCTGCCGGCCGAGTTCTAATGCTCCAAGCCCTGCACAGGCAGAAACTGCAGAAGATAAGATGAAATCGCATGGTTTTATTCCTTCAATTCTCATCCGAGTAAACAACTTCAACGCGTCTTCTCCAAACCCATTCTGTGCAAAACATGAGATCATCATCGTCCATGATAACATATTTTTACATGGAATGTCCCTGAAAAATGCAAAACCAGCATCGACCAAACCTGCATTTATATATCCAGATAGCATGGCATTCCAAGACACAGTATCTTTGCTGCCAATGTTAACAAAAACATTCCACGCACTGTTGAGCTTCTCACATTTCGAATACAATGTCACCAATACATTCTCAACAGGAAGGGCTGTTTCTGGATCGAAATTAGAACAGGCACGGATAATATGGGCGTGAATGGCTTTGCCCATCATGAAAAGACCAGAACTTGCACATAAGGTCAGCACACTGGTATAGGTAAACTCATCAAAGGTGATCCCTTTAGAATACATGCTCCGGCACAACTCCAACGCCTCAGAGAACAGACCATGTCGAACGTACCCAGAGATCATTGCATTCCAAACCACATCGACTCTGTCCGTCATTCCATCGAACAAAAAACGGGCGGAATTTACATCCCCACGCCGGACATAACTAATTATAATAGTAGTCCACGTCAGCTCATCTTTCACCAACATTCCATCGAACACCTCATGAGCAAAAATGATTCCATCAATGGAATCACACATGGCGTAAAGAGCGATTAAAGCATTTGATACCGAAACAACGCCCTCTGTCCCATACTTGATGGCGGCCGAATGCAGCTGCCGACATCCCCTACTATCAACATCTGCAATCGCTCCCGCCGCGCTAAGAAGACCTGTCATTGTGTAATCGTCTGGAATAAATCTGTCCCTCACCATCTGTTTGTACAATTCTAGAGCCCGGATGCCCAGACTAGCACGCGAGTAACCGGAGATCATCGAATTATAGGAAACTGTATCCCGGACGATTAACGGGGTCGCATTGAAAATCTCCCGAGCAGATTTATGGTCCCCGATTTTGAAATAGGCATTGATGAGCGTGGTCCGACCAACGATGTCTGGATGGGAAGTTTGGTCGAACATAGAGCGCGCGGAGTGAAGGTCGTTGGATTTGGAGTAGAGATCGATGAAACGGTTTAAGATGTGAGTTCTGGGCTTGAACCCCGAAGCAAGTATGTGAGCGTGGAGAGCACGGAGGAGAAAGAGGAGACGTGTGTTGCGTAGGGGGGTGATGCGAGATAGAAGCCGCAAATGCGCAGCGTAACGATTGGCAATGACGGTGACATTGACGGAATGAAGTGGTACTCCGGCAATGGTATCGTAGGCAATTTTGTTCATTCTTCTTCATCTTACTGATGATCCTCCGGAGCAAATCATGAGAGAAGCGGCAGGGTTTTGACTTTACAGGTTTAAAGTTTACAGATTTGCAGGTTTGAAGATTTCTAATTTTGGGTATTTAAAAAAAAAACCTCAAAAAATATTATAATTTATAAGATGAAGTTAAAATGAAATTTTATAAATTTTGATGAAATAAAAGTATAAAACTAATAATGACCGATTGATAAAGAATAATTAAGTTGGGTACGAATAATAGTCAATAGCTTATCTTTTTGTAAAGGTTTGGTTATGTGAAAATCCATTCCAGATTCAATAGACTTGTGTCCATGTTCTTCCCATTCGTGTGCACTTGTCGCGATGATCGGAATGTGAATCCCAAATTCCAACTCTCTGGCACGAATCCTTTTCGTCGCCTCGTACCCATTCATCACCGGCATCTGCGGCACGAATGAATGAAGTGATTATTATCAGAGGAAACATATAATATATGATTAATCAAATAATTAATTAACGTACCTCGCAATCCATTAGAATAAGTTTGTAAGGGAAATTTTTGAAGGTTTGATCGAATTTTGCAAAACCCTCCTCCACTAATCTAACGGCCACCATTCCATTTTCAGCAATCGTGACGTTAGCACCTAAACGAGATAAGAGTCTGGTCGCGACACGCTGGAGCGTAATCGTGTCTTCGACTACCAAAATATTTATTCCCGCCAAAATTTTATCTTGCAACGCCGCCGCCGCCGACGATGAACTGTAGTTGTTGTTGGTTGTGGGGGTGATTGAGATCGTAGTTTCGCCAAGTTTACATTCCTGACCCAACTCTCGACAAATTCTCAGTAATTGGAACAAACGTGAGCCGTGGAATGGTTTACGCAGAGTGGCATCGCATGGTGTTGTTCCATTTTGGAGGGACGTTATGGTTTCTGTGGAGGTGTCTGCATCCAGAAGCCAGGCAATTCTGTACTGATTCCGACGAACCTTTTCGGCGAAACTCCGTACAACGGAAGAGCAGGTCTTGAATACTTCAGAATCACTAGCATCGATGACGATGAGTAGATGAGTCATGGCGGTGGTTCTATTATTTCTAGAGAAACTCTCCATCAAAATACAAGGAGGCGATTGTTGGATTTCTCGTCCGGTGGTGGAATTATACATTGATCCCTGCAGGTTCATCATTGTCTGAATTGAATCCTCGAGCGTCTGTTTGAATTGTTCCGGTGTGTTTACAACATCCAAAACTCTGATTCCGTTACCCTCCATGAATGATTTTAAGATTCTTCTCGTCTCCTGTCCTTGAACGAACACCAATGCATCGATCGTGTGGTGATGACCTTCTTCTTCTTCTTTCTTTTCTGTAGGTGAAGATGCAGGTTTGAGGATGATATTGAATCTGAAACACGTTCCTTTCTGATTCATTTTCTTTTCCAAAATCCCGATCTCACCGCCCATCAGCCGAACGTACGATTGAACAATCCCTAGCCCCAAACCTGTTCCACCCTCCAATCGTGAAGCTTCCTTGACCTGAACATAATTCTCAAACACAGACGCTCTCTTCTCTACCGGAATCCCAACTCCGGTGTCATCCACCTCGAACACAAACACTACGTCGTAGTCGTCGCTGCTGTTTACGTTCGAATTCGAATGTTCTCTCTTTGCCCAGCCACGCAGCACGACGTGTCCGGTCGATGTGAACTTGGCGGCGTTGCCAAGAAGATTGTCCAGGATCTGCTTGATTCTTCTCACGTCTCCTTTCATCCTTGTTTCTTTAAAGATAGAACCGTCACATGGATCCCAGATCACTTCTAGTTTCTTCCGTAACCCAACCACGTGGAAGAGATCGACGGATTCTTCGATGACGTCTGCCATATCGAACTCGATCTCGTCGAGTTGCATCTTCCCGGCTTCCACCTTGCTAATGTCGAGAACCGAGTTCAGTATATCGAGAAGTTTCGCGCCGCAGACGATCATCTGATCCAGGTTTTTGTTCAGTTCGGGATTTGCCGCCGCGGTAGCATTATCGGGGCGGCAGATTTCGATCAGACCGGTGATTCCGGCAAGTGACGTGCGGATATCGTGGGTTGCATTTGCAAATGCAAGACTCTTGTTCATGCTCTTTCTTTCCGCTTGTTGAGTTGCCTCCAGTTGTTTGAACAGATCAGAGCGCAGAATCATCTCTTTTTTCTTGTGAATTCGAGTGAATAGAATCATAACACAACTCTCAACTGCGGTGATCGTCAGTACCAAGATCAAAGCCGCCATTGCCACCTTATCCATCTTGCTAAAATAATTCATATCTTTCAATAGAAACTGAGGGGAAGATGCTCAAATATTAAAAAATGGAAATGGTTTAAATAAATCTTATAAACAAAATCTATAATCTACCTTCCATAATTAAAATAATGTTAAATTTGGAAACTATTCAAATAATAAAATCATGCAATAATTAAAATATAGAAATAACTAATAAAAATAAAATAAAGAATATGGAAATTAATCAAACCATACAATAATTAAAATAAAGAAATATTCAAGTAACTTAAATAAGAAACCATTGTTTTTAACTAATATCATTTTTTTTTTCTTATTCTTTGTCTAGAATTGAAGTTATATTCTTTTAACTCTATGGAAGATTATAGGTATCACAGCGATAAAGCAAAAAAACATAAGGGTGGATGATATTACAGAAGGGATATCCAAATTCAAAAAGTCAACACAATACTGAGTCTACATTGAAATGCACTGGCAATATATACATATGGTATCTATGGAGGGAAAGGAATCTACGACATTAGGAGGAACTCTTTCGGTCGATTAGGGTCATTGCAAAAGATTTCATACGAGATTTGACTATCATCTATGACCACCGTCTATATAAAAAATCGCAAAGGCTAAGTTTGGAAGATACAACTATCAAAAGGTGGTAAGAAGTTTAGTTATTGGTTACTGACCTACAAGTCGAGGATTAACAAGATATATCTATTCCACACATCTTATCGTACTTTTAGTTGTTTATTTAATTGTTTTCTTAATATAGTTTTGTAATTATTTTATTTTATTTTTAATCTAAATCGTCTTAAAAAAACTTTTAAGAATCATCAAATCCTGTAAGATATAGTTGTTTATTTAGATTATTTGTTCAATATTTGGAAGAATTCGGATTTAGATACCTTGGTATAGGGGTGAGAACCGACTGTCTTGTCTTGTCTCGTCCTGTTCTGGAAAAATGAATTGACAGGTTTAATTGTAACATAGTGAAAAATAAATTATTATATAAATCCTGTAATTACATTTAATGATGCATAATTGCATATCCACAAATAATATCTACATGTATTGTCGTTTTCGTACACTTGGATGGACAACATTCCAAACAATAATATCACGTGATTTTATCAACTTTGAACCGTCCATTTTACCCATTCAGGCTTCAATTGTTCAAAGTCATTAATGGCGCCCGTTGGGCTTTGACAGACCATTAGTGGACAAAGTCACAACGATTTTTTCTCCGTTGATGTAAATATTGCAGAGCTTCGAATTATGGATTAGATTAGTCTCTTTAAAGAATAATAAATACACTGACTTGGTAAATATTCAATTTTGAAGGAGTAAAAATATGTACTCTTCAATCTTCTAATCCCAACCTAAAAATCTTACGCGCTTCCATCTGGTCCGTTGAACATCAGATTTTTGTTTTGTTTTGACTACATGATCCTGGGATTAATATACTAGTTGTTATTCTTATAATTTTAATTATGTACGGATTATGGTGCTATAAATAGCAATAATAAAAAAGCCGATTATCATTATTCATTATCCATTCACGTATTTATCATTAAAAATAATAATCATTTTCACAGGTATAATTGTATAAATGTATAATGCTATTATTTAGTATTTACAGATTTATATTCTAATATTCCGTCATAAAATTCAGCCCATATCACCATATGTGTCACGTCTTCCTAGTATTCAGAAAAATTATTTAAATACGTACATTAATGACGAAATATATGATATTCAAAATATTAATCATTTCCAAAAATTATATCTTTATCTTTATGGATTATGATTTATGAGTGGAAAAATAAAATAAAATAAAATAAAATAAAATACAGGTGATTTGAAATGAATGAAGTAATAGTTATAATAGTCAACAAAGGTGAATGGGTAAAAAAAGAACGAAACAAGAAATTGACGGTGTGTGGACAATAAATAATACAGCAAAACGTTTGAAATTCAAATGCACTAATAATAAGACGACACGTTTTCTGAATCACCAATAAATACACGCCACGTAAGCAAAATGACACGATGTAGATGACTCTGCATTGGAGCGGCCGTCGATACGGAAAGTGACGCTGACTGTCCGTCCTTTCCGAAGCCCCGTGGAAGACGCAAATTTGTGATATTTACATTCAACACCTTAAAGAAAAGAAAATTAGAAAGTAAACATCCTTCCTTCCTTGTTCACTTTAATTTCCCACGAGAATTTGGCAACGTCCGTGATTCAAGGAAGGGAGAGTAGAAACTAAAAACGGAAGCAACACACATGATTTATGAACACATCTTTGGGTTTGGACTTTAGTTTTTCACTTCAGATGTACGTTCGTTACTCAAAAACTCATCCATCTGTTTCTGCTTTTCCTTTTTCCCGCCGCTAATTGCACCTGTGGTCTGACGATTTCGGGTCCCACCCATGATAATACCCTCGCGCCCATCCTGCGTCGTTGGCAAGTCACATGCAAATTAAACCCAATTTTGTTAAATTCACGCAGCGGCCAATCTAAGCAAACTAATATTTTTAACTCGATTGACCTGACCTGCCTGACCGGATCGCATCGGATCGGATCTAATCTAAATATCTAGTCTGATTAGATCTAAACCATGTATAGACAGATAGACGGATGGATAGAGGGGATAGTGGAGGAGTGTTGACTATGGATTGACATTTTAGGCAATCGAGAACGTGGGTGAGGAAGACTGAAGAGATTTATTTCGTCACCAATCCCAATAATCCTATTAAAGTGTGAGATATACGTAAACTAATCAGAATTCCCGCTCACTATCATCTGATTTGACCCATTGTGCCAACCTTAATCCCACTGCACTCAATCCCACTGCACTCAACGAACACATGCTTTACCTAATTCCGTTCTAAAAAGGGAATATATAATATATATATATATATATATATATCTAAACGGGTCGGAATTAGACGAGAGGGTGAGACCCAAGTGGCATCCGGCAGGGGTTTGTTTCTTGCTAGCTTGCATCCGACAAAGGCTGGGTGGGCTGGTTTTCGTATATCTTTTCGCTTTGGTAAGTGATGACACATGATGGCAGTTTACTCACACCATTGACCACACGGCTGCTCTGTCAAATTTTATATTAAAACCCCCTCCGACAATAATAATGAATGAAAACTGTAAAAGATAAAAGAAGAAGGTATTCTATTCTAACTTCGGACTTGGGAATTGGGAGTTACGAGTTAGGAATGAATAATGACCGGTCACGTGAAAATGACGTGAGTACAGTAAATTGGGGGACTGAAAATTGAAAAATAATCTTGCGTTTTTTTTTTTTTTTTTAAAACTGACTCGGACGAGTACCGGACGAGTCAGGTTAGGTCAGGTGAGGATGAATCATGAAAGTCGTGAACCATTATTGATTTAAAACCGCTTCTCCGGGCAACGTGGCTTCCGTGGCTTTTTATTTTTTATTTATATTTTTTTCTTCTTCTTCTTCCATGGTTTTTTTTTTTGTTGTTCTTCGATCCAACGAAATCTTTTTTATTTAAATTTCGTGATTTTATGGTGCTTCACAAAATCTTAAATAATTAATTGTTTGTTTCTATGCAATTAATTAATTGCTTGGGTGCTTGGTCGCGATAAAAAAAAAATACACACCCAATGTTCATAAATAGAGAGAATCCCACTATTTTGAATTTCCTTATGCGCGTGTTTCCTTTTGCTTCCCCACTCTATTATCATCACCACCACCACCATCACACCACCACCACAGCCACCGGCAGAAGCCACAGTGTAGAGACGTTTCTCAGGTAAAATAAATACACAACACGACATGATGACAGCCAGACACCACCTTTTCTTCTTCTTCTTCTTCCTCCTCTTCTTTAGCTTTATCGGGAGGGTTTTATTTTGTTTGTGTTTTTGAGGGGTTTCCTGTCTCTTTTTTTACTGTGAGTGGAGGTTTAAAACTCCGGTCTTGAGTCGCTGCTTCTGGAGTGAACTTGCAGGTAGGAAAGAGAGAAGGAGACGAGAATGGACGGGTTGGAGATTGTGTCGGCGTTGAGTGGGAACGGTCATTTCCAGAACATGCGGTCGTCTCCGGTTAAGGAAAACGCCAACGGTTACGACCAGGACGAGGGAGAGAGGCAGAGGGAGGACTTGTGGGGGTTGGAGTGGAGTATGAGTCATATGGTCGGAGATGATATCTTTGTTGAGGATCTTCTTAACTTGGGTGGTATTCCGGAGGAAGTGTTTGACCAGCAGCAGCAGCAGCAGCAGCAGCCTCTGCTCGCTGACAAGTTGGGAGAAGGAGGGAAGAAAGAGGACCAACAGAAGATGGACGAGGACGAAGACCGTCGTTCCACAAACTCCTCCTCCGCTCTCTCTTACGACCATGTCAATCCTTCCGAACCCATCATTCCGGTGAGCAACCCGAAACGCATAACTTGTTTCTTCTTTCTTTACCGTTCGTTTCAAAGGAAAAAAAAACATGACTTTTGCGGTTTCCGTTTCAGGTAGGTGGCATCTATGACTTGGAGTGGGTTTCCCAAATAGTCGATGACAGTTTCATGGACATCCCTTGCTCTGGAATATCTCCGGCGTACCTACCCCTTTCCAATACTGCCACCACCAACAACCACAGTCGCTCACCTTCCGACGGCTCTACAACCTCAGTCTCTACCTCTTTGAAAAGAACCGTCATCTGTTTCTCTGAAAAGCCTCTGGTTGTTCCGTCTAAACCCAGGAGCAAACGTTCCCGTACCGGCAGAAGTGTATGGTCTTTCCGTCACCCTTTCCTTATCGAACCCATCTGCGCCTCTTCCGTTTCCTCCTCTTCCTCTTCCACTTCCTCCGCTTTTGTGCTGGAGTCAAAACCCATAAACCCAGAAGATTTCGTCGCCTTTTCCCCCGTCGTCCTCTCCAGAGGAAGAGGGAGACCACCACTTCACAAGAAAAAGAACCCACTCGGCGTCGACCAACAGCTGAAGAAAAAGAAGGGCAGGAAATCCAAAGTCACGACGACGACGACCACCACTACCACCATACCGACGGTGGCGGCGGAGTTGTTTATGTTGGAGACCGGGGATGTCGGAGCAAACGGAAGACGGTGCAGTCACTGTGGCGTTCAGAAGACCCCTCAGTGGCGTGCGGGGCCGATGGGTTCCAAGACTCTCTGCAACGCCTGTGGCGTCCGATATAAGTCCGGTCGACTTCTACCGGAGTATCGTCCGGCAATAAGCCCGACCTTCCTCGACCATGTTCACTCCAACAGTCACCGTAAAGTCCTCGAGATGCGTCGTAAGAAAGAAGTCCAGGTGCAGTTTAAGCAGCAACCACTCGAGTCAGCATCCCCGCCGTGCCATCTCCCGGCGGCCCAAGCGACTAGTCAGCCGCCCATTGTGTTTTGACCAGGATGTAAAGTGAGAAACAGAAGAACCAAACCGGTCCGGTTCTTTTCCGGCTCAACTTTGGTCCAACCGGTTCTCATGTACATTGTTCCGATTTTAGCGTTTGTAACGGCTGTCAGGACTCATGACCTTGAAGAAAGAGAGAGAGACATAGATTTGAAAGATGCCTCTGTGAGTGTTCGTACTTTAATATTACCCTTTCCTTTCTCCCTCTTTTTTTTTACCTTGTTGAACTGTAGCGGTAGATTTTTAGATCAGTCAAGACTCAAGAGACCGTCTTTATTTATTGTAATTAGTAAAAATTAGATTTTTAATCAGATAATCAGTCTCCCTAATCTCTTCCGTACAAGCATCGTTAATTGAAACATCATTTTCAATTTTTTCACCGCAGATTAGCAGGAACTGAGAGAAAAAAGTTTTTTTTTTTTCTTTCTTTCTTTCCAGGGAGTGTGGTCTAATCTATAACCTTCTTTCTGCGTTCTCTGCCTGTTTTAATACCTTTTTTCTCTCCCACCTTTCTCTTTCGCTTGGTTGGATTTTTCGGTTAGTGAGTTGTTTTTGTCTGGTTCTTCAGCCATCTACCCAGATTTATGAGTTACTGTCTGTCTGTAGTTATTGTGATGCTCTATTCTATATTTCTTATTGCTCTTCTTTTGAAAGAATAAAACCAATTTCATCCAGAACCCATGACTCAACCACACCTATTTCCCTCCTCCCAAGTCCCAATCACTCTCTATTTACCCTCACCTACTTTCGGACCACCCTCATCTACCCATGTGGATTTTCTTTTAAACCAACTTAATTCATACGACATTCATTCAACTTGGTTTTGGTCTGGTCTGGTTTGGTTTTCTCGTGACACAACCATCAGCCACCACCTAGTTGTTATCCATCGATCTGATTAAATGATCTCATATAAATATATAATCAATCTCACGTGGTTGGTTGTCTTTTTGGTGGTGGTGTTATATTTTAGGTTGATTCTCACTTACACTTCCATTCCCGATTCTCATATTCCTTCCTTCCTTGTGTTTCTCTTTTCAAATTTCCTAACGGTTGACTTAAAATGACTGTATAAAGAATAAATATTATACTACCCAATTTTCTTTTTTTCATCACAATGTGAGTGAGTGAGTGCTGCTGAACTGTGCTGCTCACTAGTGCCAGCCAAGTGGTTCTTCGAAGAAGCCAACGGCGCTTTTGGGCGGATTAAGTGGATACAAAAACAACAAGAGAAAAAACACGTTATCGTCACAACCACTACTACTGGTTGATAGATAGAGTTCTCATCAGTAATGGATGGATCCATGCGTGGAGACCACTCATTGATCTTTCCATGTGCCCGACATCATTTCAAAATAAATAAAGAAATCAAATTTCGGATAACTATTAACTGTTTATTTTTCATATGTAACGTTAAATTTTGGCAAAAAATGTTTTTTTTTTGTCGCGTATCATACAGATCAAACCAAAATTATTTAATTTTTTTGTAATCGTTGGTATATTTTGAAGATAAATTTTTCTACTTGTAAAAAGAAAAAGCTAAGTAGCTATCTTCATGTTATACACGTACTTTTAATTTTGTACATAACGCATATATCTTGTCGTTAAAGGTGTTCGGTCGGTTTGGATAATGAAGCTCGACCAGTGGGAGTCACATGAAAGCATTCTCGATCGTAGGATGGTTAATTATGTTGGCGTAGAATGAAAACAAGGAATAATAATAATAATAATACGGTGTATGTCGTCCATAGGATCATAAATTGAATGGTCGATCGTTCGAAGAAGAAGAAACCCACCCAGATTCCAAAATATAGACATGGAATTGGTTAGACCCATCCATAGATTTGGTCCGAGTCTATATGGGATTTTGGTTAAACCCACCCAGATTCATATACCTATAAAAATCAATAGTGACATGTTTGATTTTCCTTGTAATCATCACCGGATGGATATATGATCGGCCCGCTGTTTAGCTTGGAAAATAGCGAGAGTACGTAGTAGATGAGAAAACTACCAATTTTTCGTCTTCTTTCCAACGACGAGATTCATTGGATCTTAGAAGCATCATCTTTTTGAATGCCATCAGATTTAGTGTAGCCGAATAGTTGATCCTATTTATAAATTTAATGGCTTCGCTATTCAAAAATATGGCACGAAAAGTCTATGTATAAGTTGCATAGATATTAAGTTTATTAATAAATAATTGTTGAATAGATAATAAATTTCGCGATGAAATTAAAAGAATTTTTTTAAGAATTAAATTAGATGCTATAATCTTCCTAACTTTCTCTATTTTCATACTATTATCATTTGTTGTTATAAATGACTTTTTACCTTTCTATTTGATAAAATCGTTGATAGGTTTACCTGAATCCACTATGTGTGCGGTAGCATCGGTATCAGGATACCAACCAGAAGGAGCCAGAGATGTGATCGTGATATTTGCAGAAGGAGCTGTGCTTTGGACGGTCTGACCAGAGTGATTTGTGGTTGGAAACCTAACAAAATTCACCATGTGGTAACAATCCTTTACTACATGTCTTTTCTTTGAGAAGATTTGACATAGAGCTTTCTCTCGGCGATCCTCGTTGCAGACATGTATTATAGTTCGTGAGCCATGAGCAATTAGTGCTTCAGGCAGACGAATGTCATAGAGTTACCGAAACGCGTCGTACGTCACAAAAGGTTGGTACTCGAGACTCAAATCTTCCAATGTCATTAAGATAATTTGGGAATCCCTTAATTTCCCTCTAGCGCCGCAAGTTTATCTTTAACTGGTTAGGGCAGTAACTTGCGGTGGAACTGATGGAGAGAGCGATGTTAGGATCCAGTTGAGGATCAACTAGTCATGTTGTTCAGCGGCCGATCCCGGAGATAACTCCACTTTGCCGTTGACACAATTGAGGAGTTGGTATTTTCTCAGTAAAGCCGAAAATCGAGTTTTCCAACTGAAAAAGTTCTCCCTCTTCGAGCACGACGCACTTGACTTGCTTCGTGATGATACTCTTCCTTGATGTATCCGACTTCATCCTTGTTAGATTTTGTGCAGCAGAAGGTTCTGGAACTTATATCGAAGGTGACTGGATATAGTGATTCACAATGCGTGGATACAATAAATCACAACCCCATCAAGGATGCGTGGATACTCAAGCAATCAATGAATAAAGTGAATCACAATGAACTATTGAAAAACTTTTTCATCTATTACAATCATCTAGCTTATATAGACTCAATAAACATTTAACTGCTACCTGATAACTAATTCAGTTATGTTGCTACTTGTCAGTGTATCTAATGAAACAATTTAAGGCTCCATGCATATTCCTTTTTGTTGCATATATGGCATTATATTACACACACACGTCCCTTCTTCCCTCCGTGGACATTGCGTTTGCCGATAGCATCATCAGAGCAATAGCCGAGATGCTCTTCTGTCGAACCTCTAGATCGATCAGATAACATGGCCGCAAGTCTGGAGTGTGAGATTGGAGTATCCCTTGCGGTGACATTTTTCACTTTGATATATACCTTATACATCAATAACATCATAATTCATAAGTCATAACGAAAGGCATATATGTAAGTATGTAACTTTGTAACCCACGACTGTAGGGTATGTGGGCTCACGTTAGGGTGCTCATACACACAACTCTCTAGTATTACTCTTTCGAATTCTCGACCCCCTCTTCTATTGCACTAGGGGAGGTATTTATAGGATATTCCCTGGGCCTCCTGGGCCTAATAGTACTGTTCGGCCCACGGGCCATGGTACCAACAATATGGTTATGTTTTGACCAATTCCATGTGATAGTATACAAAAAACAGGTATATATAGTAGCCTAATGGTAAATAAGATGCATTTCAGATGCGTGCCATCAAATCGTGACCATTAGGATTTAATTTAATGACTAAAACAACGCACTGTATAAGACATTAAGTCATTAACATATATACGACGTAAAATAATATATTACACAAGACAATAATACATGCACGACGCAAAATCGATTTAATGAACAAGATTAACTTGACATACATAACAAGATTTAACCTGAATACTATTGATGGCAAATAATGTGATTTTGAGGGATAACATTCAATGTTTTCTAATTCTTGTAACAACAGTTTTTGGCGGCTTAGCGCACACTAATCCACTTCCGATGAGAGTACGTGGTAGATGAGAAAACTACCAATTTTTCGTCTTCTTTCCAACGGTGAGATTCATTGGATCTTAGAAGCATCATCTTCAAGAATGCCATCAGATTTAGTGTAATCGAATAGTCGATCCTATTTATAAATTTAATGGCTTCGCCATTCAAAAATATGGCACGAAAAGTCTATGTATAAGTTGCATAGATATTAAGTTTATTAACAAATAATTGATGAATAGATAATAAATTTCGCGATGAAATTAAAAGAATTTTTTTAAGAATTAAATTAGATGCTATAATCTTCCTAACTTTCTCTATTTTCATACTATTATCATTTGTTGTTATAAATGACTTTTTACCTTTGTATTTGATAAAATCGTTGATAGGTTTACCTGAATCCACTATGTGTGCGGTAGCATCGGTATCAGGATACCAACTAGAAGGAGCCAAAGATGTGATATTTGCGAAAGGAGTTGTGCAGTCTGACCAGAGTTATTCAATCCCACTGGTATCAGTCGTCGTGGGTGATTTTGTAACAGTTCGTTTTATCTTGAGTTTACTATTTTAGAATTAGTTAAATAATTAGAATTACTATGTTATAATTGTCTCATGGCAGAGTTAGGTTGATTGATTGTATTTTTATTGTATATATATGTGACTAAAGTGAATGAAAAGATATGAATAGAATACTCAACAAAGTTTTGTTTCTCCCTAAGGCTCTTTCGCACTACAAGAAACAGGGAAACAATCACGGCCAAGTTCAATTTAGCCACGGGAATTTACCACGAGAGTGGTCGTGGTTGTAGGTCTAGTGGCTACTGATTTTTAGCCACGGAATTGATTTTCCGTGGCAAAATAATTATAAAATATCAGTGGCTAATTTAATTGTCACTAAATTAGCCACGGCTCCTTCAAATCCGTGGCAAAATATGAGTGAAAAAATGGAGGGAATTTTTGCTAGAAAATTTTGCCACGGATTAGCCAAATCCGTGACTAAATATTCAATGAAAAAATGAAAAGAATTTTTATCGGGAATTTTTTACATCCGTGGCTAAATATTCAAATTAGCCACGGGCTTAGCAACGGCTAAAAAAGCCGTGGCTAATATTCAACAATTAGCCACGGCTTTTACTAACCGTGGCTAAGTCCGTGGGCGTAGCCCTGTTTTTTTGTAGTGTCGGAAGATTCTTTTTCTCAACCTCAGGCTCCTTCAGGAGATTCTTCTTCTTAACCTCAGACTCTTTCAGGAAATTTTTCTTCTCAATCTCAGACTCCTTCGGGTGATTCTTCTCAATCTTATGCCCATGTGTGGGATTTTTTCAGTTTATGTTCTCTAACGACCGGTAATCAAGAACGGTTGTTACATTGATGCTTTCAACTTATGAATTCATCCTCCGATGGAGTTGTTACAATCTTGATCAAGCTTCTTCTATTTTTGCAATCCTGAGCGATCTTCGATTTTGGGTTTGGATTGGAGGGACGATTTGAATCGACGACCCTATTTGTTATCCTGATTTGCGATCTTTCAAGATTTGCGTTGATTTGGAATTGTTTTGGGATTCATCCTTCACAGGTGGATTCGGTTTCTTGCCATTCAAGATCTCGGTTCCTGATCTAAATACCTGATATGAGGGGAGGCTTCTCTAGAAGTTCACCAATCAAGAAATAAAAATCAAGAAAAGATGGTGGAGAGGGAGGTCGATGGAAACCAACCAATTTAATCAAACTATTAACCTTGAGGTCAAGGTTAAATCGAAAGGAGGCGGTCGTGATATAACAGTTAGTTTTATCTTGGATTTACTATTTTAGAATTAGTTAAATAATTAGAATTACTATGTTATAATTATCTCATGGCAGAGTTAGGTTGGTTGATTGTATTTCTATTGTATATACATGTGACTAGAGTGAATGAAAAGATATGAATTGAATACTCAACAAAGTTTTGTTTCTCCCTCAGGTTTTTTCGGGAGATTCTTCTTCTCAATCTCAGACTCCTTCAAGAGATTTTTCTTCTCAATCTCAGGCTCTTTTGGGAGATTTTTCTTCTCAATCTTAGGCCCATGCGTGGAATTTCTTCAGTTTATGTTTTCTAACGACCAGTAATCAAAAACAGTTGTTACAAATTTGTGGTTGGAAACTTAACAAAATTCACCATGTGGTAACAATCCTTTGCTACGTGTTCTTTCTTTGAGAAGATTTAATACAGAGCTTTCTCTTGGCGATCCTCGTTGTAGTCTGCAAACATGTATTACGGTTCGTGAGCCATAAGAAAATGCTTCAAGCGGACGAATGTCATAGAGTTATCGAAACGCGTCGTTATCGACGTCTCAAACCTCCCAATGTCATTAAGATAATTTAGGAATCCCTTAATTTCTCTCCAGCGCCGCAAGTTTATCTTTAACTTGTTAGGGTAGTAACTTGCGATGGAACTGATGGAGAGAGCGATGTTAGGATTCAGTTGAGGATCAACTAGTCATGTTGTTCAACGGTCGATCCCGGAGATAACTACTCCACCTTGCTGTTGACATAATCGAGGAGTTGGTACCCTCTCAATAAAGTCGAAAATCAAGTTTTCCAACTGAAAAAGTTTTCCCTCTTCGAACACGACGTGTTGAACACTCTACTTTTGTTATATTTTTGATTTATACATCACATGCTCAGTAACGCGTGGGCCTCCTTGCTCTATCAATTTGTAGTCCAATAATGGTTTAGTATAAATATTGTATTCAGGTTAATTTTATTTTTTGGTCGATTAAGCTCTGTAAAACTCTATTCTTTGTTATTATTGAAAAAATTGGGGAAACCCTTATTTCCCAAAGTTGAGACGCGTTTGTCCATTTCTGTTCATCTGGATATTTCATTGCTTGGTTTTTTGTTTGGTTAAATCTTATTTATTTATATCTATACTTGTTCAATCATCTTGCTGCTATTTTATACTAATCTCACAGTATAGATTTTTTCACGACGCACTTGACTTACCTCGTGATGATACTCTTCCTTATTAGATTTTGTGCAACGGAAGATTCTGGATTTTATATCGGAGGTGACCTCCCATCGAGCGATGATATACCATTTTGACATTTATGCGTGGATATAGTGAATCACAATGCGTGGATACAATGAATCACAACCCCATCAAGGATGCGTGAATACTCAAGCAATCAATGAATACTGTGAATCAAAATGAACTATTGAAAAACTTATTCAGCTATTACAATCATCTGGTTTATATAAACTCAACAAACATTTAACTACTACTTGATAACTAATTAAGTTATGCTGCTACGTACTTGTCAGTGTATCTAATGAAACAATTTAAGGCTCCATGCATATTCCTTTTTGTTGCATATATGACACTGTATTACACACACAAACACACTGAAGAAAGTAGTAGATCCGGTGGCGTGTGAGTCGGAGCAGCCTGAGAACGGAGTAGATAGTGAAGAGTCGCGGCGGGAGAAGAAGAGACGATTGGAAACCCTAGGGTTTAGGTTTTGTATTTGATTTGTAAAAACTGAATAAAATAATTGCATCAATCCTATTTATATTAGATATCCTATTGGGCATTGAGTGTGGGCCGATTTAACTTAGACTTAATCTACTTAACATAATTTAGTTTAGATAATACAATTTATATCCTAACACTTCAATACCCTCCCTTAAGCTGGAGAGTGTATATCATAGAGTCCCAGCTTGGGCAGCAAATTTCTGAGTGACTCCAAACTTGCTGGTTTTGTTAGGATATCTGCAATTTGAGAATTTGATGTAACATGTAGTTTGAATAATCCTGCTTGTAGATAATCACGGACTAGGTGACAATCAATCTCAATATGTTTAATGCGTTCATGAAATACAGGGTTGAATGCTATGTGGATTGCAGCCATGTTGTCACAGTGTAGTGTTGTTTCTTCTGTGGGTTTTACCTGCAAATCATTCAAGAAATAATGCAACCACATAATTTCACACACAGTTGAGGCCATTGCTCTATATTCACTTTCAGCAGATGATCTGCTTATGGTTGATTGCTTTTTGGATTTCCATGCAATAGATGATCCACCTAAGAGAATTGCATAACCTGTAATTGATCTTTTGGTGTTGGGGCAATCAGCCCAATCTGCATCACAATATGCTTGAAGCTTTAGAGGTGCATTTCTTTTGTAGAGTATTCCCTTTCCAGGAGCCCCTTTGATGTATTTTAAGATCTTAATAGCTGAATTAAAATGGGATTGTAGTTGGTTTGCAAGATTTTGGCTAAAGTGGCTGACAGAGAATGCAATGTCTGGCCTTGTTATTGTAAGATACAGTAGTTTCCCAATTAGTTTTCTGTAAATTGATGGGTCTCTCATTGGAGAGTCAGATTTAGAGTTTTTGAGATTATGTGACATTGGGATTTTTGATGGGGAGGACCCCAGTTGACCAAAGTCATGTAAAATATCCAATGCATATTTTCTTTGTGACAAGTAAATACCTTCCTCTGATTGAGAGACCTCAATTCCCAAAAAGTATTTGAGTTTGCCCAAATCTTTGATATGAAATTGATTGTGTAAGTATTCTTTTAGTTTTTAGATTTCTCCCTCATTGTCACCAAATATGATCAAATCATCAACATATATAAATCAACAAGCATGTATAAGAGTTTTCATTTGATTTGAAGAATAATGTGTAGTCAGAATGTGATTGAGTATATCCAAAGTTTGACAATGCATTTGTGAGTTTCTCATACCAATTTCTGCTGGTTTGTTTAAGACCATATAATGATTTTTTAAGTTTGCACACTTTAGAGTCATTTGGTGGTAACATACCAGGGGGTGGTGACATATAGATTTTTTCTGATAAGTCACCATGCAAGAATGCATTGCTGACATCCATCTGGTATGTTGACCAGTTTTTAATAGATGCTATTGCAAGTAAGGTCCTCACTGATATTATCTTAGCTAATGGAGAGAAGGTTTCTTTGTAGTCAAATCCTTCTACTTAAGCCTAGCATTAAGTCTTTCAATATCCCCATTTGATTTGTGTTTGATCTTAAACGCCCATCTAGATCCTACTAACTTTCTGCCTTTTGGTTTGGGTACCATCTCCCATGCGTCATTTAGTTCTAGGGCAGAAAGCTCTTCATTCATTGCTTTCACCCACTTAGGGCTTTGACTTGCTTGTTGAAATAAGAATGGTTCAGTAGTTGTGGATATTTTGTCTAGATAATCAGTGTGGGAGGTAGATAACCTCTTGCATGTTAGATAGTCATGCATTGGAAATGCAGTTCCTCTTGATTTTCCTTCACTAGTTGCAAAGGAATAATAATAGTCATTTAGTTTAGTGGGTGGTCTGGTTTGCCTCCTAGGGTATCTTCTAGGATTTGTGTTGGAGTCTGATGGGGAGTTATCTATCTCTACTAGTTGATCATTGATTTTTTCTTGGACTTCCACTGTCTCAGTGGGTGTTTCAAGGGTACTCTCATCATTTGTTTCAGGGGATAGTGTGTCACTCTCTTCTTGGTTTATGTGTTTTTTAGGATTTGTGTCTGAATTTTCCTCCTCCTTAAGGGGGAAGGTTTCTTCATAAAATATCACATTTCTGCTAACAGAGATGTTGTGGCTGTCTAGGTCATATGTGATATGGCCCTTTTGGGTTGGGGATTGACCCAAGTAAATACATTTCCTTGACCTGTGAGAGAATTTATTCTCTTTTGTGAGACATGTCACATAGCATAGACACCCAAAGGTTCTGGAATTTTGGTTGTTTTGAGTGTATCAACTCATAAGGTGAGAGGTTTTGTGCTACCTTGGAGGGTAACCTATTTATGATGAATGTGGAGTGAAGTATAGAGTAACTCCATAGTTCAATAGGCAATGAGGATTGTATTTTTAATGCTCTAGCAACATTCAAAAGATGTTGATGTTTTCTTTCAGCCACACCATTCTGTTGTGGTGTGTGTGGGCAACTAGAGTAGTGGATAATTCCCTTGTCCTTTAGGAATTCATCCATGGTTAGGGAAAAGAATTCCCCACCATTATCTGTCATAATGGCCTTTACAGAAATATTGAATTGGTTTGCAATTAAAGCATATAAATTTTTAAATATAGGAAAACATTCAGACTTTGAGGAAATTAAGAATGTCCAAACATACCTAGAATAATCATTCACAACAGTTAAAAAGTATTTCTTCCCATGACTTGTTGGAGTGTGAAAGTTCTCCCACACATCCATGTGAAGAAGGTCAAATGTATTTTTAGACTTAGATGCTTGTGTTGGAAATGATGTTCAAGATTGTTTTGAAAAATGACAAATATCACAATGTTTTTTGAAATCAGAGTTGCAAAAACCAGAAATAATGTTGTTCAAAATATATTTTAATCTGCCACATGAGGTGTGGCCAAGTCTATTGTGCCAAATTTTTGTTGTAATGGCACCAGCAAAACAATTCTTACCACCAATGCGTGATAAGAGATACAACCCACTCCTCATGCTACTCTGTTCAACTTCCTTCATCAGAACATTATCATAGATAAAAGCACAAGATTTAGAAAATCGAACTGAATATTTATCATCTTGGATCAACTTGCTAATTGATAGCAAGTTGACTTGAAATGATGGTATGAAGTATACATCATTCAATGTGATGTAGGGTGATATAGTGATGTTTCTCTTTTAGGAGACCACTTGCTTATCACCGTTAGGTAAGGATATTGTAAAAGTTTTGCATTTTTGGAGATTTTGGAAAAGGAAAACATTTTCACTCAGGTGTTCAGATGCACCCGAGTCAATGATCCAATATAGATTTAAAGAACTAGTATTAAAGACTGAATTTGTTGTACCTGGATTTTTGTATTTGGGAAGAGTCTTGGGATTGTATTTCTCTGAGTAGAGGGGGAACCCATGAGGGCCAATTGGATTGTCAGAGTCTTCAATCTTCTTTTTACCTTTGTCCCATGCAGACCAGTCCTCTTCAGTGGACACACAGTTGGTTGAGCCCTTTGGTTTGTTTGTATCAGTAGTTGGAGTTGCAGCAGGGTTGGATTTCCTTGTAAATGAGGTACCCTTGGATGAGGGGTACCCATGTTGGATGGAGCATTTCTCATCACTGTGCCCAAAGGATGCATAGTGAAAACAGTAATATCTGGTGTTGACTTTTTTGCCACTTTTGTAATAAAGAGGCTCAGTTGGAGTAGGAGGTCTTTTCTTTGCATTTGGATGTGCTGGAGCATAGGATGGTCTTGGTGCTTGGGATGATGAAGCATTGTTGTTGTTGTTCAAGGACTTGTTTGCATTTGGGTTCCTAGCTGAATAAAAAACAGAAGCATGATGGTTGTTGGTGTGTTCAGAGAGTTGTTGCTGTGATTCCTCATGAATGACCATGGAATAGACCTTGCCAAAGTTTGGTAATTTTTCCATTGAGAGAATGGTAGACCTGATATGTCTGAAGTCATCACTTAATCCCATGAGAAACTTTCTGATTTTAAGTCTGTCCTCCCTGTCAGTGACTCTGCCATGCACTCATGTTGCAAACACATTTCCCACAACTACACTGAGGTGTTTCACCATATGCATCAACTTCCCTCCAGATGGATTTCAGATCTGTGCAGAATTTAGAAACATTATCACAACCTTGTTGCATCATGGCAACATCTTGAGATAGTTGATAGATGTGAGTCTCATTTGACTATCTGAATTGATCTTTAAGATCATTCCACACCACTGAGGCATCATCAGTGTACATGATTTGAGAAGCTATATCCTTGGAGACTGAGTTCCAGATCCACTGCATGACCACCCCATGACAGGTGGTCCAAGCCTCAAGCTCTTCTACATCCTCATCAACAGGCCTCTTAATTGTTCCCATGACAAAGCCTAATTTCCTCCTTGTCAGCAGGATGGTGGTCATCTGCCTACTCCAAGGGTAATAATTCTGATTGCCTTGTAATACATTGGTAACTAATAGAGGGCTAGAGTCAGATGATTTGATGAAGTAAGGGGATGTGGGATCAAAGAGTGGACCTCCTCTTGGTCCCTTTTTAGCCATTACTTGTGATCTGTTCAGATGACAGGGATATATCAATGTGACAAAAAAATAGATTTTATATTGATTAGTGAAAGTAATTAGTTTTGTATTGAGATCTAGAATTAACTGTTTATTTATTTGTTTTGATTTGTTGTGGTTATTAAAGATAATTAATTTTAAATTTTTGGATGATTGGATTGTGATTAGCACTTCATTAGAGTGAAATAGATTTCGTTTAAGCGGAAGCATTTTGATTTTAGTCTTAACATTCATTTTTAGAAGTAGGCTTGAGATTATCTTGAAGACATTATGTGCCTCAATTTTATTTAGGGTATACCTGGTGTTATCATCAGATAACATAGTTATGTTACCATCAGAGATCACTAATGAGTGATACTGAGATTCCCTGCCAAGGATCTGACTGATCAGATCAGAGATGTGATCAATACATGATTCAAATGCACAAATGTGCATGTGGGACATATTTATATTTAAGCATAACAACACAGATAGTAAACCAAACATACATGAAAGACACCACATATAGTACAGATGGTATTCATAAATTAAGCATTCAAAATATTTATTTCAAATATCTCTTACTTTGCATGTATTATACATGTAGTCATACCTCATCTGATATATGATTTTTACCAATAGTATTACACATTCACACTTAATGCATGAGTTTAGTGCACGAAGCATGTCATGAGATGAGTATGTCAAATGAAGCCTTTGTGATCCATCAGCGTTTTCACAGATAAAATATGTATCATAAGGTAGAGCCAGGATACTTGGTACTGATGAATCAATGAACACTATACATGCAACATAACAAATAAATCGTGCATCACAGAGTGTGTCTATGAAAGACACGCGTGCATCATGCAGTATGAAAGGTAGACCGCAAGATAGAAACATAAAGATTAGACATGCAACAGACAACATGCAAAGTACATATATAGCAAGATGATGCATGGAGTGGATGTTTAAACCTTTTCAGATTGATTATCATGTATTTCTCTAAGATTCTTAGGTTTACCAAACGTGGTTTGAGAAGCTTTGTTTGGAGCAGCGACTGTGTAGATGAAACTTTGGTTTGGAGATTCCCAGAGTGACCGGCGACGCAGCACCTCACGCAGGCTCTGATACCATGAAGAAAGTAGTAGATCCGGTGGCGTGTGAGTCGGAACAGCCTGAGAACGGAGTAGATGTGAAGAGTCGTGGCGGGAGAAGAAGAGACGATTTGAAACTCTGGGGTTTAGGTTTTGTATTTGATTTGTAAAAACTGAATAAAATAATTACATCAATCCTATTTATATTAACTATTTTATTTGGCCTTGAGTGTGGGCCGATTTAACTTAGACTTAATCTACTTAACATAATTTAGTTTAGATAATACAATTTATATCCTAACACTTCAATACACACACACGTCCCTTCTTCCCTCCATGGACATTGCGTTTACCGATAGCATTATCAGAGCAATAGCCGAGATGCTCTTCTGTCGAACCTCTAGATCGATCAGATAACATGGCCGCAAGTCTGGAGTGTGAGATTGGAGTATCCCTTGTGGTGACATTTTTCACTTTGATATATACGTTATATATCAATAACATCATAATTCATAAGTTATAACGAAAGATATATATGTAAGTATGTAACTTTGTTACCCGTAGGGTATGGTTATGTTTTGACCAATTCCATGTGGTAGTTGTGATAGTATACAAAAAACAGGTATATATAGTAGCCTCTAATGGTAAATAAGATGCATTTTAAGTGCGTGTCATCAAATCGTAACCATTAATATTTAATTCAATGGCTAAAATAACGCACTGTATAAAACATTAACATATGTACGACGCAAAATAATATATTACACAAGACACTAATACATGCACGATGTGAAATCGATCTAATGAACAAAATTAATTTGACATATATATATATAGCTTTGGTACTATAGCGCATCTAATGGTAAATAATGTGATTTGAGGGATAACATTCAATGTTTTCTAACAGTTTTTTGGCGGCTTAGCGCACACTAATCCACTTCCGATGGATTTGCGATCCATCTTTCCCCAATCCCCGCTGCGATACACAATCAGTAACCACCATCTCGCCAGGACCAAATTCCCGTTCCAGTTCCAATCGTGTCTCCGCCAATCATTACTTCCTCCGGCCGCTTCCATTCCGAGAATTGTCCGCATTGGAACCTCATCTCTCACTCCGAGGACTCGCGTCAGAAAATGTTCTGCTGATGACCAGAATACAAAGCCAGAGGAGATTCATACCCGTGCTGAAATCGCTAGTTTGCAAGTTGAAACCAAGTTCGATTTTCCGAGCTTATGGAGTCAGATGAAGCAGATTGTGATTTTCTGTGGTCCTGCGATTGGGATGTGGATATGTTCTCCTCTTATGAGCTTGATTGATACTATTGTAATTGGGAAAACCAGCACCATGGAGCTTGCCGCATTAGGTGAATGAATATTTATTCTATGGATTACTCTCTCTCTTTTTTTTCTTTTTTCTTTTTTATAATGAGTGATCTTGTTTTTTTTCATCGTCTAGTTTTGGTTATACTTTTTTATGTTCCTTTTAGGTCCTGGGACAGCGATTTCGGATTACCTTGGCTTTCTTTTCATGTTCCTCGGCATTTCTACATCCAGCATGATTGCCACTTCACTTGCAAAAAAAGTAATCTCTGGTCTTATTTTACTTGCAAAATTCTTCCACTGACACCTGACAATTGACTAATCGGAGGTAATATGGTACAGGATAAAGATTTAACACAACACCAGATATCTATATTGATGTTCATTGCTTTAATCTGCGGGGCAGGGTTGTTTTTATTGACCAAATTCTTTGGAAGATCGATGCTAACTGGTATTTTTAAAGTAATTTAATAAATAGCCATGAATTTACAAGAAAATATTTAATTAGCGATGATGGTACAGATTTATTTTGTGTCATTTCAAACATACATGAACTTGTGAGTTGTGACTTTGTTCCATATAAGGCTGCCAGCTTTTCACAATGGAAGACAAATATTCAGACCACTTTATAGTTTAGAATGTATTTTTTTTTATTAAGTTAAAGTTTCATTAACAAATGAAAAAAGGTAAATCCTTGATTACAATCATAGATTAAAAAGCGACGCTTAAAGCGGAAAAGCGCTCCTGGAGGAGCGCTTTCCAAATCGCTTTTTTTAAGCGGGTGAGTGGGTCAGGTTGGGTCGGGTTAGTGGGTTTCTACCCATCACCGGGCAGTAGAAGCTTGGAGAAGGGAGGAGGAGAAAGATCTGTAAGCTGCAGTAGAAGCAAACTCTTCAAACAGATTTCTTCCTCTTTTATAGCTGCTGGAAATTTCTCATGGTCCAGCACCTGTCTGGCCAGGTGTCTTCCCAAATTAGACACCTGGTTGGTTTGTTAAACGGTGTAATAAGTTATATTACACCTATAAATATTACATGTTTACTGTAATAAATGTTATATTACACCTATAAATATTTATAACAGGGGTATATATTTGAAAAAAAAATATTTATAGGATTTGAAAAAAAATAATACAGGAATATATATGCAATTTTTTAGAAAATTGCATATATTTACGAAAATGCTATTATCGCTTTTTTAGCTTTAAGCGCGCTAAAGCGCTTAAAGCTAAAAAAGCGCTAATTGGAAATTGGGAGCGCTTTATGCTTTTTAAAACTATGATTACAATAGCTCATGGGCAATAAGTAGGTTCACCATCCTCTCCTTATATGGTGCATCTGATAACATCAAATAGCTGTCATAGTGTCGTAAAATAATTCAAGAAATTGCAGCATTATTCTCAATCCAGTTTTGATTGGATTTTTTGTAGGAATTAGCATAAAAGAATATGCTGATATACTTCTGAATTTTCTCTCCCATCAGTTCTGGAGTGCACAGAGGTGGGTTTTTTTAAGGCGCCAATTACACCATAATTCGCAGAGATGCCCAATGTAATCCCATAAGCTCAATGACTTGCAGAAACCTTCAATGATCTCAATAGAATCACCCACCCTGACTACAATAAGGATGAATCTAGATTGCATCATTAGGCAATCAACTCAATGAAAAGAAGGATCTGAGTGGAAAGAGTTGAAAAACAGATAGGCATTAGGCAATCAACTCAACATCATGAAAGGACTGCAGAATATCTTTTAGAGTTTATATCTTCAAGAAAGAATGTGGTTTACAATTGGAAAGGACTACTATGCAGATTTGGGAGACAACCCTTCTGAGGTTCAATTTTTAGCTAGACCACTAGGAAGAATAGCTATATAGGAGAAGGTCGATATAGTGGAAACCACAATATCAATTCTATCGCATTTTATTTTTCTATTCGTTTGTATTTCTTCATTATCTTTAATGAAAACTTTTTATATTTGCTTTCAAAAAAACTTTTAATATTTGCAAAAAAAAAATTAACTTCACTATCACAGAGAAGACACTCGGGAGGAGTGTTATTTGAGGAGATGAGTTATGAGCTCATCATCCATTTTCCTTATATTTAAGGAGAATTCTACCACAATTTCCTTATCAATCTCAATTCTCAACCATAACAAAAAAAGATACATTACAAAACCAAATAGGAAAGTTTTTGTTTGATAATAAGTTAACTGATTTTGTGATTGTCTTTTTGGTTATTTGTTTCTAAATATTATAACTATAGTTATATAATATTTAGTCTGTTGGTCGGATTTATATTCACTATTCAGGTTTTGTTGGGTTAAAAAACAGCCACTTAATACCAGCTGCAGACTCGTATATTCAGGTAGATTTGTCTTAACCTTTTGTTGGTTGCAAACTTTTTTAGAGGTATTTGGGTCAGGATTAAAAGAAAAGGTTCCAAAGTAGTTATTTCAGATTTCTAACTATACAATTTTACTATTTTTAAAATAAAACCATGAAAATTGAATTAGCTAACATTTTCTGAGATGGTCCTGGTTAACTATTTTTTTCTGATCATTCTAAGACCATTTGATTAGGGCCTTGAGAATACTATTTTTATTTTTCAGTGGTCTTGAGAATATAGCCCGTTTTTGGCATATTTTTCATAATATTCCTTTTATATTTATTTAATATGGATAACAGTACATTATAAAATTATTATTCACACCAGCTTTATACAATTATCTGTCAATCTCAAGTTATGGAAATCATTTATTTTAGATCTTAATATGATATTGCTTGGCCAAATTATTCAAAGGCTTATTATATATTTGATGATTGTCTATAGAAGTAGCATTATTGTGTTAATATGATTAAATTTTCAACGTACATTGTTTATACGAAATTTATTCTCACCGTTGTGTATTCTTGTTTTCTTTAGATTCGAAGCCTTGCCTTCCCTGCTTTTCTTGTTAGCATGATTTGCCAAAGTTCTAGGTATTTTTTATTTAGTCATTAAGTGATGACTTCTATTTTTTCAGTAAATATTCTTTTACTCATCAACAAGCCATAACTATGAGATTAAAGAATAGAGGTGGCCTCACCTGTTGATTCTTTTCCATCTATAAGTTTTATAGCGGTGAACAATACACGTCGACAAGTGTATCACTGTTAAGCTCGACCAACAAGAATTGACCAGGGATTCTGGACATACGGTGGGATGCTGACGGAAATTCCGGCGAGCCCCTAGGCCCTCTGAATAACTCCGACGGACAATCTCGACCACCTCCCCGACAATGATGGAAAACCTCCATCATTAAGCCTTGCACTCGTAGGTCCAGTGTTGCACATAAATGTGCATTCCGGCGACGGGGTGCAAGGTTTGTGGGAAGGTGTCAAGTGGAAGGGAAGCACAAGAAACCTTCTATCAAATCCCTTAGCTATCCCACCCTGGCATTGGTAGGGCTTCCCTACCTTTAAGCTTAGTGCTCGTCGATCCAGTGTTGCAACGTGGAGTGCTTCCAGTGATGGGGCACCGAGGGAGGGTGGATAAGGGGCTAGAGAAATTGCTCCTTTTCTTAACTAGCGGGAACGAGAAAACATTCAGTTAGTCGGCATCACTGTAGGTTATCTGGCATGCGAGTGCAATGGATGATCTAGATAGGCTTCGATCTCAATATTTAATACGAGGGGGCGACGAAGATCTTTAAGGAAACAAACAAGGAAGTCACATCATCTTGGGGAGCAGAGCATTAAAAACTCGGATAACGATGTGGGCTCCTTGTGACAAGTGGGATGGGAGCCGAAAGCTCAGTTATTATATGCCGCTTGCGTCTAACATGGTATACATTCCAAGAGAAGCACTGAATAATAGGGATTCTTTAGATAAAACGACAGTTTCCATCAAGATGGTGGGCACACTAAGGACTGATATGGCTGCAGCGAAATACATCAAAATCACCTGGAAACCATGGGCTTCCTTCAGACTAACCAAGGTAGGCCAACAATCCTTCCTATTGGGTTTTCATGAGGTTGAGGACTTTGACAGAATTAAATGTATCAAATGGGACCATTTGGTCGAGACATGGTCATCGTCAAACCTTGGAACAAGGATGATAGCAATATTGAAGATGCCCTAAGCTCAATCCCGCAAACAACTACAGTCCACAAATCCACAACATCCCGCATATCATGTGGGAATATGAGTCTATCAATCGTATTGCCAGCACGTTGGGAGCCCCAATCTCAGCTAAAGTGGGGAATGTCCCCAACCCTCACTCCAAATCTCCACCTCCTCTAGAACTTTGTATCACCATAACCAAAGAGTTTAGATACCGGGAAAGAATTATGATGCTCTTGGAGGGGGAAAAAATCATGCTGCGAGTGTCATAGTTAATATTGAATACGGAAGGAAGGCCTCTTACTACTTCAAATATTCGGGATTTGGTCACTTGCCGCAATAGTGTCGGGGAAATTCAGGCGAGGGTCTCTGGAACAAGCACATTTCCGGCGATATGCCCGACGATGCAAACTCCGGTGAGCAACATGTCAGAGAACCACAACACTTTGTGCGCCCAAATGGAAATCCCAATTTAAATTTGAATGCGAACGTACGTATGAAGGAACAAACTACGCCCACATCGCAACCGCTCTGCCAGAGTTGAGCAGCCTCAGCAACGCAGAAACGACAAGTCTGAGGTCAGATATAAGTTGTCAAGAAACGACAGGTCTGAGATCGGGGATACGTCGTTAGGAAAATCAATAGGTAGTCAAAATCAAGGACTTGATGAACCGATGCTGCTTGAGAACAATAGCCAGCAGATTATTTAATAATATTTTCACTTAATGTACTTATTTCCTATTCTACCCCTCCATTCTAACTTAAATTAAAAACCCTTACCCCACTTTGAAATTTTAGTTGGATTTAATTTTAGTTGTATGAATTAAATCTTTAATGTTCTATTACATGTGATTTTATACTTTTATATGTATTTTATTTTTCTATAGGTTTTATATGTATTTATATAGGATCATATGTATTTTTATAGGATATTACTAAAATACCCCTGAAAAGTGGAAGCGCTTTTCACTTTTTTGAACTATGGTTTAACCAACACGTTGTAGTGTTCTGCCACAAAATGTTAATATATCAGGTGGCATGTAGATGTTTTCCCACCTCCCATGATGTTGATGCTGCATTTTTATTTTTGTCTCTACATTTCTTTTTCAGTTTAGGCATGAAAAATTCTTGGGGACCAATGAAAGCTTTAACGGTAGCTACTGCAGTAAATTGTATCGGTGATATTATTTTGTGCAGTTTTTTTGGCTTTGGTATCGCTGGAGCTGCATGGGCAACAATGGCTTCACAAGTATGTAGCCTCTATTTCTTACTTTATTCATACATAGGTTACTATGTAGTATGCCTATGTTATTTCATATTGATAGGATTGTTAATATTTAGACTTTTACCTGTGTTTACAGATTTCTGAAGTTATGGTTCATTTCGTATTATCTATACATATATTTTCTAGAACTCTAGGAGACCACTGATTTTTTTATATTCAAAGTGCTGTAAATATTTCATTATTTGGCATTTGTATTCATTGTGATGTATTTTTTCCCAAATCTTAATTATCTGCACAAATATTTTCAAGTAAGTCATTTGTAATTTTTTTGAAAGTGATAAATATTTTATGTCTATGGGGGGTTGAATCCAAAATCTTTTGTATCACATAAGGAATCTTTTACAATTGGAAACTATCAGAGAATACTCAACACCAAAATCAATCCAAAACAGAGTAGTAGAATCAAGAATGAAAATTCCTTCTAAACAACTAGTCATATAGTATTTATAACAAAGGTCATACTGTGAATTTGCATTTCTGGAAAGCTTTTATCTCAGAAAAAAATCTAGTGGATAAATGTTTGGATTGTAGGGTCAATAGTACGATTGTGTGGAGAGCTGGTACACCGATAAGCAAGTTGGGGGGAATGGTGGAAAGTATTAGAGATAGAAAGCATAAAGACATGTTAGCTAAGGGAATTTGGTCGAAGATGTCGACAAAATTTTCTATTCTCTTGTGGAGGGTAAAATGGGATCATCTAAACACGTTCAAGAAGTTAAGAAGCTGGAAAGTACAAGTACCTTCTGCTTGCTTTTTATGCAATCTGAAAGATGAAACTAGAAGTCATATTTTCTTCAACTGTTTCTATTCCAAATCTCTCTTAATTCCGTTGGCTGAGCACCTGAATCTCGTCTTCTGAAAAATAATGAATATTCCAGTTTTCACCCAATCTAGTCCAGATATTAGATTAGGGGATCTGACGGAGGCTGCGCTAAAAATTACGCACCACTCTCCACCTTGAGGGCTACTATGGAATGCTATTGGGTGTTTGTCGTGGCATATATGGACGGAAAAATAAAAGATATAGACAACACGTTAGGAGGCCTCCTGAGGTAGTCCTTAAGGAGGTCATTAAAGACATTGGTTTCTCCTTTGATTCAGACTATTACAAGAAGAGTTATTGTCACCCTTTGGAGACATCTATGATGGAAGTATGGGAGACCAACCTCCTGAGGCAGCGTATCTAGTTACTGTATAACTAGACTACATAGCTAATGGGAGAGAGTCAATGAGTTTCTTGCTCATTTCTTTTTACTTCTGTTTCTATTTCTATACTCTATTTTTGTAAATTGGGCATTAGCCTTATTTTTTTTAATGAAATTTAATTGCTTCAAAAAAAAATGTCTATTGCTAACTAAAATATCTTAACTAACTAATTAACTATATTACTTATTATAACATGTAATGTACTATTAACTCTAGATTGACTCTAACTATATATTTTTCTTCTCATAGAAACATCAATGATTAATTAATCTCTTAATTTACTTGCATTTTAGAATATTTAGATTTGTATAAAAAATGGATGTTTTTTGGTGAATTGGAACTAACATAAGAAAAGTTGCAGCTTTCATGATTAATATATAAACCTCTTCGTTATTACCAGATAGTTGCAGCTTTCATGATGATTCAAACGCTAAACAAGGCAGGTTTCAATGCATTTTCTCTACATGTTCCATCATCTGCTGAACTATTTCAAATCATTAAGCTTGCTGCACCAGTATTTTTAATAACAACATCAAAGGTTTGATTAAATTATCTTGTTGGTTCCTATGTACAGGCTCTCATCCATCATTTCTAATTGAATCCAAGTTTTCTTTAGGTTTTTTTCTATTCCATGCTTACCTATTGTACTACAGCTATGGGGACCATTACCATTGCATCACACCAGGTAAATATCAGTTCTTTATCAGTTCTTAAATATTTTATTATTGTTAAAAATAGAATTCATCAATTGAATGCCTGCCTTATATGCTGATAATGTTTCTGAAGGTCATAATTAATTTGTTCCTGATATGCTCTTTGTTGGGAAATCCTCTTTTACAATCTGCACAAGCTTTTATGCCTGAAATGATATGTGGAATCGACCGTAGCTTGGAAAAGGTTTGAATTTATTGTAAAAATAATCTCCACATCTTACAATTATTCGAAATTTATTTCCTTCCTGATGAATGATTGGGTAAAAGTCTCAAACCCATTTAAAAGAGGATTCGGCTAAGAGAAGATCCAGTCCTTGGATCCAAATGAAATTAGGGTGCAACCTAATTAAAGGGAAAAATATTTGTCGTCATCCTATCCCTAGAAACATGATAAATATCACTAAAGGACAAAGAGGCTTGATCGGCCATTCATTCACTCATAAGTCAGAAGAGAAAATCTCCCAAGCTATTTCTTAGTTTTTCGACTAAAGATCCACCTAGGACCACTTACCTCATATGGTCTTGGTTGACTTGTTCAGTTTGAGGCTTTGAGCAACAAACCATTGGAGATAGTGTGGTCGTCTGGAAGATGACATCGAGTCCGATTTTATATTGATCCAGCAATTCTGTTATAAGAAGCTCCTAAAGCAATGTTTATCACTACATTGACGGATTGTTCTATTATTGTTCAAATAGAACAATCTCCTTGGATCTTGTAGAATACAAGAGCTAGCTCTCCCTCACAATGGATGGTGGCTCTCAAGGTTTTACTCACAAAGGAATTTAGGAGAGGTTTAAGGAAATAATTTGAATAGTAAGGAAAGAAATCACACAAAACAAGAATGTTTTGTTAACAGGGTACAACCTTGCCTACCATCCCAGGGGGGTGATTGAGCTCCTTCTTACTCTTGGTGATAAAAGAATAATTATCACAATTACAAACAAAAAAGATTAAGTATTTATAGAATTAGTTGTCTTGGGAATTTGATGCAGTCCAAGGTTTCATTAATTATTATGACGAGGATCTGAGGTGTATTCAAGAGCAAGGTGGGCCCAACAACCTTAATTTGGCCCATAATTGGCTTGACCAAGGTCAAGCCAATTTTCACTCTTCCTAATAGATCTGGACGCACATCATTGGGCTGCCCATTTACCAATGATGTGAGTATAAATACAATGGGCCTAAGGGAGGAATCATTATTGAATATTGTGCTTAAGGTATTACTCTCTCCCTTGCTTTACTCTTTTCTTGCTTACTTTCTACTTTTTATTGATTTCTATCTTTGTTCTTGGTGGATTCCAAGATCTCTTACCATTTAATCTGAAGAAGAGTGAAGAGCTTCACTCTTCTTCCTTTACTCCTCTGATCTGTTCTCAGAATATTGACTGCACCAGAATTGAACTCTAGACAACTAATCTGATTCTCTCCAGCCCAATGGGAATTGAACTCATGAGGAATATTCTCCACTGATTCTTATGCCTCCCTTAGTAATTTTTTTTGAAAACAATTAAATTTCATTAAAAAGAAAGGCAATGCTCAAATTACAAAATAGAGAATAGAAATACAAATAGAAGTAAAAAGAAACAAGCAAGAAGCCCATTGACTCTCTTTCATTAGCTATGTAGTCTGGTTATAAAGTAACTAGATACGCTGTCTCAAAAGGTTGGTCTCCCATACTTTCATCGTAGAAGTCTTCAAAAAGTGACAACAACTCTTCTTGCAACATTTCAGATCAAAGGAGAAATTGATATCCTTAATGACCTCATTAATGACTATCTCAGGAGGCCTACTAACGTGTTGTTTGTATATTTTATTTCTTTTTGTCCATATATACCACGAAAAGCATTCAATGGCATTTCATAGTAGCCCCCAAGGGGGAGAGTGGTGTGTGAATTTTTGCGCAGTCTCTGTAAGATCCCCCAATCTAATATCTGGACTAGATTGGATGGGAACTAGAATATTCATTATTCTTCAGAAGGCAAAATTCAGGTGCTCAGACAACGGAATTAGAAGAGACCTGAAATAAGAGATGGTTTCTTCTTCCAGATTGCATAGTAGGCAAGCAGGAGGTACTTGCACCCTCCAACTTCTCAATTTCCTAAACGTGTTTAGTTAATCTCATTTCACCCTCCACATGAGAATAGAGAATTTTGTTGGCATTTTCGACCAAATTCCCTTGGTTAGCATGTCTTTGCGACTTCTATCTCTAATATATTCCACCATTCCCCCCAACTTGTTTATAGGAGTACTAGATCTCTACACAGTCGTGCTATTGACCTTACAATCCAACCATTTACCCACTAGATTTTTTTCTGAGATGAAAGCTTTCCAAAAATGCGAATCCACGGTAGGCCTGATTTGAATATCTTTAAGTGCCTTCCCCTTAATATACTTATCCTGGATCTATTTTACCAAAATAGAATCACTCTTATCCCAGTACTTTGAGACTCTTTTAATGTTGGTTGCAGTAGTGATAATAGAGAGGCCTTTGATCCCTAGACCCCCTTCGGCTTTGGGAAGAACCATTTGGGACCATGTGATCTCTTTCCTTCCATCCCATATAAATTTATAGGCCAACCTTCTTAGCAACAAAATCAGGAATAGCCATGCCTTGTGTATTTTCTAGCTATTATCCAATTAACTAGTTGTATTCTTCCTCCATAGAAAGGACATTTCCCACTCCATCTTGCTAAGAGTGTCTCTATTGGATTGATTAGTTTCTAACATTGGCCAAATGATTTTTTCTTTCCCGTCATTGGGAGTTCCAGGTATGATATGGGTAGACTTTTAACAACGTATCCTAAAATATCATGAAGAGATTGCATATAACTCGCAATTAATCTCAACGCAATTAACTCTAACAAGCCAATGAGCTATCAGTTCATTTCCCTGTTGCTTCTTTGATATGTAATTCATTTTATCTCATATAATAATGGAACCTTCCTTCATTGTTATTAATGAAAAACTTTAATTGCTTCAAAAAAAATGGACATGTTTTACAATACCATTATTACTTTTACTATTTGTATATAAATTTAGAATTGATGGATTACTTTATTAAAATGTCTTTGGCTTAGCATTCAACAATCCTTTTCAGTTCATTGTTTAACATCTACATTTCTTTTGCAATGTGCTGAAATATCTGATTTCTCCATCTAGGCTAGAATGCTGTTCAAATCACTTACCATCATTGGATTTTTTGGTGGATTGATATCTGGAACTGTTGCAACATTAGTGGTTCTATTTTTCCCTAATATTTTCACAAATGACAATCTGATTGTTCAAAAGGTTAGTAAAATCAAATATTGTCAGTCTTTTTTTCTTATATTTACAAAATAATTATTTTACAGAATTATAGAAGTCTTCTTTGAATTTTACTGTTTTTTCCCTTTACTGTTAATGGAGAGATAAATGCTCTCCTCCTTGCTTGTCCACTCTGATTTATACTCTCATGGTGTGAGTGGAAAATCCACCATGAGAGTCCATGCCCATTTTAGTTGGCTTGGTCTATGACTCGAATTAATTCTAGCCCATGGGAGATGAGAACATCTTGGTCTGCATCAATATTGCATCTTTATGTTACTCTTTTTTTAGTCCAACCGTTTCTATCAACTCCTCAAAGAAGGCACTCCAATATTTCACCCTCATTTTGTGAATAGTCAAGAAATGATGTGTTTTTATCCGCATCATGGAAGTTATAAGTTGTCATAATTTAACGAACTGTGGTTTCTTATACACTTTGAAGTGTTGTGTTGGACTATAATTTTTTGAAAGCAAATAATTTTTTTTCGTTATTAAAATGAAGGGCGATACTTCAAATTACAAGAAGGTACTGGACTATAATTTGGTTATCACCTTTTTCGCTACATATCATAGTATCATACTTCTAACTTCTTTACTTTTTATATGCAGATGCATAAAGTTATATTTCCACTTTTTATGGCATTGGTCATAACACCTTCAACACTTGCTTTTGAAGGCATATTGTTGGTAAGTCATACTTAAGATTCTCCTTTTTCCTGGATATTCAGATTTTTAGTTTTTTTTTCTTCAAAAATTCTTTTCTGTCTTGAAACTCCCTAATTTCTCATGTAGTTTCTACTTTTGAACTCCATAAACCCTCGATCACCAATGTTTCCAATCTGATCCCATATCTGCAATATAGTGTTATTTTGAAAATATACTTGTTAAAATATGTAATTCCATATTTATATTTATCAAGTATATTAAAACTTTACATTTTATGTTTTATACCTTATGTTTTTATGTATTAGGTGGACATGTATAATCACCAGCCAATTTTAGTTTTCTAAGCAGTTTTATCTTAGGTAGTTTTCTAGAAGAAACTAAAGTTATAGCTATATTGGAAGGTAACCTTCCAACATAAAATCTCTATATATGTAATTGTATTCTCCATTATAATGATCAAATACACATATATATTTATGATAAAACTATTCTCTGTTTTTATCACATTACACATTCCGCATACAATTGTTACATCTTTTTATCCCCATCAGATGTCATTGGTTAATATATAAATGTGATTAATATTTGCAGAGTGGCAGGGAACTTGGATTTTTAAGTTTATCAATGACCGGATGTTTTAGCTTAGGTGTCCTTCTTTTAATGGTATTATTCTATTTGATTCATTATTTTAAAGTTTAAATATTCTTTTTTTATATATAATGACTTTTATCCATCACTTGGTGATTGCCTTGGTAGTTTAATTCACTATTTATTATGTCATGGAACTTTGAACAAAATATGTGACAGAAATATCTATTGATCGTTTGATTATTTGCTTCTTCCAGTTTATCTGCAATAGGGGTGGTGACCTCACTGGATGCTGGTGTGTACTAGCTGGATTTCAATGGGTAATTTATTTGTCTGTCATCTATTTTTATCCAAGACCCACTCATTCTTTTCTAAAATATTGATTAACTTTTTTTTGCCAAGGGTATTTTTTTATACCATAATGGGAAATATAAACGGTGATTCTTTCTTTTCCTAATCTGCATCTGCACTATGTACACACCCAAGTTAGAAGTTAGATACTAACTAGTTAGTAATAAATTCTCTTGACACTATTACTCTAAGGAAAGAAAGTGATACTAGCATCTTCTATTCTTCTTTGATGTAATTGCTTCAAAAAAACAATTATACCGACATACTCCGATTGAGGAAAATGTTGTAAATGCATGTGATCTAATTTTTTGTGGTTTTGATTTTCGAACTATTACTATTTGATGTTGTTGGGAGAACCATAATCTGTAATTGGTAATCCTGGGCCATACCTAATTATTTTTCCAATGAAATTTTAACTTGAGAAAAAGGTGCCAAATTTGCCTATTGGCAACTTTTCATCTTAAAACATTAGTGGCTTGAATACAACTTTCTAATCCTTTGATCCAAACTATTTCAAATACAACTTCATAGTTAATAAGAACTACTATAACCATGCACTTCATCAGTTAGTCATTGATGAATCGCATGCTTCTACCTAGGCTCACCAGTGTGTTCGACGAGGATCTGTTTGACTAGAATTGTTCGGTCGAACGCACCTGTCACAAGTAGGCGGTTATTTTTCAAAAGAAAGTCGTTATAAAAAATGACCATTTTATCCTATTTAAGCCTATAAATTGGAGTGGGTCCCTAGTGGTGAGTGAATCAGTTATTTTCCATCGAGAGCAACCTAGGTGTAGAGCTTATCCAACAGTCGACCACGACCAAAGTCATCGAACTTATTCTTCTGTCGAATACCCTCAGCAAGTATGATTCACACTTTCAAGATATTTCAACATTTGAATTATAGATTTTGATAAATATCACCATTCATCTGAAACATATCAATATTCTGAGGTATATTTGAAGGACATTTCAAATTTTGATATGGTGGACAGAATTTATCATTCCTGTTCAATCATAATCTCACATAGATATGGCAAGTGCTTAAAACCACAAAACTTAATGATGAATTTTTCTTCACTTTCAGGCACGGTTTTTATTGTCTTTGGTGCGTCTCACTTCTTCGAAAGGAATGTTATACACTGAGAAGGTTACAAGAATAAACATGTAAAAGTTTGATCATATGGACAACCTCTTTGTGTTAGTGATTTTCATCACGATATTAAATGGGTAAAGCATATACATCATACTCCCATTTGATTATGGGATTTCCTAATTCATTAAGGTAACTTTTCACTTATAGTTGATAACAGAAGCTTAAAATGATTGATAACGATTGCTTTTGGCTACTGCTTCAGTTCTTTGTAATTATTTATTACTTTTTTCTTCTTCTATTGTCTAGATACTAGTTACTCCCTGGTTAGTTACTCCCTGGTTCTATACAAATATACAATCCAAAATACTAGTGTCTTTTTGTGTCTGGTTGATTAAGGAAATTCGCAGTTTGAACAGAATCCTTTTCAATCATTGTAAACCCATAAGGAAACAAGCCATTGTTTGATACCTGATTAGATAGCTATTAACAAACTAATGAAGTCACATATTGATCGATTATATTTTAAATTTCAGTAGTAAAAAATAAAATAAAATTTATATATAAAACATATTCATTTATTTGTTTATTCAGAATTGATATTTGACATCAAATATCCTTTTTTTTTTTTAAGCAACATCAAATATCCCTATTCTTTCATATAGTGATATTTGACATTAGGTATTTTATATATAAATGAATTATTTTATATTCGTACCACCTATATGAAAGAATAGGGATATTTGACTTTATGTAGTTATGACCTTATGAATATGAATATATTTGGTGTGGAAGAAAATAACGAAGAAAATCATGAACAAGTCATCCATATTAAATAGAGAGAGCAAAAAATTCCAAAATAACGAATAGTGCAGAAAAAATCACCGCCAAATAAAATCACAAAAATCCAGACCAACTGAAACCCAAATATGTGTATCATGTAGACATAATTTTTGAGAATTGATGCTTACATTAGTAATGTATTCCATCAAAGGATTTACCTCTGGTAATTGAGTAGTTTTTATGAAAAGTATGATCCAATCATGTTGTATTTATAATAAGTTGGAAATTTAAATGGATAAAACCTTAAAATAAAAAACATTGATACAGGTGATATGAAATCCTATACAAACAGTGGCTGAGATTGGTGGCATATATGTTTTGGATTTATTTGTTCAACTAACATCGCAACAACGTTGCAAATAGTTTACTCAGTAACTTTGCTGGCAAGAATACGATCCCGCTTTTCAATATACCCATAAGGAAACCAACCAGCTTCGCCATTGCACTCACCTTCTGCCCAACCATTGTTTGATACCTGGTTAGATAGTAACAAGCCAATGAAGATACATTAGGATGATATTTCTGAATTGGTTTGCTCTATTTGCTAGAAATATCAGGATTATATCAGAGAAGGAAAAAACCTTTCGAACAACTACAAAGTCTCCTATAGACAAATTGAGTTCAACATCTGATTCTGCTTTATATGATTGTATAACCTGTAGGAAAGAAACTATCAAGTTTAATCAAAAATAAAAAAAATCGTGTACTAATCTTACAGGCTACAGAAGTCGCAAATCACAATGATTTTTTTAGCTTTCTTAAGAGAGTACCACCTCGCCTAAGAAGAATCTCAGTGCATCAGTTGCCGCATCATCGTTCTGAGAAGAGAACGATTCATTGACTTCTTCATACGATGGAGGTGGCGGTACAGGGGCATATTGATTTGCAGTTGCATCAATCTGTTGATGCTCCGAAACCATCTGTTAGTGTTACACATAAAAACAGGAAAGCCATACCAATGCATTATTATCCATGATACAACAATATAAGCTATCTATGTACATTAAATCACATATAATAAATTAATAATATGTGCTATTGTTCCATGCTAGAAATAATGAAATAATGTGGACTCAATTTGGATTTGGAAATCTGAAATTAGTAAGATAGAACCTCAAGAGGTCTCCCAATCTAGTGATATTAGATTGAGGGATATAACGGAGACTACGCAAAAAATTACGCATCACTCTCTCCCTTGGGGGCTACTATGGAATGCTATTGGGTGCTTGTCGCGGCATATATGGACGGAAAAATATAAAAGATACAGACCACGTTAGTAGACCTTCTGAAATAGTCTTTAAAAAGGTCATTAAAAACATCAATCTCTCCTTTGATCCGGAATGTTACAAAAAGAGTTGTCATTCTTTGGAGACATCTATGATGAAAGTATGGGAGACCAACCTTCTGAGGCAACGTATCTAGTTACTGTATAACTAAACTACATAACTAATGAGAGAAAGTCAATGAATTTTTTGTTCATTTCTTTTTACTTCTATACTGTAACTTGGGCATTGCCTTTTTTCCGTAATGAAATTTAATTGTTTTCAAAAAAAAAACTCAAGAGGATGTGGTGACCAAGCTTTTTCATGCGACGCCTAGGCGTCGCATAGGCGACCATGCGCTCCAGCGCATGTAGGCATTTGCCTTCATGCGCTGGAGCGGGTTAGACGGGTCCGGGTCGGATCTGACCCGGACCCGCCTAACCCAATAGGTTTGTTTTTTTATTTTTTATTTAATTTAAATATAAGGCCAAACAACCCATTTAAGGTCCATTTAAATGACTTAAGTCAGATAGCAGACTAAGCAGAGAATACCCTGCTTTTGGTTGATGTCACCAAGGTTTTTTAGGCGACCATGCAGTCATGCGATGGCCATGACCGCATGGCCGCCTAGGCGCTTCAGGCGACGCCTAGGCGCTTCAGGCGACGCCTAGGCGGTCGCCTGAAAATAGGTGGAAATTTATAATAAATCAGGTGGGAAATATAATATATACCCTGAGTTTATAAATATTTATAATAAATCAAGTTTTTTACAATATATACCCTAAGTTTATAAAATATATATATAATATATATAATAAATTTATTATATCATATATAGATCAGGTGGGAAATTGGTATTTTTAAGGGAGCAAAGCTAGGGTTTGCAGAAGTTTCTCTGTTGAAAGAAGAAGAAGAAGGGGATGAATAAGGTCCAGATCTGCGAACGTCCACCAGATCTGCAGATGTGGGAGGAATAAAGTCCAGATCTGTGCAGATGTGGAGACCAGATCTGCAGACGCGGGAGGAATAAGGTCCAGATCTGTGCAGATGTGGAGACCAGATCTGCAGACGCGGGAGGAATAAGGTCCAGATCTGTGCAGATGTGGAAGAATAAGGTTTTTTTTTATTTAGGTAAATGGGTTAGGCGGATCCGCCTAACCCGGCCAGCGCATGAAGGCAATCGCCTACATGTGCTGGACCGCATGATGGCATATGCGACGCCTAGGCGTCGCATGAAAAAGCTTGGATGTCACCACCAAAGTTTTTTAGGCGACCATGCGGTCATGCGATGGCCATGACCGCATGGCCGCCTAGACGCTTCAGGCGACGCCTAGGTGGTCGCCTGAAAATAGGGTAAATTTTGCAAATTTACCCTGAACTTATATATATTTGCTAAAAAATATGGGTAAATTCAGAAACATTTAAAAAAATATATACATAAATTTTAAAACCTGAAATTACTAATACAAAGTAATAGACCTATTAATCTAAAATTTAAAATGTAAATACATAGATTATAAGACTTCTATGAATTTAGGGTTAGAAAGGTGCAAGAAACAAGAAAGAAAAGAAGTTAGGGTTTTTTAAAACCCTCAACCTCTTATTTAAATGACTTAAGTCATTTAAATGGGCCTTAAATGGGTGGTTGGGCCTTATATTTAAATTTAAAAAAAATAAAATAAAATAAACCTATTGGGTTAGGCGGGTCCGGGTCAGATCCGACCCGGACCCGCCTAACCTGCTCTAGCGCATGAAGGCAAATGCCTACATGCGCTGAAGCGCATGGTCGCCTAGGCGTCGCATGAAAAGGCTTGGTTAAGACAAACAAGTACCAACATAAGAACTCTGAAATCGAGTTAGAAATGGAGTATTTATGATAAATAAAAGACAAGTTACCTTTATTATTTTCCGATCTGTTGTCTGTTTTTTATTTGTTTATGGTTTGAAATGCCCCATTAATCGGTGGCAAAACTCTGACCATCGTAGGATGGTCAAGTTAGCTTGCTCTTAGGTTTGTATATCGGTCGGATTCGGTTCGGATACCATCCGAATCCGGATAATATCCGGATAATCTGAATCCATCCGAATAATATCCGAATAGGAAAATCTGAATTCGGATAAATTTTCGGATATCCGAAAAATCCAAGTCCGGATAACTTTTTATTAAAAACCTTAAAAAATCTTAAAATAAAATTCTAAAAATATAAAATCACCTTTAATAAAGTTAATTAATAGTCAATTAATCACTCTAAAATCTGGATAATCCGGAAGTCAATTTATATTTATTCGGATATCCAGATATCCGAATCCGGAATGATCAACTGAATTCGGATTTTAACGGTGGATATTGCAGATATCCGAATTCGTTCGGATAATTTTCGGATATCATTTTTAGTATCCGGATCCGGAATCCGGAATCCGAAAATCCGAATAGACATATTCGAATTCGAAAACGGATACGAATACGGATTTCGTTATACTATTTACAAGCTTACTTGCTCTAATACCACTGAGACAAACAAGAACTCTAGAAATGGAGATGTTTGTTTTGATTAATAAAATTGACCAATCATTAAAATTTAAGCACTTTTGAACATTTTGATAGCGAACCATTTATATAGTTTATAACTTTATATGTCAAGATTTAAAAATAAAAACAGATAGTGAATGTATGCTGACAGAATCCACCGGTCAGCATAACCAGGTATTCAGGATGATCAGGTAATATCAAGCCGAATAGCCATTTGATTAAAATTAAATCAAAGATTCAAAAGGGTATAAAACCCCTTTGCTTTTTTTTTGAGAAGATAACTTTTCAAGTTTTCATCAGGTATGAAGAGGGTCTTGCCCAAAATTACATAGAATAACATAAATATTAGCCCTTACAGTCTCGCATTATACAGAATGGGCAGAGAGGCCAGAGACTACTTCTCCACTGATTACTAGAGACTAGTTAAGTGACTACTTCTCCACTGGTTTATTGCATTTAATTTCCATGACCCCAAGGTCTGGTGGCTTTTCTTTCACATCAAAGAAGACCATGCAGTCTTTGAGTATCTCCCTTGTGACCAACTCCTTTAGTCTGGATTTGTTCTCCTACCATCTTTTGTTTCTTTTCTTCCAGAGGCGCCAAGCTGTTCCACCCAAGAGATTCCAAGGTAACCTCCAGAAATTGGAGTCCCTTCTTAGTTGGATGTTGTCCATTACATCTCCCACCATTATATCTCCTACCATGTGCATTCCGCATGATGTGATTTGTTGCAACAGAAAAATTTAGGAAATATTTAAGTAAGGAAAACAAACCCCTTTGTTTATGAGACCTAATTTAGGAGAATAAAATGCATTCAGTCTTCCACTTAATTTATACACGCATGCTGTCTGAAGATCAAAAAAGGCTCTTGGGAACCTCTTCTTCAAATGAACTTACTCTAGTCGCATCATAATAACAATGTCAAGAGAGCATGCTGTCTGGGCAGCTTTCTACTCCCGAGTAGGGGTGGCAATAATAAATACGATTCGTAAAAAACACGACACGAACACGACACGTTCATAATAGTGTCACGTTAGTGTCGAAAGTTTTGACACGATTAATAATAATATCGGTTTAGTGTTTGTGATAGGGTAGAAACCCTATCAGATAATAAACTATACTAAAAGACGGAAATGTAAATAAGATAAAGAAACTGCTAAAATACTTCTTACTAATCACCTCCTTGTATCTCCATAATACTTGGTATTTATAGGATCAATCCTTGCATTCATGGGATTGATCCCCCCACGTACAACCCACGTTGGGGTCATGGGTGTGCATGTATACCCATGCAACCATAATAAATATCTATAATATATAATAAAATAACTGCAAGGTCTATTTATAGTATATAATACTATAATGTCTAATATTACAATATATAATATATTAATATTTATCCATTTCCTTAATACCTCAAGGTCTAGGATGTAATTACGGTCCGGTCATATCAGTTTGCCTCTAAAAACACGACACGATTACACGAAACGTAACTTGACACGAAACAACACGATAACATGAAACATATAATATTATATATTTATAATTTTATATTATTAATTAACTATGTTTATAAATTTTGTATTAGAAAAAAAAGATCTCTATATTATTATTGTTATATAAGAGTGGTTGGGGGTAAAATAATATTTTTATAAGATAATAGGGGAGACATTCAAAATGTACCCATAAAATTTTTATGTACAACCCCTAATATAAGAATGGTTTGTGTCGTGTCAGTCGTGTTGACACGGATTCGTTCGTGTCAATGTAAAAATGAGTCGTGTTACATGAATTGGCAGGTCTACTCCCAAGCATTGAGCATGAAGATATCAGAGTGGAACAACGTGTGATATCATAGAGATCATTCAGAGTTTCACCAAAGGATCCAATTGTTGGTGGCTATATTGGGCCTTACTTGAAGTCATGACATGATGTATTGGACATTAGGATCTCAAACAGATGAAAAGCAGAAGATGGATGAGATTCCTTAATCATTATGCTTCAACAGTGGGGAGTCTCAGTACACCATGATTCATACAGTAGGAGTTGTGTCAAAATTTATGTCCAATCCCGGGGAGGAGCATTGGAAGGAAGTGAAGTGGATCTTTAAGTACTTAAGATCTACAATTGATATTGGGTTGGTCTTCAACAACAAGGCAGTGATGTTGAATGGTTTTTGTGATGTTGATCTAGGACTCTAGGAGGGAATCTAGATTCAAGTAGAAGCACCTTTAATTATGTCTAGAGTGTCAACTGTCAAGTTTAGCTCGGCTCGTTCAAGCCATAAAGTCAAGTGTCTCTTTCTACTACTGAAATTGAGTATGTTGCAGCTACAAAAACAGCGAATAAGAAGGTTTGGCTTCATGCAGAATGTCAAAGTGATGCAATTCTGTTGGCTAGAGGGACTGTTAGAAGAGTTAGACTTCATGCAAAATGATGCAATTCTGTTCAGCGACAGTCAAAGTGCCATTTATTTGGCAAAGAATTCTAAGTTCCATTCAAAGTCCAAGCATATCAAAAACAAATATCACTTCATCATAAAACATATTCAAGATGACGGATTAAGCATTCAAAAGGTGCCAACTGTCAAGAGACAAGAATGCAGTTGATATGCTCACTAAGGTGATGAGTATCAACAAACTAAAGCTATGTATGGCTTTAGTAGAACTCCTTCCAAGATGTTGATTGAACAATTTCCAAGTGAGAAAGTTGAGGAGTTATAAGAGAGTATTAAGGGAGTCATAAGTGATGGAGATTGTCAATTGACAATTATACCCTTAATAGTCATGTAGATATATTATTAAGTCACATGACCATGGATGGAGGGTTTAGATGCTTTGTTAGCATATGGGCGGTCATCTTGGGATCTCACCAAAATAACCTTACTATATATATATAACCTAATTCTCATTGTAATCACCGAATATTTTTTCTTATTATTACCACCGAGAAAGCAATCAAAGTATCATCCGTGGATGTAAATCCTTGTCTTGCTTATTTTTCTTCTTTTACACTTGTGTGTGATTGATCTCTGTTCACTGATCTGATCAGATCGGGAAACAGCTTTAGATATGTTAATCCCTACCTTGGCTATAACGGTCTGGCAGGACATATCGCTGGCGCTATGCCTTATCCGGGATCATGAGTGTATCCTGACCTGGGTACACCCGAATAAAATAATAATAATAAATATTTTAAAGGAACTAGGACTCTCCCAACAGGATTTTCTTCCTACAGCTCTCTCTCAGTGACCAGACCTCCTCCCAGCGTCTCAGCAACCTCCGGCGAGCTCTGACCTCCGACCAACTGCTGTCTGACGACCAGAACTTCATCTTCTTATTTTAGCAGTAAACTCATTTTCTTAATGTTTCATGTTCCATACTATATATTTTAATTTTTAAGATGATTAATTTACAGATATTGATTATTAAATACTTGTATTTACAAGTAGAATATAGTAAAGTAAACAAAACGCTGTAGCACCACTATAGTCTCTAATCTCTATAACATTATAGCTCTGATAACGACCGCTACGCCTCTATCCGCTATTTAGAAATTAGAAGTATGTATTATCATATTGAAGAGTGAGGTTGATTGGTTGAAAGCTATGCACGTGAGGACAATGTTGTTAATTGTTAAATGAGATACAAGATTAGAGTGTCGGTTGTGGAGTTGGTTTCATCTCATTGATCAGTCTCGTGTGCTGTTTTGTCATGCTAACTCTTTTTAATTCCATAAAAAATAAATAATATGATGTTTGTATCTTACCTCCGTTTGAAGCTGATCGAGAATATGCAGAATCTTCTGATGGTAAGTACGTTCGGATTCAACCTGCATTGAATTGTGAAAAAGAAAAAAGACAGCCATTATACCACCTACTTGGTTCTGATTCAGAATTTTGAAATACTTGGTTTAAATTTATTTTGAAATAAGAAAACCCCATAAAAGATTATAAAAGAAATATACCATCGCAATGATATGTTGTAAAGTCATTTTTTGTTGTTGGGTTTCTACGGCACTCATTGCTATAGAAGCCTCTTTGCCTAATATCATCGTGTTTGACTTCAGCTCGTGAAGCTTGGCTTCAGCAGCTTCGATCTTTAAATTGTTATCGCCATTTCCCGATGTTTCTCTTACTCTAATCTGACGTTTGGAAACTTCAATAGCCTGCGAAAAATATAAAGAAGATCTATGAGAAGCATTAGAATGATGATTGGCGGAGATGCAGAACTAAAGGAAAGTCCAATAGTACGTGGATTTGTAGAACTAAGAAAGGTATAAAAAGAGTGGCATTGTAGAAAAGTATAAGAAGAGTGGGATTGTGGTAGAACTTTAGTTTCATCTCAGAAAAATGAATTAAGATTTAAGGATTGGCTAATATCTCTATGTTGCAACTTGCAAGGTAGTTCACTAGTGCCTATAGAAATTAATATATTTATAAATAATTAAATACCCAGCAAAAAAAATTAAAAATCACATTTATGCTACCTGAGCTTCTGCTTCTTGTCGCATTCGATCATAGCGCTGGGCAAGATGGCGAGCATCATCTAATGGAGCACTTGTCACAAAAAATCTTAATGGCTCTGCTACCTGGATTGTAAAAAAAGTTAATCAAACGATGATCTAAATAAATAAATACTTAAAACAAAACAAAAAAGTAAAGTGCACTAAAAAAAATACCTGGGTGCCAAGGGTTTTCATGAGGTTCATTCGTTCCTTTTCAATTTGAGAACGAGCATTTCCATAACTCAGAGAAGCTTTAGACAATATGCTTCCACTAGTACATGTATTCTCCCCACCATATTTTTGACAATCTTCGGATAATTTTTTGCCTGGCACAAAAAAACTTATTATGGATGGGTAGGTGGGTGAGTACAAGAACATGTACATTCACAAATAGAAAGGTGTTTCTTCTTAGCCAACCTATTTCAATTTGCTTGGAACATGTAACAATATAACCCTCCACTCCACGAACAATGTCTCTTTGGAAATGCTGTGAAAACAAGAATAATGTGATTAAAAGTTATAAAGAAGGAAAAGATCCTTGAAATCTGTAAGGATTAACCAACTTTTGCAGCACGGGTTGACATGTAGAGCTTTTCAAGTTTCTGACGCTGTTGAAACTCCGCATCATTAGCCGCAAAACTATCTGAACTTCCATAGCCCCCACCAACAAACTGTTTAAAGACAGCCTGCAGTTTTAGTTAAAACCCATTAGGACAATGCTATTAAATTAGGTCAAAATGAATTAACACCAGATCTCGATCACGGTTGGTGTGTTGATTCTACGATGTGCGAAATCACCATTCCATTGGTGGAGTGAACTAACTAAATAAGGTATTTTCATCGAACTATCATTACCTGCTGTTGCTTTGCGACCTGCTCCCTGAGCTTGGAAGCTTGCTTCCTCAAAGCATCCATTAACCAACAATGGAGAGAAAGAAAATCAGGGAAGATCAATCGACGAAGAGACTACGTGAAAATCGATGAGGTCAAATCGATCGATCGATCGAAGTGAGAATCATAAGCCGAGGTGTTGATCCAAAGACCTAACTAAGTGGTACCGCGCTAACCAACCAGTAAGATACTTCTCCATGTTTTTCTCTCTCTCTCTTCTTTCTAATAAATCCATAAATGAGGTGTAGATTAGCAATTTATATTTAATTTTTGAAATATCGTTTTAAACAATCATAGACAATTGATAATTCAGACAGACTGTAAGTCTGGAATTTATAATTTTGATGGGCTTCTATTTTTAAAGGTATTGACGGCCCATATGATGGGGCGGGCCAGAGTCCACTTAATTTATTAACTCAATTATTTTAATAGCCGTATTTATTAAATATTAAATTGCCATTTTGTTTTCTTTCTAGTTTCTACCTAGCACCGATATTATTTATCAGGAATTCCGGGTAAGGTGGAGATTTTTTTTTTTGAAACAAAAATAAAATTTTATTTCATATTCATCCTGTGGTTGGTAATTGGTCACAGAACTATTTGTTTGTTTACTTGTACTTTGTGTAGTTATGTAGTTATTTAGAAATGTCCATTAATTTATTCGAAAAGAAAACCATACAACATCCACGAACTACTGAATCAAATCAATTTGTAATACAATTGTATCATACTAATGCAGACTCTGATTAAACCTTAAATATATCAGAGCATTTTATAATTAGTTATGTGTTGTCCGACTTAGTAAGAGAGAAATCTTTTAACATTTAATAAAAATAAGTAGTTATTAATTATTATGACTATGAACGGCCACCAGGCGGAACGGTCACCTGTGCGGCCACCCAATCCTGCCGTTCATCAAAATCTCGGAACTCGACGTGGACGGTCGTCAATTCCTCGCGTTTGGATTTCGGAAATCTCGCGAGCAGAGGTTCCGCGAGGGTGCGATTGGTTCCGATTCCGCGCGAGCAGAGGTTCCGCGAGGGAGCGATGGGTTCCGATTCCGCGAGCAGAGGTTCCGCGAGGGTGCGATTGGTTCCGATTCCGCGCGAATGGGGTAGGGAGGAGGGTGTTCCGATTATTCTTCCTTACTGGAATATCGAGTTTATTCCGACGAGGCGTGTAGATTGTGATGATGATGATGGGTATGTTGAAATGCCAGCTCAGATCATCGGCTATCGTTCACTTGCAGGGACAAGAACCTCCGCGCGAGCAGAGGTTCCGCGAGGGAGCGATTGGTTCCGATTCCGCTCGCAGAGGTTCCGCGACGGAGCGATGGGTTCCGATTCCGCGAGCAGAGGTTCCGCGAGGGAGCGATGGGTTCCGATTCCGCGAGCAGAGGTTCCGCAAGAGAGCTTCCGCGAGGGAGCGATGGGTTTCATCTTGGAACGAAGAGGTATAAATGTATTACGTTTCAATTGTTTGCATTTACAACTCTCCATGTCTTTATTTAAAATTCAACAATTAAAAGAATAATCTAACTGTCTAACTGTCTACAATCAATTTTATCTATGTTTAAAAACACAATTAATTTGTAATTAATGGGTACCGTCAGGAACGACCGTGCGAACAGGGTCGTTCCTGATATTCCCTGTATATATATATATATATAAATCTATATTAATAAGTTAACATATAATCTATATTAATATTTTATGATTCATTTCCATTTATTACATTCCATTAATACATCCAACCAATATAGTCGTTGAGTATTTTCTCATCTATATAAACCAACCTAAACCTCATTAGTAATTAGGTTCTTATGCTCTAAATCTGCAAATACATACACTTACAGTTTGACTACTCAAATTGTAATCACTGCAACTCTCAATCGCTTCCGCAACACTTCAGTCTTCCAATCACTAATTCAAGTTGTGGATCATCGTTTTATCAATCTTTCATCAACTCTTAATCCTACAGTATCAGTTTACATACATATTCAAATCATTCAATTCATTTCATCATACATTCATCCATCATCAATCATTCTCATTCAATATATACTTTAATTAACATATATATCTATTTGCATATCAAAGTATATATTCTATCATCCTTCTTCCACCATATTGTGGATCAGCAACTGAAGAGCATTCCATTGGTGTAATGTTCTTTCTTCCGCGTTCCTCTTGTGTGACTTTTTAAATTTGTTTTCTTTTAAATCGATTTCCGTCGATCTGATGCATTCTCTTATGATCATTTTAAGGTTGAGATTTCTCCATGGTGACGTTGGTTTCGTTCTTTCCATATATGGAATAGTATGAAACCAAAAATTGTTCAATGCAATCTCCAACACTTTAATCCAGAAGTGATTTTTTCAATTTCATGAGTCATGATTTTAAAATTTTTAATGTCGTGTATTTCTAATCTCTGAATTCTCAAACTCAATAAAAATCGAAAAAGCAAAACTCGAACTCAATAAAATTGACACGAACCAGACTTGAACTCGAAGATATCGACTCAACTTTTAAAAAATAAATTATTTTGGGATTATTTTGAAATTCAAACATTGAGTTATTTATATTATCGTATTATTTTAATATTTAATGGCTTAAATTTTAAAAGAAAAAAAAAATATTAAGATTTTTATAAATTATAATCTTTGTATATAAAAAAATTATAATTATATATTTTTAATTTTTTATCGAACACCTTCAACCCGAAACTTGAACTCGATAAGTTTATCAAGCACCATTACCAAGTTTCATCTCGATTCGTTAAACTATCGAGTTCGAGCCGCTCACGATCTCAAACTTGCATCCCATCAAGCACCCTCAAGGAGAAACTCAAACTCGATAAGCTTATCGAGCATCATTATCAAGTTCGATTTCGACTCGTTAAGCTATAGAGTTCGAACTGCTCACCCCGATTCTAGTCATCTTTCCAACAAGACGAATAGGCTACAAGTCATTAAGTCTGTGATTATTATTTATTTTTTCTCTTTTAGATTTAAAAAGTGATTTCAATAATTCAATACACTGAGGTTCAGGTGTGGCCGTCGGCACCTGAAACTCGGTGCGGTCCATCATCGAATGGACCGCATTTTCCATCCGACGCTTGCAGTGAGGTACCGCACCTCGTTGCAAGCCGGTACCACAGTAGTTCCGTCATGGGTTTCGATGTCTGAAACACGATGGATTCGGCCACGATCAACGACATCGTGGGTTCCAATGTCGTTTCAGGTGCGGTGCCGCAGCTGTCAAATGTCGTTACAGTGAGGTGCCGTAGGTGAGGACGGTCTGTACCAGAAATGCAGCGTAATTCAATAATCTGTATCCAAATAATCTAGTACTCCAAACCTCCAGTCATCAACTCATCATGATTAATCGTTCAATTTTTCCGATGATTAATGGCGACTCCTGATGACGAGACATCCATTCTTCCCGATTCCTTGTGCAAGTGTCAGGTGATGCATTGGATACACGTGCTTTGCTTGATGAAACCTCCACGTACCTCTTCTGGAGAGGACAAATGGATAATTTGTTTCGAATCAATCACGTCTTCGAAATCGTTGAGGAAAAGCAAACAATCCTACCAGAGAAGAAGGTTGACGGTTCCACAAATCCGGATCATCAGGTGTGGTTGAAGAAAAATTAGGTGGTATTAGGCTGGATTCCACCAATGTTTTCATTGGTGAGCCATAGGACCGCGATTCCTTGATGGTTGTTGGAAAATAATTAAAGATAAAGATATTGATGGTATCATGGCCCAGTAACCGGTTTGATAGAAGAGTATAAATATCCCCCCTTGACCACAAGGGAGGGGGAGCTAAAACAATAGAGAAAATCCCACTTGAAGTCAACGAGTGCCACTTTATACCTCAAAGGACCTAGAGCACGCCGAGTGGAGGAGTTTTGAGTGTGGGCCTAATGGTATTTCGGTCACACACATTTGTGGCGAAACCAACGTGAACGACTAACACCAAGTCAAGAGAGGAAGATGATCGATCACCGGAAGCAGTTTTGAAAGGAGCGGGAGGAAGCACACTGCCACTTGGAACCGCGATGAGGAGGTGATCGAAACCCGAGCGAAAGATCCCACCGTTGGGAAATGAGCCATGCCGCTCGTACCAAAAGTTACGGGAAGCACCCCGCGGAGAGGAGAGAAGGCGGCACAGTAGGTCCTCGTCCCCCATTTCGACACACTAGCGTGAAAGGCACCGATGTCCCAAGAGATCCAACCGAGGGCGACAGGTGTCGGGAGAACGCCAAGCTCACGGAGTTGGTGTCCGCTTTACAGGTCAAAGCCAACGACAACTGCAGGAATAAGTCACCATAGACCGTCACACACTCGAGTCGGACGGAGGGAGAGGAGGACCTAGAAGCGGCACAATGGTGGCAATCTATGGAGCTGGGGGAGAGGTCCTATTACTACACCTGCTAGCAGGCAAATATCCCCTCACCTATATGGCTATATAGTCCCAAAAATCCCTCTCTACAAAGGGGATATAGACCTCCTTATAGAGTTGTATTACAAGAAGAGTTGGTGTCACCCTTTGGAAACATCTATGATAGAAGTATGGGAGACTAACCTCCTGAGGCAGCGTATCTAGTTATTATTTAATTAGATTGCATAGCTAATGAGAGAAAGTCAATGAACTTTTTTCTCATTTTTTTTACTTCTGTTTCTATTTTTTGTAAACTGGGCATTAGCCTTAATTTTTTTAATGAAATTTAATTGCTTCAAAAAAAAAGGGGGTACGGACCCGGAAGACTACCTCCATGCTTTCAGAACTTACATGGAGGATAGGACGGGCCACAAGGGCATATGGTGTCAAATGTTCCGTAGAATACTCACGGGAGAGGCGATCACATGGTACAAGACACTCTCGGCGGAGGCAATCCACACCTACGAGGATCTAGAGAAGGCGTTCAGGGCCACCCTCCTGTGAGAGTACCCACGAGTACATGACCTGCTTTGCCAGCGAGGTCCAGAAGGTTGAGGGCATCTAGAAGGAAACTGAGTTGTAGGAGCACAGACAACATCAGAAGGGAACGGGCCCAACGAGCGCCCCGCACAAAGGAAGGGGACCACCGCAGTTGAAGATCCCAAAGGCGGAGCAGGGCCCCGCGGAGAAGCCACAAATGTCAGGAGGGGGTGCTGAGAGTTCAAACTGATCCCGACAGAGAACCAACGACAAGTCTTCCTCACGCTCGGAGGAGCCGAGGGCTTACCGACAGCTATGCCCATGAGAAAAGTCATGGCAGCGTTCAGAGACACCAACCGCTATTGTGAGTACCACATGGACACAAGACACACAACAGAGGAGTGTCTGAACCTGGCCAAGGTCCTAAGAAAATTGAAATCCGCAGCTGAGGTCCCGCCATCTCCAAGAAGGGCGGCGGTCATCCCAATAGGTCACTGCGTAATCAAATTTTTATATATTATTCTTATCCGCTGAATATTTTTATATTTATCTATCCATGACTTGTCCCCCCTTTATGTTTCTTTTTTTTCTATCATCCATGAATATATTGAATTTTTATAAGTTTTTATAATCGATTTTATGAATAGTTTATGCCAAAATTTTATTTTTAAATTAGTACAAAAAATTTACCGTCTTCGGCGAATCTTGCCCCCCCTGACGAGGAATCCTGGCTACGCCACTACCTGATATGAAGATAAATTTACTATCGATTTGATTGATGGCTAAAGATCTTAATTGTAATTTTTTATTAAATAAATATGGTTTTACTGTTTAAGATAAACATTTTTTTTATAGTGGTACTTGGTATTAAATGAACAAAGAGTTTTTATAACATGAAAATAAAATTAAAACAAATTAAGAGTTTTTACAACATGTTAGTAATAAAATCAAACTAAAAAAAATAAAGATCTAACTAACTTCCATGAGCATCATTACCACCAGCAAACAACATGTGAGCATCCCATAACGCGATTCCTTGCTGCTCTTTATTGGTTCGATGTTTTCTTTTGTACCTTCCTTTCCGAAGGCTGATGTCAGTATTTCGACAGGCGTTCCGCAACAGCGCTTCCTTCGAGCAAATTACACTGGAACGTCTCCTTGCATTACGCTCTCGCCATATCATCCATGACGTTGCCCCTATTAAGCACCAATGGACACCTCATACTTTAGACTGATTTGTGATTGTTTGTAAATAGATTGTCAATGAGTGAAACGTTTCCGATTGATCAAGGTGATCATTCCGCCTTAATGCAGATACACTCTTGGAGGACCCATCACGAGTAGCTGCAATGATAAAAGATATGGTCTATTGACTCATCACTGTTGTTGCATATATAATACACACCTCACCGGTCCGACCATCCCCCTTGAAGCTAAACGATCAAGAGTTGGGATACGCCTCTTGTGAATTCTCCAAAGTAGGAGATTTATTTTCCTCACACACTCGAGGCCTAGATTCCGGGAGCAATGATGTCATTGGGCATCCTTGGCCAGATTGTTTCAGTTATATTTCTTTTGCTTGGGCCAGAGTCATTTCACCTCTATCTGACCTCTTCATCGATCTTGCATTCCACACATTGTTCAATGAGTTGTCGAGCCCGTAGTATCGCTTTCCACGCCGACGAGTCCGTTTGCCTTTCTTGTATTTGATTTAGAGTCATCCCTTTTACATATTTGATTTTCATCCATGACGTTCATAGACCATTTTCGTACTTAAAGGAAGAAGCTACGAAGGTTTATATTATTTAAATTCACCTCATGCTTCTGAAAATCAAAAGGTTGCAGTATGTTTTAAAGTAACAATTCCCCAAAGCTTTGGTATAGAAGGTTTTTCTAATCATGCACTACTAAGACTAGTAAAAGATCATAAAATACATTATAGAATTTTAAAACAAAATTATTTACAATGCCCCTTAAGTAAAATGAAGAAAAAGTCTTTCACTTGTAGAGAGGAATATAGTAAAACTTTTTAGAGTTTCTCCACATGGATATAAGTGGGGATATTAGAGATAAATTCTATCTTATAAATTCTTTAAATTGTTGTGGATTTTTCCCATTAAAATCCAAAGATCAAGTGTTTGATAATTTTTAAAATATTCAAATAATAATAGAGAATTCATAAGAACTCCCTAAGGCTAACAATAGTGACTCAGCCTATAACTCAAACCCAACAAGAATCTGATCCGGGTCAAACCTAAGCCCGACCTAAATACCACTCGGGTCGTTCCCGAGGACCCACGACCCGACTACGGTTTGAGCTTAGACCCAGATAAGTATTTGACAAACCCAGTCCCATTAACAGGGTAATGTTGTTATTAATACTCATCACCTAAGGATCAACAGTAGGTTAACTTTAATGAGTCTACACTAGTTATAAATTAGATGAGAACGATTCTAGTGAGAACCGGACATGTGAGAATTCTGTGAGAACCAGATCACGACCGTTGAAATGTCTACATAGGGATCTTCACCCCTAAATGATTTAAATAATAAACTATATAAATCACCATTAGATCTAGATGTAAATGTTAAGATGTAAAGTTCTTATATAATTTTTATTTTTATGGTTCTTACTAGAAGTTAGCCCTAAATTAGATATGACAACTAATATTACTTCTCGAGAGTAATAAAAGGTATTTTTTAAATATGGAAACAAAGATAAGGTGGGTAGATAAAATATGAACGGATGAGATACATTATATGCGACAAAAATGATTAATGAAAATTTGATCAGTACTACTTGAGATATCATAAGTGGAATTTTCGTCAATATTCTGCCGCCATAAATAAGTGATATTAAAAAAATTCATCAACTAGTTTACTTAAACCTTTAAATAAATCAATTCTTGGATCAATCCATTGAGTTACGAGTCTTGGTAATCCATTGAGTCAGTTGCCTCTGATATTCCAGCATTACCCATCAATATCCTTACTGTCGAAACCGCACAATCCCTTCCATTAGATGTCTTCAAAAAGACAAATTACGTACGCTGAGACTAAAATCCTGAATCATCAAAAATCTTAATAGTTGTTGTGATCAATTTATCTGAAATAGCTAAACTCCCTGTACCTAATCATAATTATGTGAACTAAAATAACATCTATTGTAAAGAACAAATGTATTTAAACAACCAATTCATTGAATTGCAAATGAAATGAATATCACTACAAGAATTAGATCTTGAGACTTTGAATGGAATATTGGAGAAGAGGTTGTTTTTAGTCAAATTATGAGCTACAACTTCATTTATCCTAGAGAAGTGAATGTGTTGAAAATGGTATGGGATGGTAGTTGGGTTGGAAGAGGTTGTTGGGAACCATAGGATGAAACTAGGGTTTTGTTGATACCACGGCCCGTAGACCGAACCAACCACAGTCGAGCCCGACAACACGAAAGGCTTGGGCCAAAGGAAGCCCAGAGAGGCAAGAAAGAAGGGTAAAACCTATAAATACCTCTCCTTGTCCAATATAAGAGGGGTTGATAACTGGTGAGAGAATACCAAGCGTATTGAGAGAGAATTGTGTGTGCGTGCACCTGTTTCTAAGGTTTAGATCAAAATAAGGCATAAGATCAAAATTCAAAAACCTTGCTCTACCACCCAAATGCTGTATTATGTTATTACTACTTAGATTATGCTATAAAGGGTGTAAGATTAAGTTTCCAAGGCTGTTCAAAATGCATAGAAAATTGTGGTCTAATGAGGGTTCCAATTTTCAAGACCAAAAGTACCAAATAATGGCAGGTCTAGAAATATCCGGGGACCCGATAAGAAATATCCGGATTGCAAACAGCGAATGAGACACGTGCGCCATCAATCCCAATCCCACCGTTAAAAGCACTCCGCCACCAGATGACACCCACCACCGTACTCTTCAACTCTTATTTCTCTCTCCTCTTCTCATTTGCCTCCACAGTCCTCTCTCATTCTTCGTAGCTCTTTCTTCTCCCCAGTCCGCATAGAAATCGAATCTCCTCTTCCTCCGCCGCCGCAAACTACTCCTCCTCCTTACCTGCGACCAATCGTTCGCCGTCGCAAAGGTATGCCTTATTTACAGTTTTTTTTCTTTCCTTCCCTTTATTCAGTTCGTCAGGAGTTCGGAGCGTTATCAAGTGGTGAGTAGAAAAAGTTGGAATCATCCCGTATTGAAAATAAAAAAGTCGTTTTTTAAACCTTTGAAATCAAATCCACCACTTGCAATCACATTAATCTTGTTTTCCTCCTTATTTTCTCTTTTCCAAAAGTGAACTGAAGAAGAAAACAACCTGTTTAAGTCATAAACTTGATTTATCTGATTTAATTGCCATTTGGTCAATTTCTGTTCAGCGTCCACGCTGAGTGTCTTGTCCAGAAGGAAGGCATTGGGATTTTAGAACTGGAATGAAGTGGAAGATAAGGTGGAGGTGATTAGGGGTTTCTCTCTCTCTTGATTTTTAACAAATGGAAATCTGCTCTGACCTGAAGGAAGATGGTGGTCGATTAGGACCACTGTTGTGGGTCCGTAGACCGAATGGGTCATGGTGGCCTGGATTGGTCTTGTCACCCGATCAATTTGTTGAAAGAAGAAAAGGCACTCCAGTTAAGCTCTTAGGAAGAGAGGATGGGAGCATGTAAGTTCTGTTTTCATTATTATTTTACTTCTCTTGATTTTGGAATGTTACAAATCACTATATGGTTTTCTTAGCCTTTTGATGATTTTTTATCTGATCTTTAAAAATAATCAGTGTTGTAATTATAATTTACATGCTATCAATTCAGTTTACATTTTAAAATGCTCATACTAAATTCTTTACTTTGGAAAATCCTAATATCTATTTATCTTAAATCAATCCCAATATCTCCAAATACTAATATTCCATTTAAGGTACAAGATTCATTTGCATCTTAATTTATAACAAACTTTTTTTGCTTCTATTAGAAGTTATGAGTTTTTTTTTGCAATTTTTTGTCATTGACTGAGATCCTAAACTACTCATTTTGGAAAATATCAAACATTTTCATGTCCACACTGATCTGTATCGATACAAAGCTAGGGGACTTTACCGATGCTTGCCAAAAGTTCACACACATCACTCCCCTTCCTGGGATCTTCTCTGGAATGCAATGGGAAGTCTTGCTAGGCACATCTGGTTCTAGAGAAACAGAAGATTCAGACAGTACACTCTCAGTTCTCCAGAAATTCTGCTCAAGAAAATTTCTAGAGACATCAACCTCTCCCACAGATTAGAATGCTATAGGGAAATCTGTTGTCTACTATTGGGAGTATCTACAATGCAAATGTGGGAGACCAACCGCCTGAGGGCTGAGGCAACATATCTAGTTACTATATTACTATTTACTAGATATTATAGTCATATAGGAAAGTGTGGATGAGTACTTACTCATCTCCTTTATGTTTACTTATTTGTATCTTCACTATGTAACTTGGGGCATTGCCATTCATTGTTTATGAGAAAATATAATTTCATCAAAAAAAAGTTGTCGTCAATCTTGTTATGTATTTGTGTAAAAATGAAATTTAAGTATTTTTCACAGTAGAAAACTGAAGAGGCCTATTACAGGTCACAACCCAGGGAAAAGGTAATTAGAATCACTTATTCTTAAATACAGATAAAAAATACTCTACAAACGTCAATGGGAATAAATGTTATCATGGTGTACGTAAAAAACTCAAATTTGTTTTAAATTTTTAATAGCTTGCATTTCGACATATTTACTTTAAAGATATGAAATCCTGCTTGTTTTAATTTCTTTGAGGTTATATTTGAAACCTTTAAGATTTTTTGTTGCATTTTCAGTTTTTTTTTCTAGGTTTGTTGATTTTTTATGTGTGTTGGTTGTAGGGATTGGTATGATCTTGAAAAATCCAAGCGTATTAAAGCTTTTCGCTGTGGAGAATACGATGATTGCATCGAAAAGGCCAAGGCTTCTGCTTTATATTCTAATAAAGATGACAGGATAGGAAAATATGCTCGAAGAGGAGATGCAATTCTTCATGCTTTAGAAATTGAGAGAGCTTACTGTGAAAATGGAAGTCCCAAGGCCACTAAAGAGCAAAAACATTTGGTCATAAAGATCAATAAGAAAAGGAAAGAAACAGAGTTATCTCAATCTGTCATATCCTTTGAAAATAATGCGAGAACTAGTAGACTAAATGTTTCTAAAAAAAATAGATGGAGAACCCACAGTGATTTTGAAGAAGACGTTGCTTCAGGTAGTACAAAGCGCATGAAAGGTCTTCAAGATCTTGGAATAAGATCCAAAAGAGAAGCAAATGTTGTTCAATACAATTGTAGAGATGGAACTACCCCTGATGGGTCATCTATACAATCAATTCCATCCAGTCGTTTAATAAGATTACGTCAAGTCAATAATAGCAAGGATCTATGTGTGCCTTTGAAAAGAAAGGTTCTGTCTGGTCAATTAAATGAAAATCTCAGGAGAAAAAATCGTCGTCGTCCACTCACCAAATTACTGGAATGCACATCAAGATTAGTTCTTCCATCATCTTGCAAAAAGTTGTGCTGTTTTAGCAAACCGTCAGTGCAGAACAGATCCGTTGCTTTGAATTCTCCTGAATCAAGGAAAACAGAGCTTTCAGATGTAATTGATGATAATTCTGACTGTTCAGACAAATCATGCGAAGAAGACACAGATGCAGTTGAGGAAACCCCTTTTGATTTTCAGAGTAATGAATATTCAGCAGTTGATGATGGAGATGATTCATTTTATGGCCGCCTTGTTGATGTTCCCATTGTTGTAGAGAAAAATGTTGCAATAGGTATGATGATTTAATTATATGCTGTTTATTAATTTTATTCACTTATTTGTTTAATTCCACCATTTGTTTTATTTTATTGCGTTATGAAATTATTTATGCTTTCTTGAATTATTTTAGCTGTTTAGTGATCATGGGTATAATTCACCTACTATGTAGATTTTGTTAAGTTAAATTAGCTTATATTAGTTCAACTACCTGAATTTATTCTGTTTGGATAACTTTAATTTTTAGTTAAAGATCACTTGAACTAATCTAGCTTATTGTTAGTGAGAGAAGCTGTTAATTGTTATAGACTTATAATGCATTATCTTATTCTCTTTTATTTCTCTATAAATATTGTTTATGTAAGAGTCTAGTAACTCATCAATACAATGATCATTTTCCACCTTACTGTAGTTCAGTAGCATTCAGGAGATATCTTGTTATCATTGTTATTTGAGTCATTGGTTATTGGAAATGGAATGTGATGTCGACATCAGAGCCATCTGTTGCAGAAAACATAGTTTTAAAAGTGACGCTCTAAGTGATTTAGCGCCAAAGCTCTTTATGAAAGATGCTTTGTCAACTCTCAGAGTAATGGGTTTCTCTCAGCCTTTCATAACCCTCATATCCATCTCTGCATAAAATCTGCATCATTCTCTGTCTTGTGGAAGGTACCCCCACTAGGCCTTTTAAAAACCACTGAGGACTAAGACAAGGAGACCCAATCTCCCCTATACTCTTTAATCTGGTTATGGATTGTCTGAGCAGACTCATCCAGAAGGGAGTAGATGAGAGGAAAATAGATACTTACAAAGTCAATGATGTAAGATCTGTCTCCCATCTTATTTATGCAGATGACATACTCATATTTTCTAAGGCAAACCTGAAGTCCTTGAGATCCATTAAGGAAATACTAGAAGTGTTTTCTAAGTTCTCTGGCCTAGAGATCAATAATGATATGAGTAGTGCCCATCACTCTAAGGTGGTAGACTCCTTCCCACACTTGCATGAAATTATAGGTTTCCCTCCTAAGCCTCTCCCCCTCACCTACCTGGGTATACCAATCTCAGGTAAAAGGAAGAGCTTGGGACAATGTGTTGGTCTAATTCAGCCAATGGAAAAGCCTCTGGCTAGATGGAAAGGTAGGTGTCTATCCAATGAAGGAAGAATTCAGTTAGTGAACTGGGTCTTTGCAGGTATGTTCACGTATTGGATAAACATAACCTCCCTTCCCAATTTAGTTATCACTAAGGTCAGCCTAATTGCATATAGGTTCATTTGGGATGGTAAGAAATCCTCTCCTTGGGATAGAATGGTCCTACCCAAAATAGTAGGGGGATTAGGGGTCTGGAACTTTGAAGCCTCTGCTTATGCCTCCAACATAAAAAGAACTCACTACTTCTGGTCCAACAGTGAATCCATCCTATCCTTTTGAATTAGGGATAGATATATCAAGGGTAGGAGTCTGAGGGATATCCAAGTCTCCCCTTTTAGGGATTCCATAATGTGGAAAAACATCCTTAAGTGCAAAACTGACACTGATAGGTTAATGGGTTGTGGTGGTAATTTCAACTTAAGTCTTATTGGGTTGAAAGGGGTAGCTCCTTACAAAGGTTCCGTGAAGCACTGGCAACCTCTAGGCAACCTGACCCCCTAGCAAAAGGTATCTGGTCCGAAAAGCCCACCAAATACTCAGTTTTCCTATGGAGGCTGAGGTGGGGACACCTTCCATCCTTCGCCACCCTCAGATTATGAGGAGTTCCTGTTCTTAGCCTATGTATCCTCTGTAACCAAGAGCATGAAACCATTAGTCATATCTTTTTCAACTGCCCTTTTTCTAGATACATTCTTATAGCTTGCTCTGAGAATACCAACCATGTTATATGATGGAATATGAATTTGCAGGTACCACAAGTTGGGGACATTAGATTGGGGAATGTGTTAGATTGTATCCAATCTCTAAGGTCTGGCTCAAACTGCTGGAGGTTACTTTGGACATTAATTAGAGGCATTACATGACACCTTTGGCAGGAGAGGAATAGAAGGTGGAAAACTGGCAACTTTAAATCTGAGGATGTTGTTATAGCTGAGGTGATAAGGGACTCTAAAACAAGGTTTGAGTTGCGGATCCTATTGGGTATTTGGGCGGATCTTAACCCGGATCCGCCTAAAGGTCCACTTCCCATAGCGCGGGGAAATAATGCCGTCTACCCACGCTATGGGGTATATAGCGCGCGCTACTCAAACCATGCTTTAAAATCTGTTTTGAGGTTAAAGCGAATCCACTTGATCTGGGTTTGGCTGAAGAGAATACAATGAGGCATTGGACATGCTCATAACTTTATCCTGTAATGCATTGTTGTTTTGCTCTAAGTGATCTATCTGTGTACTGCTCATGTGTTTTCTGTGTACTGCTCATGTTTTTCTGTATTGCTACCCCTAGAGGACACAACCTTTTATACAAACAGTGCTTGTCTGTTAAGGGGGCTGTCTTTCTTTTTATTTTATATATATATTGTTCCTGGGCAAGGCCCTTTTCATTTCTAATGAAATTTTATCTTCATCGAAAAAAATGCTTTGTCAAGTGTTTTTAAAATTGGTAATTGGGCAGATCCAAATCTAAATCTACTTGATTACCTGAGAAATAAAAAATAGTCAACTAACTTTGTGGAGTGGGAAGTGCCTTCCATTTAGAGGAAGGATCCAATTATTCAATTGGATTATAGCCCAGGGTATCCTCATTCCTGCTTCATAAAGGTCAAACAAATAGCCTATCAATTTATTTGAGATGGGAGAAAAGACATTCCATGGTCCCAACTCCCAAATGATACTTCCAAAATCAGAGAGAGGTTTGGGAGTTAGGGACTTACCATACTTCAGAAAGCGGTATAGCAGCCTCTATAGTGGTTTGAGCTCTTTGTTTTAATTGGATCATAGCCAATGCACTAAGAGAATCTCATTGTCACTTTCGTATACATCTTCATCTATAATATCATATAGCTACAGATTGATGCTTCAGGAGGTAGGATTCCTATGATTTGATAGATTTTGTTGCACTTGTCCCAATCTTTAATTGATTGAACTTTTTGTGAGAAAAAACATTAATGAAAATACTGGCATCCTAAGAGCCTCTTTGGCAACCATTTCAAGGGGTCGTAGGTGTGCTGTTTTAAGAAAGCCTTTTCATTCGAGCGCCTAGGCGCTCATGCGGGCCAGTACCTTCAGGTGTTGACCTGGTTAGGCGGATCTGGTTGGATCCGTTTAACCCATTTAATACTAATTAAAATGTTATAAATAGAAGTTGAAATTGGGAATGGGATTTTTTCTCCTTATTCCTGATTTTTCCAGGCAGTCTTCTCTCCTGCAGACCACCGAACAGAAACTCCGGCGACCTTCCTTTCCGGTGAGCACCTTCGGTGAATATTGAACAGCAACTCCGACGAGCACTGATTCGGTGAGTGGCACCCTCTCCTCCAGTCAAACAGAAAATAGAAGTTCTCCAGTCCCTCTCCTTTACTCCTCTCCTCTAAATAGAAGTCTTTATAATCCTTCTTTTAAAGTAAATACTTAAATCTAAATTGTATCGATATTTTAAAAATACAGGTAATTATTGTGATATTTAAAAAATACTGGGTATATATTGCAAAATTCCCCTCTGTTTCATGGGTGCCTTAGGCGTTTATGCCTTTTCTGCCAAGTTAGTAGTTTTTCTTACAAAGTTATCCTTATGATAATTTTCTTACAAGACTAATAACATGTTTCTGATAAAAAAATTATTTGTACACTTGCAGACTATTCTCAACTTATCTCGTCATGTATATCTAATTCCCATGCTTCCATATTAGAAAAGAATACAAAACAGTGCAGTCTACCTGTTAAAACATTAGACAAGAAAGAGACATGTGAAAAATTAATGGAAGGTACGTCAAACTGGAATTCAAAGGGAAAGCGAAATTCTAAATCTTCTGGTATTAGATTGATCAAGAAACCCACTAGATTTTTTCCAAATGGCAAATATTTCCGTGGAGATTCATTACTTTCAGGAGTTAATGATGATATTTTGAATCATGGAGAAACCTGGAGATGTAGAATCGCTCCACGTGACCCGAGGAATGTGATTGCAAACCAGATTTCTGAAGTTTCCAATCTTAAATCCAATTCCAAGGAACATGGTTTTGGGAAAAACATCAATCTACCCAATCCAATGCTAACATTACAGAATCAATCCGAGTTTTCTGTGGATCATCAGGATATCAATATTTCAGACAGGAGGACTTATTTAAACTCATCCTTATACGAAGTACGCATTAATGTTGAATCAAAGTACAAGAAGTGCAGTAGTGACCATGCTCCTGTGATTTCTCTCATGAGTAAATTCAGTAATACAGCCATAGTAGGTCATCCTGTCTCCATTGAAGTCATGGATGACTGTTCTACTATTTCTCTGAAAGCTCAAATGACACTCAGTAAAAAGCGTTCATGTTTGAAGGCAAAGAAGTCTCCTTTGACAAAAAAGAAATCATCAAAGATGAAGAAGTCAATGCAACGAAAGATCCGTAAACTATCATCAATCACCGAACACGATAAGGAGATAGATGCAGACATGGAACCTTTAATGGAAAGGTCGAATAAAAGATCTGTTATTGCTTGTGTGCCTTTAAATCTCGTGTTTAGTAGGATAAACGAAGCCCTCGGTTGTTGCTCGTTGCGACCTTCATGCTACACAAAACCCCCATTATCATCATTATCATCTCCAGAGTAGATAGATTTAAGGTTTAGGATTTTTTCTTGGCCCATGTACTATTATTGATCAAATGATATAGATGGAAGGAAACTGTCAGCTAAAAAAATATGACATCAGAGAGTATTTTTGTAGTGTTATGGGGATTTTGTACATAAGATGAAATTTCACATTCTGCTTAAAATTTATTGGATTTCATATTTATAATAGAATACATGAATCATGATGGATTTGTTCTTATTTTATGCTAAATTCTCAATTATCACTCAAGGTTGCTTTTTGTCGTGTTAGATATCCTATAGAGTTTTTTTAGTTTTGGGGAAGAGTACTTTAATATTAATGGAAACAGTATTTTAACATTTTAAGACATCCCATAGAGTTTAGACCTTCAATGAAATGAAACCATGAATGTTTCCGTATATTTTTTTAAGAATAAACTCGAATGTACTGTGGTCAGAACATAAAATTATTCAAATCCATATCGATAAACTTTGAAATTGTTTTTCACATTTCTTCTTTCTGCAACCGGATTTTGTGATTTGCATTTTTTTTTTAATTTTACTGTTCCATTCGATAATAGAGATTTACTGTTCCATTCGATCATCATCCTGATTCCAGATTTGAAAAAACGCCATATATTAACTAAATCTTTTAATGAAGAGTTGTTCAACGGGTCTGAATTTGTTTGCCTTCGTCACCAATGGCACCTTCAGTAGAACCAGAAGTCTTCTTAATGATAGATTTGGGAATGTCCAGATCTTCTTGAAGGCATCTCTGCATTGGATGGCATAACAGCAAGCACATTTGACGAAACAAGGCCCTTGGTGACCCTTGACCATTCTCAAAGACATAACCTTCATATTGGCTGACATGCTCAACAACATCCAAGAGGGAATCAAATACCTTCTGTGGGCAGTTTTCGGGTCCAGGTTTATCGTGAAGATACAAGACATCCATGGTAAATGCCTTCTCACTCACAGGCCACCTGTGAACAGGTTGAGCTGAAGATCTACAGTAAATGAGTATCTGAAATGCAAATATTGAATGTATTCAATCCAGGTATTGTGGATAATTGGTAACAATAAATCAGTGATGAGTGACGCCCTACATAATTAAATTAAATGTAATAAAAAAACACAGAGAACAAACATGCAAATAATTTTGAACTGCTTTGCTAAGAAAATAATTTATGCATACAATTTCAAAATGATAGAGAATATCTGAATGTATACTAATTGTGGGCATAATTATTTTTATAAATTTAAAATAGTTGAAAATGAGTTGTCACATTTTATACTTGGAAAAATGAGTCGATCAATATAGCATTTGAACCACATCAATGTCAGAAACCTGGATAACGTAAAACTGTCTGAAATATTTATAAAATCAGGACCTTCGCAGAAATAAAATATTTGTTTTAAAGAGAAAGCTATAGGTAAACTTGTATAGCGTCATTAGGGACTCTAGTCTTACTTATGGTTTAAGTTGCGTAAGCTACAAACCCCATAGCACTATCTCCCCGCGCTATGAGCTGGAAGCATGATTTTTTTTAATCAGAATTCTATAAACTGAATTCTGATCTTGATTTTTTTTTTATTTTTTTCTTAGAATCATAATTCTAATTTCTAAAAACATGGTCTGATCTGAGTTTTTTAGGATCTGAATTTTTAAACAGGGTCAGATTTTCATCTTGATTTTTAATTTTTTTAAAACAGGATTTGATCTGGAGTTAGAATAGACGGGCAACTATAGAGTTTTAGACTTATGATTTTACTCTTTATTTTGGTCATAATTTTAGTGGCTTTTAAAACTAACCATTGGCTACTCTTTACTGACTATATTACATGGTTTAACAATATACATGGTTTAACAATATACATGTATGTCTGTTTTTTTAAAATTACACTTGACGCTATAGCACGCTATCTCCCCATAGCGCGGGTTGTCGCCTTGTCGGCGATACGCGCTATGGCGCAACTTAAACCTTGGTCTTACTTATAGATAAGAATCATAAGATTACTATAAGAAGGATTGTAGTTCACAAATGGAGAGGACTACTATGCAGATTTGGGAGACAAACCTCCTGAGGTTTAGCAGTTAGTTATTTGATCAATAAAAATGCAAGCTGCATAGAAGTATGCCGATGGAAGTGAGAAACCATCTCATTTTATTTTCACTTGTAATCTCAGGGTACCAAGAATAAAATATTCACTTCTTGCAAAAAATAAAAACAAAAAACTTGTATACAGAATAAAAAATACCACTCTGAACAGACGACCATCAGCATGAGATTTTATTGATTCTTGCTTTGCTACTTGAAAGAGTGAAGTGAGGTCCGCACTTCCACAAGATCTGTCAAATGCTGTGAGTGATCTAATTGCCTTGGCTGCTAGATTCACATCATTGGTGAATTCCTTTCGGAGCTAAATTTAAGTATAAATAGACAGATATTTCAGAATTTTACTGAAAGAATATGATAGTTGGTGAAAAAACTGAACTTATTAAAACATTTTCATTCTATTTGGTGTGGTTTGAGTAATATATTATATATCAACGATTCACAGCATTTTCTAAAAAAATGATTAAGTCTTTCGCACACAACTAGCACATGTATTTAGATTGTGAATTTATGATAGGTTCCAGATTGGCCAGGAACTGGTAGAGCAATATCTAGGTGAAGCTCTAAATGAATTGGGAGAAGAACAGCAAGAAGAAGACAAGGATCCTCGTAGAGTATTCAGATTCTAACTAATTAAATATTTTTAAATAAATAAAATATAATCAAGGACTGAAAGGTAAATGTGTTAGTAAATTTAAAGTACAGAACCTTAATGTCAATTATCCTATAAAAGGCACCCTCATCAAAATTAGTAAATTGGTTAGAGTTATGATAAATAATGACGAGCAAAGTTTCTCTGTTTGGTGGCTTTCTAATTGTATTTATAGCCACTGAGTTATTATATCCGATCTGAGGATGGTTCATGGTTTTCCATTCCACAGAGTTGGTTACTTGGTTCATTACTTCATAAGGAAGTTTACTGCTACCCTATCTATGAAATTCAGATGAGGATTATAATTATTCCTTATCTTTAATAAGTGTTATATTTGTATCCTTATCCTAGATTAATATTCATAATTAAGACTTAAGAGTTAATCTATATTATCACTAGTATGTCCACTCAAAGTGACTGATACTAATCGGTGAGTTTGATTCTCAATGTCTGAAAAGCTCTTGGTCTGAGTGCTTTAGTGAGTATGTCAGATCTTTGATGGATATTTGAAATGTGAACAACTTGTAGTATCTTTTCTTCGATTCTTTCTCTTACAAAATTGAAGTCCAGTCCCAAATGCTTCATTTTTGTGTGGAATATCCAATTAGCTGAAAATTGAGTAGCACTGAGGTTGTCGCACCATATGGTCGATGGAGTATTAACTTATATGTGTAATTCTATAAGCATATAATGTAATTCTACTGATCTAGTAACTAGGTGTGTTGTCGTAGGAAGTTAACTTTTCTTAAAGACAAGCTAGTGTCCTTTATGATTTCCTTGATTAGTGTTTCCGGAGACCTCAGTGAGTATTGCCTAATTTTCTATTTCTCTCGGACCAGATGTGACATGTGAGTCCCCTAATATGTGAATATCAATCAATTACATATATTGGATGTATATTGATCGAAACAAGTATGTAAATTACATGTACGTCCAATATGGACATTGATTGAAGTCATTGAACAAACTTCAATTGGTCAATGGTCGTAGATACCTAACGAATCCATCAGGTTAGTTTAATCCATTTAAAGGATTTTGTCTCAAACTCTTGAGGATCAGAGACACAGATAAACTCCAGGTCACTTGAGAACTACATTCTCAAACATTTTAAACAGCATTCTCTCCTAAACTAGAAATTCTAGATCTAAAATCCGATCTAAGATCAGATACCTGGAACGTATCAAGGATATCCCCATCTAGATCATCAAGTAAAAAATAAAAATAAAAATAAAAAAACTCGGCAACATATACATCGCGCTTTATTCCTAAATATAGAAAACCCTAATTGATGAACAAAATAGAGAGGAGAAAAACCGGGTATACCGACCCAGGAGAATGTCTCGCTGAGGATAGAGAAGCAGAAGCGGTGGTCAGGACATATGGAATGTTTGGCGTTGACGAAGAAGAGTATGGCATGTTTCATTACATCGAGACGTGTGTTCATTAACTTCAACTCGGTCTTCGACTCAACGTCTATGTCGACGCAGAACAGTATGTCCTCGTTCATGAATCGCCCCGGTGGAAGAGAGTAGGGCGGAACAGTTGGGCTGACAGTGGCAAAGGTGGTCGTCGACGGAATTGGTGCAGATATCTCCATCACCAATTTACCACCCTCGACTCTCAAGTCTCATAAACTACGTTTTCTTCCCGTGAGTGATCTAAACCGTTCCTGTGGGAAGTGGGAAGTTAAGTTATTATGACGTGGATTTATTTTTTTGAATAAAGAAATTAAGAACAATAGAAAGGTACCTATTTAGTTTTTAGTTAGATATGTAGGTTGTAAATGGGTCTGGTTCAGCAGGTCTGGATTCGGGTCCGAGACATATTTTAGTCTCGTTAAACAGAATCGGATTCGGATCCAGATTAACCTGATTCGTAATTTTTACTGTTTTAAATGTTTATATCAGGACATGGATTTTTTAGTGGGTCTGGTCTAGATATTTTTCTCTTGGATCTGAACCCGACTCATACTTGTACAACTTCATAGATTCGGATCTGAATTTAAGTCAATCAGTTTATTTTGTAAAATATATCCGTAGATATATGGTGTATTTTGTAAAATATATCACTAAATAAATCGAATTGGAGATTAAATAAAAATTAATTATTGAATTAACTAGTTTAGTTGATTTTCACATGGAGATTTTTCAATTGCGTGTAAATATATTCATGATTTTATTTATTACTTATTAGAATATTAGGTAATATTATTTCACCATTTTTCACGTGTTCATTTTAGAATTTTGATAAAAAAATATTTTTTTTTCTTCCTTATCTTTTCGGTTTATGTTAAATTGTTAATACATCATTCCTATGAATCTATGATCCTATCTCTCTGATTTAATGTTATTAAAATCTTTCATTTAAAATATTTTTTTCGAAAGAAATTAAAATAGCACTGGCCATTTGTATTCGGATCCGTCCCCTCCCGCCCAAGTCCTTTAAAGTATTGGTCCGAGTCGACTTAAAACCCGGCCTGGTCTACTACCCAGTAATTACGTAAAGGGTGAGTGTCAAAACTACCCACACCTAAGATGGTTTGGTGGTCAAAGGTAACCAAACCTATTCATTAGGTGGTTAGGGTATGTTAGGAAACAATTTTTCCTAATTTACCTTTGTTAGTTAATTATACGACCCGTTGGTATAACCTGATAATCCGTTATGACAACACGTCTGAATACCCGTTTTCCCTGTGCTCTTCCTCCTCCTCTCTTCAATCTTAAGCTTCTTCTTCTTCAAAATTCAAAATGACGGACTGGTTCAGTCTGTCGACGGTTTAGTCATGCTTCTTCCACTTTTTCTACTACTATTCTTAGATGGGTTTCCGGCAGAAAGTGTTTTGGGAGGAGATGAGGTGGTGTTGGGTGACGGAGGTATTGGACAAATGGAGGTCTGGAGCTCCGGTTTGTGTGTAGAATGCTGAAAAGTGCGATGAGTTTGGTAAAGTTGTAGAGGTGGATTTGAGCAATCTTAATATTTCAGGAAGTGAGTTACTTCAATGTGTTTGACGGTGGGATTCCGGTGAAATTAGGCAGTTTGTGTAATTTGGTTCAACTCAATCTCTCCAGCTATGGTCTTACTAAGTTACTGGTGAAATTCCAAACCAGTTGAGAGATTTGAACAAACTTCAGACGCTGTTCTTGCACACCAATCTTCTCTCCGGAAGGATTCCGATGAGTTTGGGTAATCTCACCGAATTGGTCTCACTGGATCTCTCCAACAATGCACTCATTGGCGAGATACCACCACTATCGTCCCACCCTTTTCATAGTTTCTAGTTGGATCCCTCATAAGTAAAAACACCACTATCGTCACGTCATCCCCCACTCCTCTTCCTTCTTTCTCCACCTCCTCCACCTTTCATTGCCAGTTTTTTTCATTTCTGCCCGTTTCTCATTACAGTGACATATCTGTAAATTTGATTTAATTATAAGAGTAAGATGGTCAGAAAATGTATAAATGATTATTTTTAACTACCAACCTATTTTAGATGTTAGGTGGGTACTTTTAACATTTTCCATTATGTAAAAGTAAAATATTATTTACTAAAATAAGGTCCATTGGCCCAATAAGGTCCATTAACCCTAGTCATTGGTTTGAAGTTTGAATAATTAATTAAGAAAAGGCAAGGCTCACCAGCAGCAGGTCGGGGGTAGGAGAAGTGGCACCACCAAACGAAAATAATATTAATTTACCGAGAAAATCATAGATATTTATCACGAGTCGGAGTCACGAAGATAATTAAAATCATCTACGTAATAAATTTTAAAAAAAGTATTTAAATTTTAAAATCAACCAAATTCCCACGAAGCCACGAATGTTAGGTTTGACTTTTATTCTATTAGTTAACATCGACCGTCCAATAGCATTTTAACGATCGAAGAAGAACCCCCATTCAGATTTCAAGATTAGACATGGGGGCAGTTAGAGGAATAAAAGTTGAACGCTCAAAAACGGATCATTAGAACGTGACTGACTCAAATACATGGTATGCCCCACCACAACCATGACCGACGACTAGAGAGAGAGAAGAGATAAAAAAAAACAGAAGATAAGAGAAAGAGGGGTGATCTGACGTGTCCCACGGTATTATTTCGCCGGCTATTTAGGACGGACGATAAAGCTGTTTATGTGCGTTTATACGCGTTGTTGTGCCCCCTCTCCCTCCCCCACATCGCTTTTATCCCTAACTTCGTCGTTTCCGATCGCAGATCGCGGATCGTCTATTTGCCGGAATCACGTGCTCCTATAGTGGGTGGATTAATAACAGTTTTTTAGCTGGAGGAGTTATAGGATCTTTCACTGTAGATCGGTTCTACTCTACAGGTGGGATTTGGTTCAATTACGCCTTTCTGTTTGTGGGTGGTCTTTGAAGGGCTTTTACATTAGGTTTTGTCTTGTCGATTGGGGGTTCTTTGGTTCATGGATACTTACATAGGGAATAAGTTCCGTCTTGGTCGCAAGATTGGGAGTGGATCATTCGGAGAGATCCATCTGGGTACAAAAAATCTCTTATTTCTTTGATTTTATTTCTTTGAATTTATCTTTTTGACTTCTTGTTTTTTTTCGCAGGAACTAATATAAATAATAACGACGAGGTTGCAATTAAACTTGTAAGTTTTGTTGTTTGGGGGTTTTCTGTAGGATTTTATTGAAACTTTTTTTAATATAGTTCTAAGTTGTGTACGAATTTGATATTTTGATATCTGTGATTTCTCTTAACTGTCATGTTAGTTGTGAATGGGTTTTATAATGTTATACTTCTTGTCTTCTATGCCTATTTCTATCACAATGGGTTTCTTATACACACAATATTTAGGAAAATACCAAGACCAGACACCCCCAGTTGTTGTATGAAGCAAAGATCTACCAAATTCTGGCTGGAGGAAGTAAGAAAATTATCGTATTTATTTGTCAAATCATACTAGAATAAATCTAATCTTGAGTTTCCATCTATAATTTAATGTTTAAACTCGACAGCTGGAGTTCCAAATATTAGATGGTCTGGGGTTGAAGGTGAATATAATGTTCTTGTAATGGATTTGTTGGGACCAAGCCTCGAAGATCTCTTTAACTTCTGCAATAGAAAGCTCACTCTAAAAACTGTTCTAATGCTTGCAGATCAAATGGTAAATCTTTTTCAATCAAATAAAACATTCTTCAAAAAAATATCAGAATTTTATTCTTTTAGTTAAGTTTGCATTTTTACATGTATATTTTTTGTGTCACTAGATTAATCGAGTAGAGCATTCTCATACTAAGTCTTTTCTTCATCGAGATATTAAACCTGACAACTTCCTTATGGGTTTGGGGCGCCGAGCAAATCAGGTTCATTTTATTTCTTAATTTTCCATTTTATTTTGTCTAATCTAATCATTTTGATGTAGAATTATCAATCAATTCTGATTTTTTTTCATTATTGTTATTTTCTTTCACCAGGTCTATATCATCGACTTTGGTCTTGCAAAAAAGTACAGGGATACCTATACTCACAGACACATCCCATACAGGTATTTTTTGTTGTTTAATAATTAATATATAATTCTCATATGTTTTAGTTTTTTGCCCACTATGAGATCAAATTACTTTCATATTTTGATTATCATTTTTTTATTCGTCACTTTTCTGTTCATAACGTAGGGAGAATAAAAACCTAACGGGCACGGCTAGATATGCAAGCATGAACACCCATCTTGGCATTGGTATGGTTATTTTTTACTATTTTACATTTCTTCCATTTTATATCAAGTGTGAATAAGATGTACCTAGAAACTTTTACCAGAACAGATTTTTTATTTGTCATTTTATTCATTCAAAACTCATAGTTTTACCCTTTTTTCTTACAAGAACAAAGCAGAAGGGATGATCTGGAGTCACTTGGATATGTTCTGATGTATTTTTTAAAAGGAAGGTACATTTTCCTACTCTGATTAAGTTTTTTAATAGAACCTCCTCTCTTTCATAGTCTCATTGACACACAATTTTTTAGCCTTCCTTGGCAGGGTTTAAAGGCAGGGACCAAAAAACAAAAGTATGAGAGAATTAGCGAAAAGAAGGTTTCTACATCCATCGAGGTATTTTTTTTTTCATTTGCAGTATTTCAATTTTTTATCATTTATATTTGCTAATATTCCGAATACTATTCTTTTCAGTCTTTGTGTCGTGGATTTCCTGCTGAATTTGCATCATATTTCCATTATTGTCGATCATTGCGCTTTGATGACAAACCGGATTATGCTTATTTAAAAAGACTATTTCGAGACCTTTTTATCCGTCAAGGTAACATTTTATCATTATAATATCTTACCCTCTTTTGATTTATGATTTGTTATGCGTTAATTATGTAAAAAATGATAATCAATATCACTGACTGCTTTTTGTTTTTATAGGTTTTCGATTTGATTATATATTTGATTGGACAATTTTGAAGTACCAACAAAAACATGTTTCTGGTGTTCCCCCTCGTGCTCATGTAATAATCTTTATGCATTAAAAAATTCTCTCTTGATGATTTTCTTTTACATTCAAAAATTTAAAGTTACGACTATTATGACTTTAGGGACCTGGTGTTGGGCAAACCTCTGGGGTACTCCCTGTTATTGCCAATATAGACAGACGGCCAGGTATTCCTTTTCATTACTTTCTGTAAATCCAGATAGATTTTCTCATTACTTCTCACTAAAATCTCAATCATTTTACATATTTTATTTAATATATTTATATATTTTAGAGTAATAGAAAAATATCTGTGTATTCTTTTTCATAGGAGAGGGACGCACAAGTGGCTGGTCTACCAGGGATCCCCCTCAACGAAGAGTGCCTGGAGCAGGCATAAATGCAGGTAACTCTTCAAGGGAGAAGAGTCCTGTTTTACAAGAACCCGTGGTAACAATTTATCACCTCATCAATGAACTTTTGCATAAGAGTAACTATTTGAAGTTTAGTTTCTAAACTGTAGCTTTTAAACATTTAATACAGTTACCACCAGGTCCACATTATGTGAATCAATCAACCACATCTTCAAGACGAGCTGGTGTTTCCAGTAGCCGTGTTGCGGTTCAGAGTACTGAATTTGACCTTTCTCGTGAGCGCTCTACCGAAGGAAGTACTGGTGGTGGGATTTTTTCCCGGAAAATCCCTAGTAGTAGTGCACATATAAGCAGCAGTCCGGGTCAGAGCTCTGGTGATAATAATAAGCGTTCCTCTTCCGGAAGACAGTCTAACATGAAGAACTATGAATCTACCATTAGAGGTGTTGAAAATCTTGGGTTAGGAAATAATGAGAGGCTACATTATTAGAAGGTCCTTAATATTGTATTATATATTGCTTAAACGAGTTGTATTGGGATCAGAATTTGGTGGTACATATACTTGGTAGGGACAAAGCCTTGCTCACTCATGAAATACTGATTCTTTGAAAGGTGCTTATTTTCGATGTAATGATTATTTTGCATTTAATAGCATAATATGATGCAATTATTTAGGGGAAATATCTTTAAAGGTTTAACATTAAATAATCCAACAAAAATAATCGAAATAAATTAATAATTAAGTTATTAAGGATCTAAATAAAATTTACCGAGCTTCTTGAAACTTGGGATGACATTTAATCTAATACATAGATTTTGTAATTCTGATGGTACAAGAAATGAAATGTGAATTGCAAAATGAATATGAAACAAAAACAGAAATAATGATTGAGTTGAGAAGAGAAGGTTATTTCTAAAAGATGATCTTTGAATAAAGATGGTGATTAAATGGAGACGAGACTACTTTTAAAGATGAAAACTGATAGAAAAGAAAGTCAGATCAGGAATAGAATGTGACAAGTAACTGAATGTTAGGTTGATGTTGCTAATGATAGGGTAATTGGAATGGGAAAAGATGATCTTTGAAATGGCAATTATCGTAGAATTACGTCAACAAAACGAAATTCGTCCTCAATCAGGAAATAATCAACCAATTTTATGTTGTTTTGCTAATGAATGTTGTTTTCTATCTCAGCAACTTTGCAATTGAAATAATTTAGGATAAAAGTTTAGGAATTGATTGTTTTTATGATGATTATAACTCAAGTAATCTCCTGAGTCCTGACAACCTAATAAGTAATAATTACCTCATAAGAAACCAATATACTATTTATTACAATCCACTTCCTCCTACAATCATTAATTCATGGTACAATACTTCAACACGTTCTACAATAGCATGACTATATATGCGGACGATTGGATCATTTGGGTGATGGTCAAGCTAAGGCTACTTAGAAGAATATTACCATACATGAAATTGTCAGGTAATATTTTGTTAATATGATAAATTGGGACATGTTAACCCTAACTCTAACCCAACGTCCACGCAAAATTTCATCCTTGATGCTAACAAAATCAACAAACCAATTTACGATGGTAAAAAAAAGTCTCTAAGAGTCTAAAACATCTCAGTATCTTACATCTAGACAGATTGATAAATATATGGAAAAGAAATCGATGGGAATTTTGGCTTTTGGACCAAGGTTTTCTGTAGGCCTAATAAGGAGATCACCTATTTATGATCCGACTGATCAGATACCCAGTTAATGGTGGCCAGAATTATCCATGTGTCCCTATGAGTATGCGACATAGCCACACAAAAAAACTTGTATTAAACAAGTTCAAATTTCTAACAAGCGAGAAGAGGAAGGATATTTATTTTTGCCTTTCTCCCAAGTTCCCAAGTTCTGATAACCCCACAGCAGATTTAATTTTAAAGATAGAGAAATCAAACATATGAAAAGAAGGCTAGGCTAAGAAGAAAGAGAAATCAAACATATGAAAAGAAGGCTAGGCTAAGAAGAAAGAGAAATCAAACATATGAAAAGAAGGCTAGGCTAAGAAGAAAGAGAAATCAGGAACAATCACAACGGTATTGATTTTTGGGGATTTTTTGCAATAAAGAATGAAAATCAGAATCCATTACACCGACATTAACACAACTAAATAGACGTAATACTGCGAAGATCTGCAAAAATTAAACTCGTCTTTTGTACAAAGCAAACTTACAGAATCAATAAGATTCAACATTTACGAAGATTCAAGATACTGATCTCAATCTGCAAGTCAAAAACATGGATAAAATAAAAGCAAGGTCAATTTAACATATGAATAAGCAACCAACCAACCAATCATGGGAAAATACAAATTATAAAGCCATTTATAAGTTGATAGCTAACAGATTTTAGCATTCTACCAAATTATTGTCTCATATTTATTTGTTGATCACTTTTTAATCAGGTTTATTAAATAACAAGGGTATATTTTTTATTGGTATGTCAAATTGCTATCAGATTCTACCAGATCATTGGATCATACGTGGAATAACTAGGATATATTTTTTATTGGTAAATCAAATTGCTATAGGACGCATCATAGGCATAGTTGGCGACTCTAGGTATAGTCGTCGAATCTAGATAGGTCATAGGTTCGATGACTCCAAGAAGAATCACCGACACATCTGAAAGTAACCACCCACTAAGACGACGGTTGCCAAAGTCTGAGCTATAAATAGGTCAGGCGTCTCCCTGAGAAAGGGGAGTTGAAACTTGAAACTAAATAATAAAGTGTGCTCCCTAGAGCAACAGACATCAGGAGACTCCACTCATTGCAGTCGTCGATCTCAAAGACTCCCTCCACCAAATGAGTATTTATCTCATCAACATGCTATCTCCTCAATCGGCAAAGAAAAATGAGTGTTTCACTCATTTTTGGAAACTCTGCAAAATAGAAATGTCAAAAAAGAAAACAACCGTAAGAGTTTCCCCAAGACAAAGGCATTGCTTAAATTACTTTCTAGAAGGCATGCCAAGTGACTTAAAGATAAAAGACACGGCCTTCCCCATTCCCATTTTCAAATTATGCCTTGGTCATTGGTACATATTTTGGAATGTGTGGCTGAACTTTTTCCCAATTAACATCTAATCCTGAGAAGCTTGAGAATATTTCAAAGATCCCCTTAATGGCCCCCCTAAGGGATTTGGGGTACATCATCTGAATAGATGAGATGGGAGATGGATGTGACACCATTAACTATGTATGTGTCCATTCTTTTTTCCTTGACCTCTCTCGATTAGTCTACTGAGATTGTCCATTACCAAGTTAAAAAGGGATGGGAGATAGAGGGTCACCTTGTATGATCCCTCTGTGGTTGGTGAAGGGTATGATTCTTAATAAAGGTATGTTTGGTGGAAAGCAAAGGTACCTCTTCCATTTTCGTTTCACTCCTTTTATAGAGTTAAATTTCCTAGATATACATCATAGTAGATAACCTTAGATACTATTGCTCATAATATTTACAGTACTTAAGAGTTTATATTAATGATAGTTATTATCATTAATAAACGGGGAAGGAGATCCTTCAACCAACACAGAGAAGGATGCAGTAGAGATGAAGTTATAAACTAATCTGCACAGTAGCGTGGAGACAAAAAACCATAGCATGTAGCGTGGAGGTGATTGCATCCCATTTTACTGTGTCAAAGCTCCTTTTTTTAATAACCTTAGGCACTGCCCTATCTTCTATTTTCAGCAATGAAATTTTTAATTTATCAAAAAAAAACCTTTTAAAATCTATGCTAAGACAACATCTTATGAGGTTTTTGATCCTACCAAAACCATAAGGGATATTAGCTTTGTTGAGACCTTTGATGTCCTATCTGCCAAGATTTTAGTCTCAAGTTTGTAGATGAGGTTCACACAAGAGATTGACCTAAAATCTGATAATTATGTAGTTGTGAGCTTCTTGGGTACGAGGGTTATGAAGGTATAGTTGGAAGATCTTAGTAGAGGTTTGCTAAGTTGGTCACCTCATTGCTACACTTGCATCTATTATAAGTTGGGAGTGAGTGTATTGATTGTATTCCCAACTAGACCATTTTTCTATTGAATCCTACCTTTTAATAATTTTAGGGAGAAAATCCTCTAGATATCATAGAATTGAATTCAAATGGTTCGTTACCTTTTAATGCCAATAATCCTGAAGCACTGCCTTCTCCAGTCAAGTTGCTATCAGGATCCTAAATTTTGGAATGCATTCATTTAGGGTTATAACCTATAAGCATCAATTAGAATTTTGAAATTATTTTATTTTTGCAAATAATAAAATACCTCCATTCCCCACTTAATATAATCCGGTGACTCACAAGCCTTGTATTCGTCAACTAAGTTCTCAATTATCTCTCGTGATTCATCAAATTCAGATAAATCATTATCCTGTGTGTACAACAGCAACCCATTAAAGATTTTAAATTCTAAAGCATTAAAAAAAAAATTCTAAATAACTTAAACACAAATAAATCTTCTAAAATTTATTGAGGCAAAAGAAACAAAAAATATTCTTGCTATAAAATTAGAGGGGGGGGAGTAGAAATTGCATTTTCAAATTTCAAATAGATAAATCGACAAGAGAGAAGGAAAAAACAGAACAAGAGTGGGGGACGTGAAAAGTCAGACAACTGTTTATTCACTTATTGTTGTCGAATGTCGACACTATTCACAATCGTAAAACATTGTGTACAACTACACATCCAAGAAAAACTGTTCACCATGGGGAGTTGAAGAGCTAGGAAATACTGTTTGATGATGGTGAGTGGTGACATTGTTCAGCATTGGCAAGTGAAAATCATCATGTCTGGTGAATGCAAGGTGAAGGCTTGATCCTTTTTTATAGCACAACCATAGATTGATGCTACATTGCTACCTTAGAAGAACCCCTTGATTTGGATAACACTTGTCATGCCATTGAGGTCAATTGTAAGGAAGGAAATTCTAGTAATAAAATAGTTAGTTTACTTTGTTACTAAATACTAATCAGTGAATAACCACTACTGTAGATAATTAGTTAGATCTGAGTGGAGTGTAAAGCCACCACTAATTAGTTAGAATTCCAATCATATTATTTGGAAGAATAAGAATTTGTAGGTACCTCAGGGGGCAGAGATCAATTTGGGGGGAATAATGTATACAATCTCTAAGGATTGGTTCCAATTGCTGGAGGTTACTCTGGATACTTCTTGGGCGTGTGAGAATAAAGATAAAGACTGGCAAGAGAGTAGCAAAGAATCAACATGACCTGAAAAGTGGTGTTCAATGCCAAGAAATCCATGGAGAACATGGAATATAGTGAGAACCTCTTCTCAATACCTTGTTGAGTCTAATCAAGGATATAAATTAGCATCCAAGATTCCTAGCATAGTGAGGGTGCGGAGGATGTAGTGCACTATACTAGTATTAGTAAACCATGGGATGATTAGTTGATTACCATGGCATGTAACTATGTAAGTAAATAACCTAGTTGCTAGAGATTTTCAATATGAAAAATCGTCTGCAAAAAAGAAGCAACTTAACTGCAAACATTGGGAACTTCCGATAGTTGTCAAGAAACGCTTGTTTTTTCCTCAATTTCTCATATTGGCTTAAACACTTTGAAAAGAGATGCCGTATGCTGGTGTGATTTGCAAGCATCAGACCGCTGACCTAATAAGATATAAAAAATTAAATATAAATGAATCCAACTATTGACATGAAATTAGAAAGAGACAGTGATATTTAAACAATCACGCAAATACGTTAAAGCAAGAAATAAATTATAAAATAGCTTACTCTATGAGCAGTTTGAACGTATGGAGACTTTCTAGATAATGCAACCTGTGTATGAAATATATATATATTTATTTATAAAAGTAAACAATCGTCACATTTCAATTGATTTTTTTTATGAAGTTAAATACCATTAAAGACGGAAAAGTAAAAAACAGAAAACACAAAGTAAAAAAGAAATAGATATTGTGAGAGATGGACAAGCCCATCGACTATGTTTCTATATAGCAATTATCCTAGATGTGGAAAACCTAGGATGTATGCCGCAGAAAAAAAGTCTCCCACCAGTTCAGAATCTGTATTTCTGCTGATGTGCTCTCCTTTTTATAGATCTTTCGCTTGAAAGATAAACTTGAGTCCCTAATGATTTCTCCTGCAATTATCTTTGGTGGCTTGAGTGTATGATTTCTAAGTCTTTTGTTTCTTTCTGCCCATAGATGCCATATTGTGCTGCCTAGGATATTCCAATGTAAGCCCCAACACGGTCCATTGCTTAGTGAATTTTTGGCAGGCCTCTGTGAGATCTCCAATTCTAATGTCTATATTAGGTGTTGGTATTGGGATGTTTGATACTTTCTATGTGGATTGCCGATTGCCCTACTGCTTCAGTGCTTCTAACCTTGAATGAGAATTCCCCTTGTGTACTCACAGAGTCACAGTTAAAGAAGAGGTGGTTGTTTGGATTCCCCATCTAATTAAATTGCTAAAAGTGGTCAGTTATCCCCATCTCACTCTCCATAAGATTATGGAGAATTTTGTGGGCATTTGTCACCAAATTCTTTGTGCCAAGGTATCTTTATGACTAGTGGGTCTGATTTGTTGGACAAAATTCCCCAACTTATTAGATGAGTTTCCTTTTTTCCATGTGTAACGTGCCCAACATTCCAGCACGACTCCTATTTCCTCATTTTGTTTGATCAGTTGCTTCTACATTGGAGAGTCAACTGTTGGTCTGATTTGTATAACTTCTAGTGCTTGATCCCTTATATATATATATCTTTGATCCAGTTTATCAAAAATTCTAAGTAGAGGACCTCTGCCCCAAAAAAGTAGCTGATACATGATAATGATACAACAAAATAAACCTGAATGCTGGCAGGACCCCAGTCAATAAAGTTTACAAGCTTTCTTTCACGTATTCTTTGTAGGCTTTCATGAACCTATTTAATTTTAAAACCAAAAACAAATCAGAAAAATCAATAGAAAGATAGAGACAGTTAGTTATTAAACATGGTAAGTAAATGGTCAATACTTACTATTAGAGATATTTAGAAAGGTCAAAAGGGAAGAATAGAGTGATGGGTTTTTTAAATACGCACAAATATTTTATATTTGTCACAAAGATAATAAGACAGATGTGTAACAAATATCCAAATACCTGAGTAGGGTCAACTTCACCTTGAATTATATTTAAGATTGATATGTATTTTGCCTTACTAGCTTCTTTTGTTCGAGCATATGAAGAGACCATAATATTCTTAGTCTGCAGTATGTCAAGGACAGATTTTGTAATTTTGTTAATGATTTGATTGAAAATAAATAAATTACAAGAATAACTTGCCTGCAGAAGTCTTCTCATAACATCCAATACAGTAGTCTTCCGAATCACATTAACCTTCATATAAGTAAATAAAACAACATATAAAAAATGAATGATATTAAATGTAACTAGAGGTGTAAACGGGATGGGCCTAGACGGATCCATTAATCCAAACCGAGCCTAAGTCAAGGCAGGTCCATTGTTAAGGATTCTAAAACTCGTGAAATTACTCGGTCTTGGGTCGAATCCAGATCCAAATAGGGATTTTTTATAATAGTTAAAAGAAATCAAACATAATAAAACTAAAATGAAAAAAAATAACTATCCAAAAAATTAAACATAATAAAACTAAAATGAAAAAATTAACTACCCAAAAAATTAAACCAGGTTTATTTATTGTCATTGCCTCATTGGGAAATGAGATTTGAGTTTTATGAAATTAAAATTTGAAGGAAATTAAGTTCCATATTACTTGAGAACTAAACTTTTAAATCGTTTACAGATCAACATTAAACACAATTTTCAATGATAGAGAAAAATAAAAAGATGGAAATTACAATAAGCTATAAATCATTAGATAATATCTTGTCATCTAAATGTATTGTTTTTTTTATAAAAATGATTTTTTTCATTGGAAAATGAAGGACAATGTCCATAACAAAAAATGAAGATAAGGAAAATAAAAGATAGGGAGATGAGTTAAAGACTCATTGACATTTTCCTATATACCTCCCCCCCCCCAGCTAGCGGGTCTTTATGGCTTCATATAAATGTATTGGGTTTTTACTGTTTTGCTTAAATAACAAAAATATATAGAAATTATTACAAATTAATAATTCATAATATTGTTTAAATGACCAGGTCCGGATCCTACATGGACTAGCTAAGAAAAATATTTTAAAAAACTATGTAGACACAACCTGCTAATTGGTATGTAGCCGTACACATTCTAATTTCCATGGCTTTCTTATTTTATTTTAAAATTTGTAAAATCATATAAAATTCGATAAAAAAAATAGAAAATTAAGGAAATAAATAAATAAGCATTGAGCCATTGACTAAGTGTATAGAATATAAATAGAAAATAATTCGGTCTCAACAGCTATATTTAATATAGCCATTGAAACTAATATAACAAGTCAAAATATATTAATAATAATCTGACACGTGGACTGATATAATAATATTAATAAAGAGATGTTTATTGGTTTTTTCTATCAAATAGACTAAAATAATATAGCTGTTGGGCCTGTTAGCCATTTTACCAACAATTAAATTTCTCATTTTCTTTAAAATTATTGTCAAAATTATGCCGCCACTATGCAGTTTAATTAAGCGGATAAGCAACTATATGGCCAATTTGGCTGCATTTATTAAAAGTTCATTAAGTGAAGCCATACTGTGCAGATTCTAATTGTTGGATTGATGAAATGATTCATCATCATTGAGAGCTTGGGAGATGAGCTTGGGAGCCATAGTAACGATGAGTGAAGAGTGAAAGAATGAAATGAGGGAATAAAGTTTTGGGCAATCAAAAATACGTGTTGCCTCTTTATTACCATGTATATTTATATACAATTAAAGGCTAACAACCCACTCATAAATTGGTGGAGGTTGTTACCATAATAACAATCAAGGAATATAAGGATTTATATATATTAACTAATAATTATATATTTATATTCCAATACTAATCGCACTACGCAGTATGTCGTATGGGGCTAAAAGGGCCCGACTCACTGGTGCCAATTTCTTTAATGGGGCTAAAAGGCTAAAACCAACCCCATCCCAAGACTTAATTGTCTGGATCGGGCCCAAACTCATTGCCATCCCTAAATATAACAATAAAGAAAAGTAGTTATAACTTATATGAAAAAAAGTAAATGACTAACCTGACGTTCAACAGTGAGTGGTGTATATCCAGTCATCAAGAAATGGCATCTAGGTGTTGGAATCAATGAAGCAAGAAGGCCAACCAAATCATTGTTCATATATCCTGGATAACGCAATGTTGTTGTGCTTGCTGACATAACAGTGGAAACTAAGGAATTTGTTTGTGCAAAAGTAGGATTGGGTATATGAAGCCGATCGACAGCAATTCGATTGAGTGCAGTATTATCAAGAACAACCACACAATCAGCATTTAGTGTCAATCGTTTAAGAGTCAAGAGGGAATTGTATGGTTGAACAACTACATCACTTGACTCCACTTGATTTGGAAATACACTGTATGTCTGAATAAGTTTCTTGCTATAACGATCGTTCAAGGTCTCCAATAGGTAAGAACCCATTCCTGCAATAGTTAAGACACTAAATTAATTTAATTGCTTCAAAAAAAAAGATACTAAATTAAAATACATAAAAGTTAAAACAAATTAATAATGATTATTAAATATTTAAGTGTATTTAAATTATAGTTAAAATGCATGTGTATAAGGATTCATATATGCTGATTGGTAAGAGAGGTTGTGCCTTATGAATAATCACTAATCAGTATTCAGTAATCAGGTGGATCTAGGCAATGATCCTCTTGAATCTTGATTACCCAATTAATTGTTGGATTTCAAAATTAAAACAACTGAAAATAGAACAAAACATGTCAATCTTTATTCAGACTTTATTTTCTTTAGGGCTCCTAAATTATATAGAAATTGGCAAATGATATACCCTTGAACGGATCTTCAAGTACTTCCAGCATTCTCAGTAGAGAAACCATGATCTTGATCTCCAATGGAACAGTGGAAATATCAAACGAGTGTATAACAGATTACAAAAAAGGTCATACAATATATTATGAAGCATCTCATTTTCGGTTTTAAGAAGGAAAGTGGACCAGAACAAGTTGCAACTAGACACAGTTAATGGGTTCATTTGTGACTTTTTATAAGCCATGCAAGGGTTCTATCACCACAATAATGGAAGCCTTACAGAAACTACTGGATTACAAAGTCTTAAGCATTAGTATTGTGAAATTTAACACTTATATCTGGAAGTTGTGGTAATACAAATGAATTGTTGAATACATGTGAATTTCAGTCAAAAACATTGCTGTGTCTATATTTGCATCTGCAAATCTACCTAACAGGATTTATAGTGCGCCTACTTTTAATCCTTGGAAATTTGGTAGCTACATGGAAAACAAAGGAGTCCATATGAGCACCCAAGAAAGGATTGATAGACTCATTTTGGCACACATACCCAACAAATATTTTGAAAAAGAAAATAGAGTTTTTATTTAACGGATACTACAAAAATTAGAGGTTTAATAAAACTTTAAAACAAATTATATAATAGTATAATGCACTAATAAACTACTGTTAGTCATACACTTATATGGCCATAAGAGACCACTAAAATAGCGGCCAGAAAGACTGCTTATTTTAGCCCAAAATAGCTATGTAGCTATTAATAGCCATCCTGTCTCTTGATGGCTATTAGCGGCCTCTATGTTATGAGGTTCTCTAGAAAATAGAGATTGTTGTAATGTTGTGTGGAAATAGAATAATGATTGAAAATAATTTAACCCTGTCAATGGATATTCGAAATCCGAATTCGAATTCGATTTCGAATTCGTTTAAGCCTAATCGAATTCGGATACGAATTCGGATACTGAAAATACTATCCGACACTAATCGAATTCGAATTCGGATACCTCTAATCGAATTCGATAATTATCCGAATTCGAATAAATATTAAATATATAATAATTTTATAATTTTAACCTTCTCTAATATAATATTGTAATGTAATCTATATGTTTTATAATTTTAACCTTCTCTAATAAATATTAAATATCTTACACCATATTAGCAATAAACCCATCTCATTTTTTATCAAATAATAAAAATATCAAATCCCTAAACCTAATCCCTAAATCTTTAAAAAATCATTCTTATTTCTTATTGCCATCCTGTCGTTTGCAATCCTGTCACCACTGCCTGCCGTGAGATTCCGTCCCCGTTTGAATCGTCGGAAAATCAAACCGTCGTTGTTCATGCCATTGCCATGAAAGCTTTCTCCTCCTCTTCCTCATCTTCGTCTTCTTCGTATTACAAACTAGTGATGGTCTCCGGTGAGATTCCCAACTCACTATCCTTGCACGTTTACGATTCGAGAAACGAAGATTGGGAAAACGTCATCCTTTCCCGTAAACCGTCGGTCTCACCGCCGGAGTCCAAACTCACCTACATCGATACGAATGAAGTAATGTATTTCCTAAGCAAGTCCGGCGAGGTTGTGTCAACCCAGATGCAGAGAAGCCCGTGTAAGCAGTTCTCGTCAGTGATAACAGTCGAAGAAGGCACATTAGAAGAGGCAATGATCTACTTCCTCAGTCCATCCGGTGCCGTCGTGGGTTGTCACCTCACCCAAAGCACTATTCAATGGCCAAATTGCCAAATTTTAATATTAAATGAATAGTGCCAAAAGCACTATTCATTTCTTTGAAGCACAAAACAGCTTCTTATTCCCCTTTTTTAATATTACATGGTTTTTTTAATATTACAGGTGTTTTTTAATATTACAGGTTTTTTTTAATATTACAGGGTTTTTTTAACAAAATAAAATAAAATATTATTTTTGGGTTTTTTTATAAATGTTATTCGAATCGAATTCGGATACGGATTTTGAAATTCGAATACTAATCGGACGAATTCGGATTATCCGGATACTAATCGAATTCGAATTCGGATACAGGGGTATCCGGTTCGAATTCGTTCGATTGACAGGGCTGGAAAATATTAAATTAACTGAGAAAGAGAAATTAACCTGAACCAGTTCCTCCTGCAATGGAATGGCACAAAACAAAACCTTCTAGACTGTCGCTCCCATCAGCTTCCCGATCAACCATCTCCATGATATCATCAACAACCTGCTCGCCTTGATGATACCCGCTGGCCCAATTATTTCCGGCACCACCACCGTGTTCGGACACGTAGATGTTCTCGTGATTGTAAAGATTACGGTACTCACTATTCTGTATTCCGTTTATCACTCTTGGCTCCAAATCCATGAGAAGAGCTCGTGGTATGTAATGTTGGTCATCGGCTTGGTAGAAGAACACATCTTTCCGATCACCACCCTGTGATCAATAAAACCGATCGTGAGCTTAATTGCCGCAAAACGAAAGAAGGGGACAAGAAGAAAAACACTACCTGCGTAGTTGCGAAATCTTCAAGAAGACCATCCTTGCCGATGCCGTGCTCGAGGCATAGCTGCTTCCAGAATTCCATTCCGATCTGGTTCCCGCATTGCCCTACTTGGATAGTGATGATTTCCCGCGGCATTTTTGGCAGTTAGGGTTTGACGCTTCTTACTTCAGTCACTGACGATGAAGAAAAAAAAGATGAAGAAAAGGGAGGAGGGGTACAGACGTGCTTTTGAGTATTGGTCTATTAGAGTGGAAAATAGTGCTTTTGAGCAGTGACGGAGTGGAGTGACGGGTGAGCGGCACCTTTTTTTCTTTCTTTTTCATATGCTTGTTATTTTGTTTTGATATTCGATAAGAAATAAAAAAAACGGACCTTGGGCCTGACATCAGAGCAAAAAATACGGGCCTTGGGCCTGATTATCTTTTATTAGATATATATTGAAATAGAAATTGACTCAATTGAAAATAGTTTGAATTACAACTGGATTTAAACATTGATGATAGTTCAAAATACAATAACTGAAAATAAAGATAATTATAACTAGAGGAGAAAGAAGGAAGTTAAGGAGAAAGAAGGAAGGTGGAAGACAAGGAAAGAAGTTGTCCGTCGTCTTCCTTTGAACTTTTTTAAATAGCTTCAACTTGCATACGAGCGGAGGACAAAAGTAAGGAGTATGTCTGCCCTTTCAATCGTGGTATGTTTACAAGAGTGGATGGTGTCCTAATCGTGGCCTATGATGATGCAGTATAAACTGATGGTCGAAATACAAATGGACTTAATTAAAAATAGTTTGAATTACAATTGGATTTAAACACTGATGATAGTTCAAAATGCAATAACTGGAAATAAAGATAACTATAACTAGATGAGATGTCACGGATAGAACGAGAAGTTTCCTGGAGGAGAAGAACAAGATCATCAGAGAAAGTCGATAAGAAGTAAAATCAATTAAAAGACTGTCTTTTCTTAGTAACATGTCTAAAACAAACAGAATTTCGAATTATTGCATTTAGCTAGACACCTGGGATAAGTATCATTGCCCCCACACATAAGGGACATAAATATTTTTTCACAATAGTCGATGATTATTCAAGACTAGCGTGGATCTTCTTGTTATATAACAAGTTAGATATCTGATACAATCGTGGTTGATTACAAAAGCCCGTCGGAGGACATCCAAGCAATCGTCGGCGAGAAAATCCTAATCGCGTAAGAGAAAGGGGTGGGTGACGGTCTGGCCGGTCCTGAGCAGTTGAACTGCCAAGAACCGGGTCTGAGAATCAAATCTCAGAGGAAGCGGAGAAAGCCTGGCCGCTTCAAGGATTACCAAATGGGTTGAGCCCATTTGATGGAATAAAAGTTATTTTAAAAGTTTATTAAAAAGACCCTTTAATTAGGTTTATTTTCAAGTAAGTCCAAGTCTATATTAAAACGTTGGAAATGGAATGAAATCAACATCGATTTTAGCAATTCACTGTTTCATTGCGCAACTGCCCAAACCCTACCCTCCGACAATCGTCGAGTACCCTGCCGCCTCCGCCTCCAGAGTTCGCCGGAATCGTTACAGTCCTCGCCGTATTGAGTCCTCGGATAGGTTGTTTAACAACAAACATCGTAGTCCCTTGGACACCCAAGATTTTATCTTGGCTCTAAGGCACCTCGATCCAACAGGTCGAGTTGTTTTATTTAGGTAATTAAGAGATAGACTCATACCAATATCCCACGTCTTTGGACAATTCTTAATAGATGCCAAAAACCAATACAATGGTATATAATCAAGACTATCAGAATAGAAAACGACAATCCTTTCAACACGTTGGTGCTTCATGGCTTTCTTTGGTTCATCATCATTCTCCATAGATAACCAATCCAACAGCCACCAATACTTTTTTTTGAGCAAATTTGAGCAGCTCAATCAAAAAAATGGGTGAGATTTTATTTTTATTTTTTGGTAATCGGATCTAATTTGGGTGAAAATTTGAATTTTTGAGCAGGATTTTTTTGTGACGGAAATCCGCCACTAAAAAACCGCCATCGAAAATCTAAAAAATATGTCCTCTTGTCCATATATTTTCGTGGCGGTTAATAAGTAACAGTGGTGAATTTTCGTCACCAAAAGTACATAACTATTTGTGGGGGAATTCTGCCACGAAAAGTTCGTCATACAATGTCATTTTTTTTTGTAGTGCAATTACCTTACAAACATTGGGATTCACTCAATGAAAATCGAATTATTCCTTATTCATAAGAAAGATATCCACATCAACCACAATTATTCTGGCCTACGTGAATGATCTTCTTTTCCTCGACAACAACCTAGCAATAATTAAAACCATTAAACTACGCTTAAAGGATTTTTTAACCACATACCTCTACGAACTTAAGTATTTCATTGACCTTAAAATAGTCAGAACAAAAAAAAAGACTCTACATATGTCAACACAAATGCGTGATGGACCTACTACAAAACAAACATAAACTACCTGTCAGAATCAAAACCCACAATACCACCTTGCGTTTACAAACCATCAAAGTAAGGAGCATGTCTGTCTTCCAATCGTGGTCTGCCCACAAGACTGGCAAGAGTGGGTGGTATCCCAGTCGTGGCCTCTGATATCAATTGATATAGTACAAATCGATGGTCGTAATAGAAATGGACTCAATTGAAAATAGTTTGAATTACAATTGAATTTAAACACTGATGATAGTTTAAAATACAATAACTGAAAATAACTATAACTAGATAGGATGTCACAGACAGAACGGGGAGTTTCCTGAAGAAGAAGAACATGATTATCGAAGGAGGTCGATAAGGAGAAAGAAGGTAGAGAGGAGGAAAGTGGAAGACATGGAAAGAAGGAATAATAGGAAGAAATACTCTGTATCAAAAGTTGTATGCCGTCTTCCTTTGTTCTTCTTTAAATAGGCTCAACCTGCATACTCTCAGAGAAGCTTAACACTGTGATTAACAAGCATAATATCAAAAATATTTGATTGAATTAAAACTAACAATACTTGAGTTATATAATTTGTGTAGTTAACAACTAACTCTATTATCTACTAACTAACACACATTATTACAATGATGCAGATTTGTCTTCAAACACCCCCTACAATCTGTAATGAGATGATGTTGAAGTGTAGAACGGCAGATTTTGGATTAAAAAACCCAGTGTGCCTTGCATCTTTTAATATTCTGGGAAAAACCTTTAATCCGCGCGCTTATCTGTGCACTTATGTACTCATGTAATATTGCAATCTGAATGTATATGTTGAAGATTTGAAATTGTATCTTCATAGAGTGAAATCGACGATGAATCTTTACGATGAATCTTTACGATGAATCGACTCAGAGAAATCTGATATATAGTTTCTCAACAAATCTCAAGAAATCTGATATATATGGCAGTATGCGGACCCCAAATCTCAACAAATCAAATCCCGAATAATCTCAATCGGGATAATGTGATTTGTTGAGTTTTTTTATTTAAAAAACAGCAAATGAAATCAGCAGAAACAATTTTTTATTTAAAAAATGATTTAAAAGATACCGATATGAAGCAGAATCACGGAATGCAGTAGCAGCAACAATCTTCTGTAATCGGAAGCAACAATCGCGATTGGCGGATGCAGAATCATAATCATGGATGCAGAATCGCGTCTAATCTTTCTCAAATTGTCCAAAAAAATCTCCAAAGAATCGCAAGAAATCTCCAAAAAAATCGTCAAGAACGCGTCCGGGAAAAAAATCAGAAAGAAAACTGATTTGGGGACGTGTTAGAGAAATTGCTTTGGAGAAAACTGATTTGGGGACATGTCAAGAAAGCGGAAGTTTGCTTTGGAGAAAATGCAAGATCGCAAATCGCGTAGCAACAATCGCAAATCTCTGGTCGCGATTTTTCTTCTTCTTCCAGTTGTAGAAACAAGATTCTTTAATTAATCTTAATTATAATAAACCCTAATTATAAAATAATCTGTTAAATTCTATTTATAAATTCATTTAAACTCATATAAAATAAAATTGATTTGATAAGTGACTAAATTTAAATGAGATTAGCTTTAATTTTTTTCATGCTAATTATTGTAGTTTGTGTTTATTTATTCACACCTACTAGTTTGACGTAACCCTTGCTTTTAAGTTGTTTTAATTTCTTAAAGGTTAATCAACACTGTGTGAGAAAAACTCAACTATCTATGCAAGCTTCAAAGAACTCCTTAATGAAAAATGTGTAGCATTAAACAAACTCAATCTTCTCCACCAACTCAAGATTCCAAGATTAAATGATATCCAACTAATCTCAACTACAAAGATCTTGATTTGAATGCTTCACAAGAACCCATGTAAGGATTTCAAAAGTTAAACTACAAGAAGAAGATTCCCCTTGAAGAATTTAATGAAGTAGATGGAATCTCTCATCTTCCAATGCTTGTGAAAGTTGAAAAAAATTACCTCCTCTTGCCACCCACGATTTCTATATAAGGAGAGGCACATTCAAAAGCAAATTCATCACTTACCATCTTTGTTGAAGCTCTCTTTGGATCAAAACTCTACTTCTCATTCTCTTGCTCTGGCTCAAGCTTTAGCTATCCATTAAGCTTTGTATGGGAGTCGTTCTCATGGTTGTGTGCTCTAGTTCTTCAACTTCTTTTTCTTCCCCTCTCATACATAAGCATGTTAAGAGGGTGTTAGAAGATCAAGCTCCACATTTTGTAAGTGTTTCAAGTGTTGTGAGAGGTGTGTCTCAACATCAATACTTGAAAGGTTACACGAGTTCAACCATAAAATTCGGTTTGGTTCTATAGAGTTTTCAGAAAACTCTTAAGTGGAATCTACCTCAAAGATTTGAAGGCTCTTAAGAGTGCCGTTAATACTACTCTAAGGTGGAAGTCTACCCGCGAAAAGGCTTGGTTCATAAGCGTAGTAGCCTTAAAGCTTACAAAGGTTCTTAAAAATGCATTTGAATACTCTAAGGTGGAAGTTTGTTCGTGAAAGGGCTTGTTTCGTAAATGTAGTAGCCTTAAAGCTTACATAAATTCTTAAGAGTGCTCTTGAATACTCTAAGGTGGAAGTATACTCGTAAAAGGCTTGGTTCGTAAGGGTAGTAGTCTTAAAGCTTACAGAGGTTTTTAAGAGTGCCCTTGAATACTTTAAGATGAAAGTCTACTCGTAAAAGGATTGGTTCGTGAGCGGTTAGCCTTAAAGCTTACAAGAGGTTTTGTCATTACCATTAGGCTAGTGATCTTCGTGTTTCATCGAAACTGGATTAGCCCTTGTTTGGGTAAACCAGTATAAAAATTCTTGTGTTCTTTTTATTTTCAGTTTTTATATTTCTTAAATAACATAACAAGATAAAAAGAACTAAAGAGATCCCTCATCTAGTAATTATCTGGTCATAGATTGAAGTTGACTACTTTTTTGCAGATCCTTCATCCAATTTGGTCATTGTCTGAGATTACTTTAAGTTAAAAACTACTATCCAGTTATCTGATCATTTCTATTTATATATTTTAACTTATATTATTACTTTCGTACTTATAAGAAAATTTAGTATTCATATACTACAGTTGGTTTAGGAAACACTATCAGTTAAGTTAAAATCTATATTAAGTTAACTAGTCATTTCTATTAATATATTTTAACTTATAATATAACGTGTGCTCATAAGATAATTTAGTATTCATATACTCAGTTGCTTATTGATATGACCGTGACCAGTGATCACGTAATATTCTTTGCATTCTAGACCCTGGACTACCGGGGATTAATTGGATAAAATATATTTACTATAAGCAGTTGTATAATTAAGCAGTTGTATAATTAAACAGTTGGATAAAAGATATTCACGTAGAAGAACGTGTCTATCATGTGTGAGCAGTTACCCACCATCGTGGGGCTGCATGTGTTGAAGACCATCCCATGCACGACGTGGTATGATTGGCCTTTATAAATACTATGGTTTATAAATAAAAGGAATCAAACAAGTATTTCAGTAATTTTTTATCTCTTTTACGTTTTCGTCTTTTAGTCTAGTTAGTTTATATCCGATAGGGATTCTACCCTATCACTTATAAAACACTATCTGATAAGTTGACTCAATATTTATAGACTGTAGTAAACTTTAAAAGAACATGCAATATTTTATAAATTCTTATTTCTAACTTATATTCTCAGGTATTTCGCAAATCAACTGAAAAATTACGAAAATAGATCATAACCCCTCTTAAGCCTCTGATCAAGATCCTACACCAGCGCCATGGTCGATTTCGAGAGAAAAAAAATGAATGGCTTAATAGTAAAGCGAGAAATCTGATACCATTTCAGAGAAGCTTAACACTGTGATTAACAAGCATAATTAATACCCAAAATACTTGATTGAATTAAAACTAACAATACTTGAGCTAGTTATATAGTTTGTGTAGTTAACAACTGACTCTATTATCTACTAACTAACACGCATTATAACAATGATGCAGATTTGTCTTCTAACACATACGAGTGGGGGTACAAAAGTTAGGAGCGCCTGTTCCTTCAAATCCTGATCCGTCCACAAGAGTGGGTGAGGAAATTATAAATAAATTTATTTGCCAGAAAAAGAAGTCTGAAGTCTCTGATTTCTAAATTTTAAATCCAGAAGACCAAAATATCAAATCCTAAGAAGTAATTTAAAAAGAAAAAGTGGTCATTGCGCTCTCGTGACTCATAGATTGTAGACCTGTGGATTGTGGTGTCAGGTATGTTAATAGAATATGAATAATAAAATACTCTTTATTTCTGTAGTTCTGTTGTTGCATACATGAATAACATGATACATCTCATATATATTCAGAATTAGTTTCTGGTGTGCGTTGCTTATCTTATGGTTTGAAGAAAGGTATGATGGGTCGGCCAAAACTGACATTGGATCATATCCTACCAAAAAATTTCATTAAATGGTAGATACCCTAGTATCCATTAGGTAATGCATGTAGTATTTAACCAATAGTAGACCAACAATGGTAACAGATAATTTTTTTCTCAATTTGAATCTTTTTCAAACGCTACAAAACATCGAATGGTTAATTACAAGATAATATTTCTATTCAAATACTAATGATTACGATGCGACGACGCATTCAAATTACGATGCATGCGCGCGTCTGAAACCTATGCATATATATCTTTGTAGTTAAACAAGTAGATAAAGTCATTTATAAAGTTAATATTTTCTGAATGTGCACACCTCTGCTTTTTCATATATTTTCTTTGTCGTTGTCTGTTTGTTTTCTTTCCCTTCTTTTTCTCCCCATTCCACAGAGAGAGGGCCAAACGAGAGGTCGTCTATTCTTTCATCAAATTCAAAATCCAACAAAGACCCATTTCCCCAGTCCCCCACCCGACCGACAATGATTTTTCCCTCTATCCTTACTCCACTAGTCACCTAGTCATATAAGTTCTGACCTCTCCACTTTTTTCTATTTTAATTCGTTTATTTTTCTATATCTCGTTCATCCGTTGTTTCTTTTTTTAGGTATTAGAAGCAGTAGGAATAAGAAGGGAATAATTGGCTCTGTTCTCTGTCTATCTATATCTCTCTCTCTCTCTCTCTCTCTCTCGCTCTCTCAGCTTGTGTGGGAAGAAATGGGTGAATTTGAAGAAAGCGGGAGCGATTTCAAAAGGATATGCGTCTTCTGTGGGAGCAATTCTGGAAGTAGAGACGTATTTAGTAAGGCCGCTCTCGATTTGGGACGTGAATTGGTATCGATTTTTTTTTTACCGATTCCAAATTCCAATCACTCGGTCGATTTATCTAAATGATGATGATTTTTATTTATTTAATTTTATTCAGGTGAGGAGAAAAATAGATTTGGTTTATGGAGGAGGAAGTGTTGGATTGATGGGATTAATATCGCAAGCTGTTCATGATGGAGGTTGCCATGTTCTTGGGTAAATCAAAACTAAAATGTTTTTTACTCTTTACTTTTCGCATATCCTTGGATAATTTTTAATCCATTCTATATCTGCATGTATTGTTTGGATTCTTCTTGTAGAGTTATTCCCAAAGCATTAGTTCCTCAAGAGGTACGATATCTGTAGTCCTTACTGTACTGTGCTGATTTCTTATCTTCATTCTTTTTTATTAATCCAATTAATATGTATTTATTTCTTAAGATCTCTGGTGAATCCATTGGTGAAGTCAAAATAGTCTCGGATATGCATCAAAGAAAAGCTGAAATGGCTCGCCAATCAGACGCCTTCATCGCTCTTCCTGGTATGTATCAACCAAAAATCAATTTTCAAATCAATCGATTATTTGAGATGTAATCGATCACCAAGAACAGGTGGTTATGGAACAATGGAGGAGCTGTTGGAGATGATAACATGGTCTCAACTTGGAATTCATAACAAAACAGTGAGTACTTAATTTAACTACTACGTACTTCATTTGTTCAAATTCCAATTCGGCAATAATGACTTGTTTTTGTATAAAAAAAATTCTTCTGGAAGATTGGACTCTTGAATGTCGACGGCTATTACAATTCCTTGCTTTCTCTCTTTGATATTGGCGTTGGAGAAGGTTTCATCAAACCAGCTGCTCGGAATATTGTGGTTTCTGCTCCCACTGCGGAAGAACTCATTACCAAAATGGAGGTTAGCATATAGAGTATTTAGTTCCAACTTACTAATCACCATACCTAACTAAATTGCTAAACACAAATTAAATAATCACATTCATATTTGCAGGAATATTGTCCTTCGCACAACCAGGTTGTTCCTAGTCAGAATTGGGAGGATGTTGTTGGCCATATATAATTCGTATCCATTCGCTAGATCAATGTTTGCTAATCTTCTTTAGATTTAATTTCAGAATTCTGCTAAAAAATGGTTTAGAAATTAAAACTTGTTGATTGTTCTATATTGACATATTGTGTGAGCCATGAGCCATGAGGAGTAGGAAATTATAATCATGTTGTATTTTTCCTTTGGAATCTTAATTCTTAATCATTCTTTAAATTTAGGGTTTGAATGAAATGAAGGAAACAGGTATTCCGATCATTGCCGGAGAACATTAATTCGGCCAACTACCATATAGTAGTGTATTGGGCCGAACCGACTCAGCCCGACTACCTTAACTAAATAACCCAACATTTACACAAATAGTATCATATAAGATGAGTAATCATCAAGTGTGTCGAGGTGAACCTTGTACATTATATCGACTTTTCGTTTGTGTTATTATCTTTTGCAATTTATTATTTTAACCATTGGATTAAATATTAATAAAATCGATTTGATAACGTACGATGACACATTCAAAATACGACGCAACTGAATCGCGTCATATATTAATAGATATATATTTTAATATACAAAGTATATATATAGGATCCATTTTTGCCGTGATTCGCGTGGATTGCTGCGGACGCGTCATCTGGTCGTTCGTTTATCACGTGGTACTCTGCGAACCCGCGTTCATTTTTGCTGAGGTTTTGTACAAAGCTACGCTGCGATACTCTGCACGAACCGTCTGATGGAAGAAGAGCGACATCCAGACACGGATCTGCAACGGACAGGAGCTGCGGACGTCCTCAGTTGTTTGAAAGTAAAATGAATATCCTTGAATGAATATGCGATGATATGAATAAAAAATATCTAATGCTAATGATATGTATATAGTAAATGATATTGTTGGATGATCGATTAATCAGGTGTGATGAAGCGATGATCCAAAGCTTGTGAAAATGATTGTGAAGAAGATCGTTGCAGTGAGTAATTGATTCAGTTGAGATGTCTGCGAAAGCGATGAGAGATTTGGTGATGTTGGGCAGTGAGGCTGTGTGTGAGTAAATTATAGAGTGTAGAGACGTAAAAACTAATGAAGGTTTAGATGAGTTTAAATAACTAAAACACCCATGTTGGTAGGGTGTTTAATTATGATAATAAATGATTATGGATATATATGAGATATGGAAATTTTTAGTAAAGAAATGTGAAGAGTTATGATAAAATAAAAAGGAGGTGAGTGCAATATTTGTTATAAGGGTATATATGAGATATTTATTTTGGGGATATATCTCTAATATATATAAGATTATAAGTCGGTGTATAATTTATTTAAGATTTTTTTTTCTATTTGAAAAAAACTACTTTGTTGGTTTTGGTTGACGATTTGAACATATCATAAATTTGTTTATAATAAATTGATAAAAGATTCTTTCGTTGACTACATTCAAAATAATTTTTTAGTGTTATAAGTCATAACTTGCAAATTACAATTTCTTTTTGTTATTCTACGTCCAGTTACCTACTAAATCTGCACGAGTCTACGAATTGGTGTTGTTTGTAATAAATAAAATAAGGAAATAATGAAAGAATGTAAAATTACACTCCGGTCTTCAGTTACCGGTCTTCAGTTACCGGTCTTCAGTTACCGGTCTCCGTCTTCGGCTTCCGGGGAGAAATTGATCAAGTGGCTCGGAAACTATCTCAATTGAACTTCAAGGTTGGAAGGGTAAGAGAAACTCTGGGACTTGGGATGCCCATAAAGGCTAATCTCGGTGAGAGCCTAACCTTGGGACTAGGCCGAGGTGACGGGATTGGAAGAGTGTAAGCTGAATTAGAGTCGATACGTGGTGAGAGATTAACTTGCTCGAGTGCTTTGGACTGCAGATTGGCTGGATAATCTAAAACACAGCCAATACGTGGTCCGGCACCAGTCGTCCACTTGGAAGATGGGATCTTGCTGAACTGGAATGCCGGTACTGGCTTTGTGTTCAAGATGAGATTATTCACCTCACCTCTGCTTCTGTTCAAATTCTTAGAATTACCAGCAACATCTTCTTTTTCCATGAAATCCGCCGTCGTTTCGTTGGATTTTTTAAATGACGGATATGCGTCGTCGTCAACTGAACATCTCTGCGTGATTCAGAAAATAGAATTGTATAAGAATCACTCACACAGTATTACGGCGATAAAATCCACGATATATAACATTATAACATCAAATGAGTTTAATTGTGTAGTTTACCTTTACACCGGCGAGGTCGACGTTGTTCTCGGTGAGGAAACCAATGAATACGTTAAAATTATCCTCTGTTGGAAGATAATGACCACTGTAAGGCCAGATTGCTTCAAGAATACCGTCTTTTGCTACCAATCTTCCAGCAGCCGAAGTAGCACCTCCGGCGAGGAAACTGGAGTGTTGAAACGAACCCTTCTTTTTCTGGCCAATGTATAGACTCCTAGTCGTGCTTAGAACAAAGATCCATTTGCAACCTTCGGTTGTGTTGACCGGCAGTTCGGTTTGCTTGTATTTAAGTTCCCCGCCGTCAACGACTACCTCATAAGCCTCTCTCTCTTTCTGCAATGTTGATATAATTAGTCAGAACTGAAGCATGTATGAGAGATTTAAAACGTACGTGGGTAGATTGATGTAGTCAGGAAAGTTACCGGTCCGAGATATTTGATGCACTGCTGTTGAAGTCTTGTTCTTGGGCATTTCACGAGGTTGGTTTCTTTACCATCTCCTATATCTAACCAGTAGAAGAAAGGCTGCGTGCTCTCGCTACCAAACCAAACATCGTAATAAAGATGGAGATTATGTCCGTATCGATGTCTTGGGTCGATCTGAAAATCAAATTCCGTTCATTCTTGGTGAGTAAAATTCTCAATCTATATTATTTTATATTGGTGAATGATTGAATGGTGATAGAGATGATGAACTTACAGCTTCAAGCCAATGCTGCAATGCAAGCTTCTGTGCCTTTTCGTCTTTGGACAGACCTTTGCCAACCTTAGCCACTCTCGTTCTGGCTCTAGCCCACCGCGAAACAGCGGTCTCGTGTTTGTCGACGTTGAAGAAGGAAACGGAGCTTTGATTCAGAGATGCGAAATCCAATGCTTTCCACCTGTGAATATCAAACGGAATTTAGAGTTTATTAATCGAAATTAAACCAGCAGTAACAGTAGATAGAAGGAGAATCTCAACGAACCAGAGTTCCTCAACGACGACAGCACAATCTGCCAAGTTTCTTCTGGTTCTGTAACTCTTGTAGACCTTCTGAACCTTGACTGCAGCCGCATCAAGGTCGTCGCACTTGCAGGGTTTGGGCGAAAGCGAAACGTCGCCGCCGAACTTGGGTTTGGGCGAAACCACCTCAGTAACGAATTTTGTCGGAGATTTAACACTGCAGATCTTCACCGGAGAAGAAACGGTGGATTTTATCTCCGACTCCCAATTCTTGAAACTGAACGAATGCTCTAGAACGACCTCCCTACAAGTTTTAGGCGCCGGCGTGGACGATGATTCGGAGGTATCACCGGCATTCTTGAACCTGAAGGATCGCGATACTTGGATGTTGGGAAGACCTATCATCATCTTGATGATTGTATTTTACTTATACAAAACATGATCTCGCCGGGGAACATATATATACATCGTCCTGGAATCTGGAGGAGGACTATAAGTCAATTGAAAAAAAAAAGAGAGATTTGGGTCAATCGTCAAAGATTGCGACGGAACGGGACGAGTAGACACACTCTTGGATTACATAGAATAAACTCAAAGATTTTATTGACAAAGTCAAATCATTACAGTCTTCGATCTTGCAGGTTCCTAGAAATTTAACTTGGAAAAATTACCAGATGATGCAAATTTCTAAACAAACACGTAATTCAGACTCTCGGCATGCAAAATAAAAACTGGATTTTTGACCAAACGACATTATATTATCATTTTCCGATTTTCCGTATGTCAAAGTTCAAACTTAACAAACACGTTGATAATATGGGTTTGTAGACTAGTGAGTTTTGTTCATACACACACCTAATTGGGCCCCATTACGAATCAATCGCTAAAGGATTAAAATTTAAAAATACCTTACGGCTCATTAGGCCTACTATAAAGTCACATGGGCCACATGTCCCAACAAACTAGAACCGTGACTAATTTGTAGGCTATGTAGGGACTCAGAAGCAAAAAAAAACAATCTTTTTGTCTCTTCCAAATTTTTAAGGATCACATGTTCCATCACTTCCATCTTCCCAGACCCCAGTTGCATTTGCTGTATATAATTTTTTTTTAAGGAAATGGACAAATGGTGAATGATTTTACATGGAATTTTGCATTTTTTGAAGACTGGTCAGCTACTTGCATTCGAGTTAAGTTTGAATCAAATACATAGATATCCGAATAAATTATTTGAATTTCAGGATAACTTTAGGATTAGGATTAGGATTTAATAATTATAAGTTATAAAGATTTATAATTATAACTTAGGTAATTAGGTTTAAGACTTTTTAGTGTTTAATGATTTATAATATAAATATAATAATATTAATTTATTATAAAGAATCCGAAATTCTTGCACGAATTCGGATTTTATCGACAGATTTTTCAGATATCCGAATCCGATCGAATAAAATTCAGATTTCAATTCAGGTATCCGAATCCGGATTGTCATATTCGAATTCGAATACAAATTCCGGTATACCATTTACAGACTTGATTCGAGTGAAAGAACCTGACCCGATTCGGCATCAAAAAAAATTTATTTTGAATATTTTTATTTATAAAAGTGTAACTTCCGAGTTTCACCATCAAAAAAAATACAAACAGCCCATGCGAATTCAATAAAAAATGAAGAAAAAATCATGCACAAATCACAAGAACACATGTCACTATTTGTTAGATTAATGCTACCGGCTGCTGAAAAAAATAGGATATTCGCCACAAAATGTTTAGATTTTAATCTTGAGATGGACAATTGGTGTTTAAAATTTAGGTATTTCCGTATTTTTATAAGGAGATTCTTAAAAAAATACTTAATTATTGATCGAAATTCATGCATATCTCAAAAATTTATAGATTTATGAAGACCAAGTTGAGAAAAATGGAAAGATGAGTTCCAACTTCCAAACAAAAGTTGAAAAACAAGGTGAAAAATATTTTGGAAATGATATAAATGTGTTTTAACTTCTAACTAGTAACTTCCAAACAAAAATATCATTTTTTTTCTTCTTCTCTATTTTATATTGGATACTTAAATTATATTTTTCTCCTTATTGGTTAGACCATTGGTAGTTTCAGTTCCTTGGAAAATCCAAAACCCAACCGATGAAATATTTATTTTGGGCTATTTATATCCTGCTCAATGGCTCAGTGTCCACCTTTAATTATCAGCTGTGTAGTTGGGCTATTTGGGCCCAATGGTACCTTACTGGATCTCAGCCCAATATAGGGCCGAGGATGGGGTATCATCAGTTTCTAAGAATAAGTACATAAACGATGGTAAAAATTTTGCTTGGATTCTCCAATAACTTAGATAAGGTTTATCTGTTTATTTCATTTGGCAATTGTGTAATTGGTGATTTGGATTTTAAATTTTAAATAGAAAAGAAACGTAAATAGAATAAAAATAAAAGGGTTAATCAGTCATTGCATATCTTTCTTTGTGTTTTGCAGTTGTGCTTCTTTTTTGATAATGCTAAATTTACGCAAAAAGCAAAGACGGAGAAAAAAAGCCTGCGGAGTTGGTAGAGGTGGGAAAAACATTCGTTGCTTGATTTTTTGTTGCTTTCAGAATGCGGTGAATGCGGCAAGGAGTCGGAGGATGGACAGGAACCGTCGCCGTCTTGTCTTTTTCTTTGGTGAGATTTTATGCCACTCTTTTTCGGTATTAATGGTAGTATACAAACAGTCAGGCTCAGGCTCAGGCTCAGGCATAGGATTTATTTATTTATTTAAAAAGATTGGATTTTTTCCAAGACAAAAAAGACGGGGTGCTGTTTCATTTTTAAATGTTAGTTCAATTTTTGTTGAATTTTAATTTGTTGATCAGAAGTGGTGTTTATATAATTGATTTGGTGGGTTGTCTTGTGCCCAATGTCAAATACTCAAATCCCATCCCCCTCCTTTGTGCGGCCGTGTAGGTGGGTGCATTCAGATGAGATGTATGATGTATGTTTTTATCTATAAATTGCAATTTCTACAATCCTAATTTGGGATTTTTCAAAATGTTCATTTATTGCGCAGAAATTCTAGCCATTTGGTGGTTCCTTAAAATGGAGAGATCGTCCCGGATTTTGGACCTGTGTACATTGATGGATTGGTGAATCTATTGGAGAAGTGATATGAAGAAATCCATAGAGAAAACAAAAAACAAGCTTCGTTGGAGCTTGCTTTACACTTTCTCATGTGTTCGTCCCACAAAGTCTGATGGAACAGCTCCACCTTCACTCACTGGTCCAGGATTCTCCCGAATTGTTTGTTGCAATCAACCGTGGCTTCATCGCAAGAACCCCAATAAGTATCCTTACAACAGCATCACCACCACCAAATACAACTTCGTCACATTTCTACCCAAAGCTCTCTTCGAGCAATTCCGTAGAGTTGCTAATATCTACTTTCTACTTGCTGCTTTTCTCTCTCTCACTCCAATCACACCTTTTGCTCCTATAAGCATGATTGCTCCTCTAGCTTTTGTTGTTGGGTTGAGTATGATGAAGGAGGGATTGGAGGATTGGCATAGGTTTTTGCAGGATATGAAGGTTAATAACAGGAAGGTCGGCATTCATAAAGAAGAAGGCCAATTTTATGACACTTCTTGGCAGAAGATTCGAGTTGGTGATGTCGTTAAGGTAGAGAAGGACCGGTTCTTTCCGGCAGACTTACTTCTCTTATCATCAAGCTATGTTGATGGGATTTGCTATGTCGAAACTATGAACTTGGATGGAGAAACTAACTTGAAGGTTAAAAGGTCATTGGAAGTAACCACGTCCTTAGACGGAGATGAAAATTTCAAAGATTTTATTGCATCAATTCAGTGTGAAGACCCAAATTCCAGTCTTTACACCTTCGTAGGAAATTTTGAGTACAACGACAAAATTTATGCTCTTGATCCAAATCAGATTCTACTCAGAGATTCAAAGCTCAGAAACACGACCTTTGTGTATGGTGTCGTTATATTCACTGGCCATGATAACAAAGTAATGCAGAATTCTACAGCATCACCTTCCAAGAGAAGTTGTGTCGAGAAGAAAATGGATTGTGTCATATATATACTCTTCAGTCTTCTGATATTGATAGCCCTCATCAGTTCGATTGGTTTTACAGAAAGGGCCAAATTTGGAATGAAAAACTGGTGGTATTTGCGACCAGAACATGCCACAGAATTGTATGATCCCAATGAACCATATCTCTCTGGGTTTTTCCATTTGATCACAGCACTTATACTTTATGGATACTTGATACCCATATCATTGTATGTTTCAATTGAGATTGTCAAGGTTCTTCAAGCCATGTTCATTAATCAAGACCTTCAAATGTATGATGAGGAAATTTGCAAACCAGCAAAAGCCCGGACATCAAATTTGAATGAGGAGCTTGGACAGGTTGACACTATCTTATCAGATAAGACAGGCACTCTAACTTGCAATCAGATGGATTTTCTCAAATGTTCCATTGCAGGAGTATCTTATGGTATCCGTGCTAGTTTAGTAGAGATAGCTGCAGCAAAGCAGATGGCATCAGATTTTTCTGATGCTCCTCCTGATGCTCCTCAAACCAACAACATGATTCATGAGTATTTGATTAATGATGAAAGTAACTCAGAGCCTGAGTTCCAAAGTGATACCTTACAAAAGCAGATAATAAAAGGTTTTAGTTTTGAAGATCGCCGTCTCATGGGAGGCAATTGGTTAAAAGAGTCAAATACAGATGTGATCCTATTATTTTTCCGGATACTTGCAGTTTGCCATACGGCCATTCCTGAACTAAACAATGAAACTGGTAGCTTCACTTATGAAGCAGAGTCTCCAGATGAAGGATCTTTTCTTGTCGCTGCTAGGGAATTTGGATTTCTGTTTTGTAAAAGGACCCAATCAAGCGTGTTCGTCCGTGAAAAATACGATTCATCTGGCAATGTAGTAGAAAGGTAAAAATTCCGTCGATTCCATTCTTTATCATTGATTTTTCATCTAAATTTAGATAATACTGTGACTTTGTAGAGAGTACAAGATTCTCAATCTGCTGGAGTTCAACAGCAAAAGAAAGAGAATGTCGGTAATTGTAAAAAATGATGAGGGTCAGATTCTTCTCATGTGTAAAGGTGCAGACAGGTCAGAATTTCGTTTTTCTCCACATAAAGTCCAGACTTTTTTTTAGCTTCTTTATCACACCTGATTTTTTTGGTTTATCTGCAATACAGCATAATTTTTGACAGACTCTCGAAAAATGGATTAAAGTATAAGGAGAGTACAACAAATCACCTAAATGGCTATGGGGAAGCAGGGTTAAGGACATTAGTTCTTGCTTATAGGGAACTTGAAGAATCTGAATACAATGCATGGAATGTGGAGTTTACTCAAGCTAAAACCACAGTCGGGCCTGACAGAGAATGCTTGCTAGAACATTCCGCGGATTGCATAGAAAAGGAGTTGCATCTTGTCGGTGCAACTGCTGTTGAGGACAAGCTACAAAAAGGGGTGAGGATCTAATATTTGTGCATGTAAACTGTTTCGTTATGATTCTTTTCTGGATCATATTGTCACTTCTTTCTTCAAAGGTTCCTCAATGTATAGATGCATTGGCACAAGCTGGGTTGAAGATATGGGTTTTGACTGGTGACAAGATGGAGACAGCAATTAATATAGGGTAAGTAGTAAGTTGGGTTATATATATATATATATATATATTAATAGAATTTGTTCAGAAATAGAGTTCCATAATGATGTTTGGTTTGGTTTACAGATTTTCGTGCAGTTTGCTTCGACAGGATATGAAGCAGATATGCATATCAGCAGGATGTGATGATTCGGTTGTTGACGATTCAAAAAGGGTATGCACTAATGCACATCATCGATTTTTGGGTATGTTATAATTATATCTAATAATTTGAAACATGGAAATCGACCTCAGACTGTTAGGGAAGATATTGTATCACAAATCTCCAATGCTTCTGATTCGATCAATTTGGAGAAGGACCCTCACGCTGCATTTGCCTTGATCATTGATGGAAAAACTCTATCATATGCATTAGAGGATAATATAAAACTTCCGTTTTTAAATCTAGCAGTTAACTGTGCCTCTGTTATATGTTGCAGAGTGTCGCCAAAGCAGAAAGCATTGGTATATTTTTTTTATCATTTATTCAACCAAAATTGACAAGATATTTAAGGTAATTAGCTATAATTGTCATCATCATTTCCTAGGTAACTCGATTGGTAAAAGAAGGAACGTCAAAAACCACATTGGCAATAGGTGATGGTGCAAATGATGTTGGCATGATTCAAGAGGCCGATATTGGTATTGGCATCAGTGGGGTGGAAGGGATGCAGGTTGTAATGGAGTTAATTATGTAGTATGCATAGACTGAATACTGAATTAATATTCATCTTTTCTTTTGCAGGCAGTGATGGCCAGTGACTTTTCCATTGCACAATTCAGGTTCCTAGAACAGCTTCTTGTTGTTCACGGTCATTGGTGCTATAAACGGATTGCACAAATGGTAAGCCAGTCGCTTTGGATAGTAAAAAAATGCTAATGGTACAAAATAATTAATGAATGGCATTGTTGTCTTTGTTCCCAGATCTGCTACTTCTTTTACAAAAATATAGCTTTTGGTCTCACATTATTCTACTTCGAGGCATATACAGCATTTTCTGGACAATCAATTTATGAGGTTTGGTACATGATACTCTTCAATGTTATTCTGACTTCATTACCAGTGATTTCACTTGGAGTGTTTGAACAAGATGTTTCATCTGAAGTGTGTTTACAGGTCGGTTGGTCAGTTGTTTGGTTGGTTGGTTAGTTTGCAATTTTGCATGAATGATAACATCATTGAGTTAATCATGGTGTTTGATGTTTTTGATTGAACTTGTCTGTAGTTCCCAGCTTTGTACCAACAAGGGCCAAAGAATCTATACTTCGATTGGAGGAGAATATTTGCATGGTTGGCAAATGGAGTTTACGCTTCTCTCATAATATTCTTTATAACCATAAGCATATTCTACAATCAAGCATTCCGAACGAGTGGTGAAACTGCAGACTTGACTGCCGTTGGTACCACAATGTTCACTGGCATCGTATGGTCTGTGAACATACAAATTATCCTCACAATGAGTCACTTCACATGGATCCAACATGCGTTTATATGGGGAAGCATAGCCACATGGTACCTATTCTTGTTCCTGTACGGTGCTTCCTCCCCTATAGTGTCCGGAAATGCTTACCTAATTCTGGAAGAAGCCCTTGGACCCGCTCCCATTTTCTGGGTAGTCACATTTCTCATAGCAGCCGCATGCAATCTTCCTTATCTCATTCTCATGTCATACGAGAGGTTGGTCAATCCAATGGATCACCATGTCATACAGGAGATCAAGCACTATAAAAAGGATGAGACTGACCAGTGCATGTGGTCTAGAGAAAGATCTAAAGCAAGACAGAAGACTAAGATAGGCTTCACAGTTAGAGTGGATGCCAAGATCAGGCATCTCAAGGAGAGATTTCACAAGAGATATTCTACACCGGGTCAAGTTGCGGCATCCTCTTCGCCACATTCTTCCTCATAACCATAAGATGTCATGCATCTGATGCAACTGCCCACACAAATATCGAATGAATCAACAACTGTTTATATATATGTATACATATTTACATACACGTATATAATTCAGTATCAAGTAACATGAACTAACTAGTAGTGCAGATACATGCCTGTTTGTAAATTGTTTCCATGCTAATTCTTGATTTCTTGTGTTTTTGTATCATACACACATACATATCTCACCTACTGTTTGTTATCATAGTAACAATTTTCCATGGAGAGTATAATTATTGATGTATATTGGATTCTAGGATTTCCAAGATAACCACCAAATTCAATAAAAATAAAATGAAATAAAATAATACGAATTGATCTTATGATGTTTGGAAACAGACGGAATATACAATAAGACATTAAGATCCAATGTCACAATAATTCAATGCATCTAATTCTTCAATGTTTCAATTCTGTAGGAGAAAATATGCAAGTCGGTTAGTTAATACTTATAGTTCCTCTTTTCTTGGCTGCAGATTGTGTGTTACACACTCACACAGGAAAAGGAAAATAATCTCTCGCTTGGTTTTAAACGTGTTAATGTATGGGTTTACACCTGACATTATGTATTGAATAAGCACAAAAATTTAAACCAAATATCAAACGATGTGTGATTAAGTTACACAAATACCTGAAAGTTGAAACAGATAATAAGCTGTCAACGGAATTCATCGTGAAAGTAGTCATCGTCATCGTCAAAAATCGCACTGTAGAACACGTAAGGATTTTCAACAATTTCTTCCAAACTCAGCCGCCCATCTTTATTACTGTCTGCCTGCAAGTGTGAATTCAGATCGAGATTAATTTAGTTATAAGCTTCTTTAACTCAGAATGTTACACTTACACTTAATAACAAAAATGTTTAATTACCTGTGATATCATATGATCAGCTTGTTGTTTTGCGTAGAAACGCTCCGACGGGTGAATGTTATCTAAAATTGATTTTAATTCATCTGCTGACAAAAATCTAAAAACAAAAATTGTAAAAAAAAAACAATCGAAATTGCGATTTACTCATTTACTAATGAAAATACGTCGATGTACCCGTCATTATCTCGATCTATCTGTGAAAACAACTTCTTAGCCGAAGTTTCTGATGAATCGGGTGAATCATGGTGAGAAGCATTGCTATCCTCACTGTAATCTTTGAGGGAGTCGAATAAGCCACGGAAAAATTCTTGAAAGTTGAGTTTTCCATCCTTGTCTCTATCTCTTTCTCTGAATAGAAATCAGCCAGAATGAGGAAAAAATAGACCGGAGTGAGGGAGGAATGTAATGCGTCAGAGTTACCTTATTTCTTCTGTACAGAGCCAATGGATGACGTTGGGGTTTTTGCTATCTGCGGGATGAAGAAAACTAAACGGACGGGAATGAATGAATGTATAAGTTCCAGTAGCAAAAATAAATAAAACATACAACAATAACAAACAAATATAAAAGAGGTGAAGAACTCACTCATTGAACTCTGCAAGATTCAACAATCCATTCCCGTCTGCATCTGATACATTGAAATGGTCTTTTTTCCACCATCCCAACTCTGCATCACCTGAATTCTCACATATCACCAAAACAAGATGAGAATGATGATATTGATGATGACGACGACGACAATGATGGATTCAATGATAGTTTACCGGAAACTTGGGGAGTCCATTTTGGGGTTTCGTACTCCTCAAACGAAACAAACCCATCCTTGTTCTTGTCATGGGCATCTAAATCCCTCTCGGTCCTGTGCAAAATCTCCTTATCCGTCTGGGCGACATTCCACTCCGTCAATTCTTCAACACTCAAGAACCCGTCGCGGGGATTTTTATCGATGCTCGGGAACAGAAGCACCAATCGATCCGTCATATTGAACCGCTTCTCGTCGTTGATATAATCCTCGGCATCCATGAATTCCTCCCACTCCGGTGATGCTTCGTGGCCAGGGGCGGGTGGGGTGAGATACAGATCTTCGCGATGGCGCTCGATGTCGGCTACGATCGGGTCGAAAGGGATTGAGTGGTGGTGTTGGGAGTTGGAAGGGGATCTAAGCTTGAGGCGACGATGATGGCGACGTGTTGGGGAATAGGAGGAAGAAGGAAGTTGAGGAGTGGATCTGAGAAGGAGGAGAAGGAAGAGTGCAGTTAGGGTTGCGTAGATCAAAATTGGGGTCGTCAATTTCGCCATTTTTGTCTGTTTTCTTTCAGATCTGAAGTGCGGCCGTGCGGGTTTTGTTTTGGAAGTGTTGGAACGTAACACTTGTAATTTCCTATCTTCTTCAACTACATGTGAAAACTGAAGTCACTCAACACTTTAGTTTTGATTTCACTTTAGTTTATGAATTCAAATCTATTTAATTAAGTATTTGTTCCAGATTGATTATCAATAATCAACAACTAAATACAAACCATTTGACAATTAGAGATAATTAAGTATTAAATATATATAATTAAAGATAATCATTTGCAGTATGTTGGAGAATTAATTTCTCAATCAAATTGACCAAGGTTGTGGCAGAGGAGTATCCATCAAATAAAAAGATTCATTCACAATCATTAGTCATAAACAGAAAACACAATGATTCTTTCACAATCACAAATACAGTTGACAATTTATCAATTACTATTAAAAACGGTAAAAGCATCCACATTCAACAAACAAACAAATAAATAAATAAATAAATAAATAGGATTCGTTTTTGGTGTGGCTAGTCGATGCCGTGTGGTGCGGCGGCGGCGACCATCCATTATGATGCGGTGAAGTTCGGCGAACAGAGCTGGTGAAGTTCATGCCCAATGAAGTTCGGCAAACGGAACCGGTGAAGTTCATGACCGGAGCCGATAGATTAGCATTGAACGTCATCCAAGTGACCGGTACATTGAGTTTTCAGTGTGGTTTGTCGCACCTGAAACCAGTATAAATAAATGAATATGATAAAAAGTTATAACCACATACTTTTTTTTATAGTATGGTCGATTGATCAACTGAGTATAAAAATATGAAATTTACACTAATATAAAATATAATAAATAGGTGGAGATTAAGATAATTAAATCTCATAGATTTAATACCATTAATAAACTCAAAAACATTATTTAATTTTTAGCCAACAATGAGACTATAAATATCGAAAAAAGTTCTAGGAGCCAAAAAGAATCCGCTTGATTTTAACATTTCAATAAAATAAAGAATAGGATTGATATAGATAGAGGGATTTTTTTATGAAATAAAGATGAGCGGTTAGGATTGGACGGATTCTTTTAAACTCAATTTAAAAGAGCTTCCTTGAAAATTACTGTATAAACATCGATTCCGATAAAATCAACGACAAGGGTGAGGTAGCTCTCTCATTTACAAGTGGTAAATTCGGAATAGATGTCTTAGTGTTTTAAATTTTATTAAATCATAATTCACATATTTTTTTATAAAATTCCCAAATAAGTAGATACAATTATCTAAGAGTTAAAACTTATTAAATAGTCATATAAATTTTTTATATGTAATTCAGTAATTATTAATTAACTACACTGAATTTTTTTTCGAAAGCAACTGCACTGAATACAAAAGATGATATTTTTTCCACACTATTTTAAATGATTTCATTATATGATAATACAAAAGATGATACTAAATTTCACACTAAGATTATAAATTTCAGAGGACAGAGTTTAAAAAAGATGCATCGATGACAAAAATATTTTTCTAATATTGTTCTAAAATATGTTAAATAATACAATTACACGACAAAAGCAACTTTGCAAATATTTTATTCATTGTTTCAATGGAGCTTTCTTCTCTCTATCTGAGATCCTGGTAGGTGCATTTGAATGCGACTTGAATCTACCTCTTCCGCCCTCTTCTTTTTCCTGAAGTGAAAATTGTAATAATTATTAATAATACGATTATACAACCCTATTCTACCAAAAAAAGTAAACCCTAGGTCCGTCCCTATGAATATACTATAATTGTGGTTGGCATTTGCCATTTAATAATTAGTATACTTATCCATACAAATCATATGGAACATATATTTGTATTTTTTTTTGTAACTAGTTCAAATGTTCAGTAGTTAAATCCCTTATCCAACCCTTAACTTAATGTATCACTCGAGAAATTTACCACTGGTGTAAGAAGAAGTGATTGATGTTTGTATTATAATTGTATAAAAAAATTGTCAATGCAGATGAAATTAGCTAATACCTTCTTCTTGACTATCTGAACGACATCCTCATCAGAAAGGGTGTGAGAAATTCCACAATGCTGAGGGTAGTGTCTGGCACTAGTACCCCACACAAGTACATATTTCACTTCCTTTAATAAATTCCTGTGTATATGATTGCAAAAGTCTTCTACCGTGCAACCACCCCTATCCTGAAATATACAATTTGACAATTACAAATTAAAACTCATTAACAATGAATATTGAAACACTTGTCGGTTAATTTAGTTATTGAGGTGACCTACAGTAGAAAGAACCACTGGATCAGTAAAGTCTGGTTGCTGGCCTTGTGGCTTAGTGTAAACTCTAACAAGCCCCATTGCTTCCCACATGCTTGCAAGTAATCTATCTAAATTTAGCTGGGAACAAGCATAAAATATAAGGAACCGTAAAATGATCTTTATAGTAATAACAAATTCATGGAAGATAAATACAAATATAAAACTTACCTTCAAGTTACAGCTAATAACAACTGAATTTGGTTGCCGTGCTAGTACATCCACATCATCAATACCGACAACATCTATTTTGTTATAGACATAAATACACTTCATATATTTTCGATTTCCTTCTATTACATCTATCAGATCATCAACAGTAGAATCCTCTCGGAATAATACCTAAATGGACCAGATTAAGTAATATCGGTAATTAGTGTTGGAAAAAAAAATACAAACATACTTTTGGTGTTAACACAGTAAATAACTTTTATCAAAAGGTTTAAAAGTCAAAAAGACAATAACTACATTTTATCATTTTCTCTACAATCATGTATTCTGAAAAAATAGCAGTCATCAGGTGGTTAAATCGAATTCCGAAATAAGATTAAAATCTCCACAGCATAGAAAAATGTAAGATAAGTTTCCCACAGTTTTTTTACAAGTTAAATCCCCAAATATGAAATATTTATGAAAGAAACAATCCCACTGTTCTTTTTAACTTTAATTTTTAATAATTTCTCAGTGTTTCACAATATCCAGCAGACCAACACAGCAAAATCATTTGTGACTTGTCCTTATTTGGTACAATGACCGAATGACGCATAAGTATTAAGTGATGCTTATTATTAACAAAAAAACATATATTTTCCATGATATTTAAAAATGATCTTCTACTTCTCAAATTCAAAGGTAACAGCTGTTAAGTGTATAGATTGAACTAACTATAGACATCACAAGATAACAAAAGTCAATACCTCTGCATTATGTATTTTGTATTCATGCAGAATTTGGTAGCAGAGTTTCTCATCAACGTGAGTTAATGCTACAGTACTGTTGAATGAAATGCCCCCAGTCTTTTTCTTCCTGAAATAAATCTAAAACAGCAGGCCCGGTTTTCAATATCAACGTATTTAACATATTTCATAAAATATTCCCAATGAATTTAGTTTTAGGATTTTAATAACAATTGGCAAGTAACTGAACAAAACATTGTAGCAAAACATGCAAATCCGAATATATCTTACATGAGGAGGCTTCTTATTGAGACGCAAGTAACAGCTTCCAGCTCTTTCGTCAATATCTGACGATGGCCTTCACTCTGCAATTTTGTTTGACGAAATTAAAATCCATTAAAATGGAAACATAACTAATAAATTCCAAAAAAAAGATGACATGCTCATCATTGGTTGCATAAGTTTCCAACATTGGTTGAAAGACTTTTTTCTTTCTAGTGACAATGAGCCCCAGGTGGGTTATGGGAAGATTCTTACATACAAAGCCTGAAGGTTTGAATCATTTTCACATATTTTTGTAAAGGTGGAGATACTTTCAGTTTTGTTCACTTATAGCATAGAGAAAAGAGTGAATTCTTATGAAATTTATTTGCTTCAAAAAAAGAGAGTGAATTCAGCAAGAATGGATTTGATAGACCTAAGAGATATATTATTTTAAGGTTAGCCTTAAAAAAAATTAAAATCCAAGATAATGGCCTTCATTAATATTAATGAAAAACTTAACATCTTCAAAATTAAATTAAATGCCATGTGCATACATGAGGTGGGTGATGGATGTAGCTACATTTACCTGGTATGCGTTCACTTTCAAAAAGTCTACTAAAAACATTTATCACCATATGATCATCACCATGGATGAGAGGTAATCCCCTTGTCTTATTCCTCTGTGATTTTTAAATGGGGGGTGGGAATGCCTTCAATTATCACTGAAAATGATGCTGAAAATATAGCATTTCAAATGATCTTGGTGAAGGGGGAGAATCCTATAACCCTAAAGGTGGATGGTGGATGGTGAATGTAATGGTTGGGCCTAGACAAATCTTACAAGTTACAAGTAGGTAATAAGAAACACATTAAAGCTCCACATCTCCCATAATAGATGGACAGGAAACCTCTAGGATAAACAAGCTTGTGCCCTTATAGGCTTATAGCATAATATAAATAATATCCACTCAGTATTATCATATCATATATAGTTATATACATTGTAAGGAATGATTCTAGTCCATTATGTGCGTGCATATCGTTTAGTACTTTAGCTGTATTAGGCTAGCATCTATAAAATTCATTTTTTAGCTATCTTTTTATCTAGAATCTTTTTTTTAAAGCATTTTTATCTAGAATCTTGTTCAAGTGAGACAATATATAAAACTAGAAAAACACTTTAGGATTATTAAAAATCATAACATGCTTTACATCTAAGAAACTTTCAATCTGCATGAAGATAGTCTGGCCAAGCAAAAAGAAAATAGATTACTTTTGAGGCATCAAGAACCATCAATACAATGTCTGAGGATTTTGAAACAGCGATAACCTGGAAGTTAAATATCACCAAGATATTAAACATTACATAAAATAAAGATCTCAATAAGCATTTAAAAAGAATAAAAGCTTCTTTAGCAATTGAGAATTGTTTGCCATTTTCTGGATTTCTTCTTTTTACTTTTAACATTGATCGGAAATGAAGAACTAGAGAGAATCAATAACTAACCATAACACCACTAGTGTTTCTTCGGTTCTTCCTGACTAATAAGTAGCATCCTATCTGCAAGGTTGTGAGAATTTTTTGGGGGAAGGATGAACGTGATTTCTTTTCCTCTCTTAGCTTGGAATCAATTAGAAGATTTAAAGACACTTTTTTTTATAGAAAGATACCCTTAAGTGTGCGTATTTATTTTACATTTTTATAAATCAGATAGATAAAAAAACAACAGACAATGACGAGGAGTGAGGACTAACACAAATACCATCCTTGGTTGGTAATATATTTTTCAGACAAAGTACAGAAGTTATTTTAAATTGGATTTAATGTGTAATAATTTTCCTGTGAACTTTGGAATCAGATATTGAAGTTTCCTTCCATGACTGAAATATTTTTTGTTGAATCATATATCCAAATTCTAAAGAAAAAGCTAAGATATATTTTTGGGAACTTTTTTTAGATTTCCATGGTCTCATTTCTAATATGGAATTAAAGATGGCAAAAAAACAGGAAACAATAAATGTATATTTCTATTTACTGTGAGATTTACCTGCCTTCCACGGCCCTTGCCTTCAGAAGCCCCTTCAATAATTCCAGGAAGATCAAGAAGTTGAATTTTTGTATCATTATAATGAATGATCCCAGGAATGCAAGTGAGTGTAGTGAACTCATAAGATGCAGCCTCTGAACGAGTTCCAGTTAATAAAGTCAACAAAGTTGATTTTCCCACACTGTCATAACGAATATAAACTAATCAGCATTCAAAAAATCAAGAATTACGGACAAATACGTACTTCTGATATCCCCTTCTTCTAATTCCCCTTCTGACGATCCCTAAGTAACGAAGTTCGACATGGACTATTTCAAATCATACATTGACCAGGAGTACTTAAACACTGATCCAATATTAAGAACGAAGAACACAAGCTCCTTATGGAAATAAAATAGCATTTGCTATAATGTTACATATTATGGAAATGAAATAGCAATCAAACAATGATTGAAAAGCAAGCTACAAACTTCTGGGAGACTAACTTCTTGAGACTGCAATCCATGGCTACTTAATGTCTAGAATCTACTAATCTAGACATCTAACTCTGAGAACTCTTTCCAAAGTAGTGTACTACTGTACTCCAAAGTGAGCCTGTGAGAGCCTGAGTATGCCTCTTCTCCAGTGAGCTAGCCGGATTCCAGTCATTCCAAGGTTTGTGGTGCTCCTCCTCAAGCCATCTTGAGGAGTGACCTGTCAAGTGGTCAGAGCTTGACAGGAAAGACCCACTTGCCTTCCTGTTCCCCTGCTGGAAGTCTCTTTGTGCTCTCCTGCAGCAACAAAATTTCTCCCCTCATTTTCACTAGAAGTTTCTGCTACCTCTCCCTTAGTAAGCAGTCTTTTGTCCCCTCTAGTGGGTATACTAATAGGAATAAGATTCCAGTGAAACCCCCGACCTTTGGTATGGATAATATTTTCTCAGCCTTAGCAGGAAAATGGAGGAGAAATTCTCTAGACATTGGTGGCCAAAAATCTATCTTTCATGTTTCAACCCTTCGGAGTTAAGATACGGTGTCAACTGTCAAACATACACTGGTCTTTGATGACGAAATACTCCCATCAAAAAACCTGATATTATCGATCAAAGTGATCGGCGGAAAGCTTTCACTTAGAAGGCTTCACTGCTACATCAAGTTTGTATGGAACATCAAGTCAAAATTCTCAGTGAAGGAATTTAAGGATACCACCTTCACGGTATCCTTCACCACTGCGCCTGACTTTCTCCGAGCAGCTGATCACACTCGAGGATTCATTGACGATAGGGTCATCAGGAAGAAATTGGGTGATGCACTGTTACAATTGACCAAGAAAGGTGAAGCGTCACCCACTAAAGGAATAATTTTGATTCCTCATGAAAAGGGTGCCTTGGAATCTTATTTTACATTGCGCGTGAGGCTTTCAAGGTTTCTTCATTCCCATCCTCTCATCCAATCATATCTAATTTTACATAGTTATACTGTCCCTCCCTCGATCTGTTTTCAAATCTTCTTCTTTTGGTAATTTTTCTCCGACTATTACAGCTATGGAAGAGGATTTTGGCGAAGACAGCTGTGGAAATTAAACTTTTGTTGGACAAATGGAAACTTATTTTGCAGCTCTTCCGGAGAGGAAAGAGAGGTGATAATTTTTTTAGGATTTTTGAAAAGAGGAGTAATGAGTTTAAATAGAAGGAGGGTAATAAAGGGGAAAAATAAGTTGAATTTATTTTAAATGAGTAATGGGACAGATTACCCATTAACCTGACATTGTAACCCGTCTAAGAAAAAGCGCTCTGGAAAAGACTACATTCTCTAGGGAAAGGCTCCAATTGCTGGAGGTTACTCTGGGTACTACTTGAAGGAATTATGTGACATTTGTGGCAAGAGAGGAACAGAAGATGGAAAACTGGAAAGTTTAGATCTGAGGAAGTGGTTGCAGGCTTGCGGCTGAGATTATTATGGACTGCAAGCTTAGCTTTGATGTCAAGGCTAACCCTCCTGACTTGGACTTTTTTTAAGACTGCTGCTACGGGACTTTGGATGAGCTAACTCTTCTTTATTGCCTATCTGTTTATTTTGCTCTTATGGTTATCTGTTTCTATAAGTGTTTCCTCTAGAGGATCTTGCCTACTCCTGACTCCTGAGTAGTGTTGTCTGTGAAGGTAATGTAGAAGTTGCTTCAAACCAGTGAAAGACGATTGAGGATAAGGATTCTCAATCGGATAGAGAGGGATGGGGGTGTAGATCCTGGACTCCACCAAGAGGATCAAGAGAGATTACTACAAGAATATGAGGGAAGAGCCAAGAAATCGGGAGAGAATTACAAGGAACAGTAGAATAAAGTAGATCTAGAAAAAGATGAATAATACCTTGAGAAATAATAATACCAAAAAGTGCCCTTCCCAAGTGAGGTCCATCATATTTATACTCACACCATGGGTGATGGACAGCCCTCATGATGTGAGTGTGATGACCTTCTATAGAGAAGGTTGTGAGGCCCAACCTTAGTTAGGCCCACCACACATCCTTTGTAATATGCTCATCCCAATATGCTTGGAGTGTGCATTGGTGTTAACATTATCTAGATGCTCTGCATCAGAAGGGGTTTATTTTTCTGTTTATATTTGTAAAACTGGGCAACACCCACTTCATTTGTAATAAAAAAAATTACCTTTATCAAAAAAAGACATCTAAGTTCTAACTATGTCTAGAATCTAGAGAATGTCGATAACTTTTCTCATTTCCCATTTTCCCTTATCTTGTAATTTGGGATATGCCCACTTTCATATCTAATGAAATGTTTAGTTTATAAAAAAATGCATATGTGAGAATGTAATGTTCATAAAGAATATATTGTAGTGGTTATTCTTCAAAAAACATAATATATCAATGTTAAAAGTATGAAGCCTATAATTAATACAAACCTTGGAAATCCTATTAGTGCAACCCGACCATGTCCAAATTTCGTAACTTCAAACCCTTCTCCAGCTCCTGTTGTACCCTGGTATATGCATCAATGAATAACAATTAATGAGTATTTCCAAATGGCTAAAAAAGAAAAAATAAGATTATGAGCAGTGGAAAGGTGACGTTTTATGTTTAATTTTTTTTTATGAAGATAAAATAAAATAGGCACAGCCCAATACATGTGACATGAGAATGAGTAAACTTTGCTAGTTGTCTTAAAAATATGTCTTCCAAGCTTTCAATACATTTTCCTCAACCAGATTTTGGTTGATTTTGATAATTGATACGCAATTATGCATTTTTTTATGCAATTAAGTTTTTCATTTATGAAAATGAAGGGTTGTACTCTAGAAGTTACAATGGAAATAAGCTAAATAATACAAATTACAAATATATATAAGAACAGTAAACTCTACTAGACTTTTTCCACATAGCCATATTATCAGAGTGAATATAATGAGCTTATATGCATTGCTTTGTTTGAGCTTATATGAATATAATGATATTTTATTTTCCAGAGATCTTTTTAAGAAAAGAATGCTTTGTGGAATCTTGCGATATTATGCACATAGAAATTATATTTTGCAGCATAAGATAGCATTTTTTTAATATGTATTCAGTAAGGCACTAAACAGAGTTGCACATGGTGGGGCTCATCGAACATGTTCAAGCTCGGCTCGACTCAATTTGTTTATGTAAAGTAGGGTGTATTTACCAAATGAGTCTGAGCCCGAACATAATGGTGTTTTACACAGTACTCGTTTTTTATTATACTTAAATATTTATAGAATTATTGGTTATTACTTTTTTATGTATTATTTCCTCTTATGATATTATGAAATTCTCATGATAGTACCGAAGGGCAGGTAACAAATGTATTATTTGTGCATATGACCACGATTGCATCTGAATCTGCATTCAGTACCAAAGGGCAGGTAGTTGATGAGAATCCTAGTCGCTTTTCACCATCGAAAATAGAAGCTTTAATATGCACCGGAAATTTCTAAGGAGAGTTATTCCTTTCAAAATTTTGGAAGACATTGTAAGTTTTTATTTCATTTACATTTTCTAAAGTTTTAATTAATTATTTTATAGGATGACACGATGGAGAAAGAAAACGAGTCTTTAGAATTTGAAGAAAATGAACAATGGACTTGAATGAAGTGTGATTGGCTGTATTTTGTTTTATTATGGCCAGAGTTATGTTTTGTTATGCTATGACTAGACTAGAGTTATGTTTTCTTTGAATTTGGACAAAATATAACTCATTACTATAATACTATATATATTTGAATTTTGAATAATTGAATCAAGGTTTAAAAACCGAGAGTTAACCGACTGGCTGGTAGATTATTATTAGCCGATGACTGGTTAGTGGTTTTCGGGTATTCGGGTCGGATCTATCCCGAATACCCGATCCGTTTTAAAATTTTATAGTTTAAAGGCTATGTAGAAGACTACAATTTCTTGAAGACTATTATTTTACTATCTAGAAGTCTAAAACTTCATTTCTATTACAAGTTTACTACTATGTTTGAGTTTGAATTTATATTACTACTATGTTTGAATTTCTATTACTATTTCCTTTGAATTTGTTATCTAGACTATTACTATTATAGTTTAAAGTTTAAACAGGGTTTTTTATATAGATAGGATATATACTATAATATATATACTATATTTATCTTCAAACTTGTAAAATTACCAGAATACCCCTACCGGATAACCGTTCAGTCAGAACCGGCTAACTGGTTTTTTGCTATTTTGTATTTATTTAGGGGGGAATATTTGAAATATACATAAGTAAACAAGCTAAACGAGCCAAGCCCAAGCTTTTGCAAAATAAACTAATTGAGTTTGAACAACTGATTTACTAAACGAAATGAGCCTAAACATTTGGGCATATGGCTCATTGTGCGCTCTTAGCACTAATAATGTCAAGTTATCAATAATGCTTGAAAATGGAACCGATGTCTAATGGAACCATTGGAACATAATCAATACTAGAAGAATGTTATAAAATAACAAGTTATGTAAATTATAAAAAAAATTTAGTATAAGGATGACGGAGTATTAGTCAAGAAATTACTAGCAAAAGTGCTTACTTTTGGAGGCTCTAAGAGTTGTGTTCTGAGCTTTGCTATCTTTGCCTTTAGTTGCCCCAGATGGTATTCTGTAAAATCAATAGAGCATCATTACTAATGACAAATCTTTTTTTTCTAAAACACATATAAATCAATATTACATTCTATAGTGATGAACTGATGATGGTAATTTATAACAAATTAGAAATAGACATTATTTGATCTTTTAAGCCCAAATAGTTGATTTAAATACAATAAAGAATAGAGTCAACGGACAAATAACATCCAATATCATCTACATAACTTATAAAGTTATAATACCTGTAGCTTTATTCTTCTGTGTCCTTCCCATCTCAAATTCAATTTCCTTGATTCTTTCAACAATCCCCATCTTGATTTATCCACTGGCTTAATCTTCTAGAAAATCAATTAGCAAACAATAAAAAAAATACGTCAATTTACCACAGATGGAAAGCTAGATGAACAGTGGCGAATCCAGATGTTCAAGCCCCATGTGGATTTATTTTTTCTTTTTCTTAGGAGTATGAGCGTTGGATTATTCTCCACACTCATTTCTTATTAACAAGTATAAAACAGAAAGATAGAGGAACAAACCAAGATAAGATCTAGAATTTCTGAAATTAAAAACGACGATAGAGGACGAAGACTAGATGGACAGGAAGTGATGTCGGGGGTGAAGATAACGTCTGGAATGCAAGGCGAGGTCAGAGATTGAGTGAGATCGATGATCAGGAGAACGGCGGCATAAGCCAAGAAGAGCACAATGATTGTTATGGGGGGGGCTTAGAGAGAGTTAGGTCTGTCGCCTGTCGACGAGATGAAACATTTTTTTAAAAGGAAAAAATATTATTTAATGGGGTTTTATTATAAATATCCCTCTTAGTTTTCCAAATTTAAAAATGTATTTTTCTAAAATTATAATGAGGACCTTTATTAGATTTGTTATTACTGATAGATTCCTGAAAATTTCGATTTTTGATGGGAGACAACAAGTCAGACAACATTAATTGAAAATGTTAAATGTTAAATTTTGGATCGCAAGCACCGCACTGATAGATTCCTACGGCCCTGAGAAAGAACCGCACATCTTTAGTGGATGGAATTCCATCGGTTCGAGAAAAATCAAGAGGATATTCATACACTACATACGAACGATCCACATCAACCCCACGCAATGAGTGGTCGGATCTCGTTGGTGCACTGAACCACACTAAAGGCGAACCGTATTTAATTAATCTATTAAATTTAAACAAGTCTTCTACGAAAAACTTTAAAGAGTTTTAATCTAAATGAAATAATCAGATAGTTTTTGGTGCGGACGTCTATGATTCGAACCTTGGATCTAATAAACGTTAATAGTTCCTGAGACCCTGGACGTTTTCAATCCAAGCGATTGAACAAAGATTGAGTTTGTTACGAAATATAATGAATTGACTTTAGACAATTTTTGTAAAAATATTTGTCACTTGACACTCTGTAGGTATGTAAAAAACTTTAAGTACCCCTCTTTTATGAGTTCTCTTACGATGTGATAGTCTATATCCATGTGTGAGTGTAATTTTTTTCAGTTGGATTTGAAGCTAAAAACAATATGGACTTATTGTCATAGTAAATGGTTGGGATTCAGGATTATAGATACCCAAATCTCTTAAAAAGAAACAAAACCCTCTGTATTCGGTTCGTTTCGTTTAAATAAACGACCCTACTCTTTAGTTTGGATTCGGTTCGTTTAATAACCGAACCGAATCGAATAGTTCGTCGAATACTGAACTTTTTTTACATCATCCTAAAAATAAACATTAAAAAAAAATAAACATGTCCATCTGACCATCTTTGAAAAATAAATAATAAAAAAAACATTGTTTATAGTCTATTTTCTTTTGTTGAGTCAATCTTTAGTAGCGTTGCAACTCGAGTCTACCGAATCGAATACCTAAATATTTGGTTCGGTTCGTTTAAATAAACGAGTCTATTCTTAGGTTTGGGTTCGATTCGTTTAACAACCGATTGCTTGTGTGCTATTATATACTTCCGAGTAATTAGGGTGTAACAACTGTCAAAGTATTGTGACAACTGCAAATACTATGGTCATATTAGGAAGGACTGCTACCATATCATAGAATTCCCTAATGACAAAAAGGGAATAAAAACAAAAAGGCCAAGGTTGAGACAGCAAATCAAACTTCAACATCTGCCATACAAGGGATTACAAGTGAAGAACTTCTTATGCTCAAGGATTTTATAAAATCAAATAGTATGAGTTATTTTTTTAATGCTTTATTTTTTTAAAAAATAAATTATGCATATAATATGATAGATGTTAAGACTGAGAATCTTCAGTATTTTGATGAACCACCCATTGAAAAAGATGAACATTTTGTCACCATTCCAAGTGGTGAAATTTGTAAAACAAAATCCACAGGAAAAATAACATTTTCGAAGGATATTATTCTAAAAGATGTTCTATATATACCACAGTTCAAAGTCAATTTGATCTCAGTTAATAAGCTAACCATGGATACAAATCTGAAAATGCTATTTGATAATAAAAATTGCTTTTTTCAGGAAAGCAATTCAAGGAGAGTGATTGGGAAGGGTAGATGCCAAGATGGGCTTTACATATACAGTCCTATCCCCTCTGGTTTTGCATATGCCTCCCTAGACTCTAGAACTTGGCATAACATCTCACAATATCTCAACTCTGTAATTAGTGTAAACTAATTAATTACTTTCATTAACAACAAAAGAAATGTATATCAAAGTATTTATAACAAAAGATATGTAACTAACTATATATCTATTGTAAATGTAAAAGGTATTAATATTGTAGTATAGCTCTTAACACCCTCTCCCAATCTTTATACTCTTTTAGATTGTGTTGTTTGAAGGAGTGATGTAGTATAGTAATCATAAATAAGAAGAACCATTATATTAATAATTTCTAACTTACCTCTATTTTGCTATGAAGATCATGTTTAACTTTCTGCAAAAACTATAGAAAATCTCATTTATAACTGATTTAGTAAAAATATCAGAAATTTGATCAGATGAACATATATGAATTACTTTAATGTTTAGTTTAGAGATTAGTTTTCTAACAAAATGTAAATTTATTTCAATGTGTTTAGATTTATTTCTAATTACAGGATTTTGTGTCATAAAAATTGTTGACGTGTTGTCACAATAAAGAGTTGGAATTTCATGAATTGAGTAGTGTAATTCTCTGCAGATATATATATGAGGTTCATTGAACCTCAGCAGCTAGTGAAGCAAGAGCTCTATATTCTGCTTTTGTACTGGATCTCGAAACACTATTTTATTTCTTTGATGACCAGGTGACTAGATTTCCATTCATGAATATACACAATCTTGAGGTTGATCACTTCCTGGTGTCTGGATCATCAACAAAGTCAGCATCACAGTAACCACATATCCTGTGTTTACTTGGATTATTTGTAAATTTTAATCCGTAATTAACTGTGCTTTTAAGATATCTTAAGATTCTTTTAGCGGCAACTAGATGTGTAGTTTTTTGGTTCTTGTACAAATTGTGCTATTTGGTTTATAGAGTAAATAAGATCTGGCCTTGTCTGAGTCAAGTATTGCAATGACCCTACTAGACCTCTAAATTCTGTAACATTTTCTATAAAAGATCCTTCATCCTTACTTAACCTAGATCCTGGTACTACCGGAGTCTTACAAGGTTTACAATTTAGCATATTATTTTTACTTAAAATATCTAAGGCATATCTTGACTGGTTGAGTTCTAAATATCCATTAAATTTGTGAATGACTTGAATGCCTAAAAAGAAATTAAGAATACATAGATCTCTATATTTGAACTCATTGCAAAGATGTTGAATAAAAATTTTAAATTCATCACTGTTATTTCTTATAATAACTAAGTCATCCACATAGACAAGTACCCAAATTTAAATTTTATCCTGATTGTAAACAAATAGCGACGAATCTGCAGAACTGTTTTCAAATTCATTTAAGATTAAGAAATTACTTAACCTTGAATATCATGCCTTAGGGGCCTGTTTTAAACCATAGATGACCTTGTTTAGTTTACAAACACATTTAGGTTTTGAAGAATCCTCAAACCCTGGTGGTTGTTTGATGTAGACTGTCTCTAGTAGATCACCTTGCAAAAATACGTTTTTAACATCAAGTTGTCTTAGTTTGAATTTGTTAGAGACAGCTAAAGACAATACTATTCTTAATGTTGATGATTTAACTACAGGACTGTAGATCAGACTGTAATCTATATCCTTGTGTTGTTTAAATCCTTGAGCAACCAATCTGGCTTTGTATCTTTTAATAGAGCCATCTGATTTTCTCTTAATTTTGAATACCCATATTTTCCCTATTATGTTCATGTTAGGTGTAGAATTTACAAAAGACCAAGTGTTATTATCATTTAGTGTTTTAAATTCCTCTTCCATAGCCTTATGCCATTCTGGAACTAGTATTGGTTCTTTGTAGTTTTTAGGGGTGAGGTTGTTATCTTGGATAATTTCAGATATAAGAGCCTTAGGTATATTATGTTCATAGATGTCATATCTTTTAGGAACTTGAGTTTATCTATCAAATCTTCTGAGTTTAGTATGTTCATGGCATTCTTCGACTATTGTTGTGGGTATTGTAGAAGTAGCAAGTTATTTTTGATTTGAAGTACCTACTGTTTCAGTAATAGGTGATGATGTTTGTGTAACTGTCTGTGTTCTATCATTTGTCTCTTTATTTATACTTTCTGTAGAGTCTGGGAAGAGTATATTTGGAGTAGTGTATTCATCAATTGGTTCAATCTGAATATTTCTATTATTCATATCCCTTTCTTGTGCAGTGTAGTTGTGTTATTTTTATTTAAAGGATTAACTGGTAATATAGGAATTATACTTGTTTTAGTAATATCCTAAGTTATTTTTTTCATAGAATTTAACATATCTAGAGATGAGGATTTGTGAATCTTGTAATCTTAAACATTTGTATGCTTTATGTGAGGGCGAGTATCCTAAAAAACAACAAAGGGTAGAGGTTAGTTGAAATTTATTTCTCATTTGTTTTGGTATTAAAGGAAAACATAGAGATCCAAATGTTTTAAGATAACTATAATCTGGATCTTTATTGTAGAGAAGAGAAAAAGTGATTGAAAACCTAAATTTTTAGACGGTTGATTGTATAAATAGCTGAAGAACAAGCTTCAACCCAATATTTATGTGGAATGTCTAATTGAAAGAAAAAACATCTTGTTATTTAAATCAAGTGTCCATGTTTTCTCTCAACTAACCCATTTTGCTCTGGGGTGTATGGTGATGAGAATTTATGTTTGATACCAAATTCTTTACAATAGTTTTGAAATTTCAGATTCTGAAATTCACCACCCCCATCAGTTTGAATAGATTTAATTGAGAGTTCTAAAGATTTCTCAATCATTTTATGAAAATCTCTGAAAGTGTCAAACACTTGAGATTTATATTCTAATGGGAAAAACAAAGAAAACCTGGTATATTCATCTATGATTAACAAGTAGAATTTATGTTTAAGAGTAGATGCTTTTGGGGCAGGTCTCCACACATCCGCATGTAAAGTTTCTAATGTTTTTGTGTTATAACTTTCTTTAGATTTGAACGGTAACTTTTTTAATTTACTCAAGGGACATTCTAAATATGCATTACTTTTATTTAGTATTTTAGAAGTTTTAAGAATTTTAGATAAGACAATAGAGGATGGATGTCTACACCTCCTACGCCAAGTTTGTAAAGAATCTGATTTCTTTGCTATCATAACCCTATGATGGTTTGTGAGGTTATAAATGGAATTCAAATGATATATAATCCTTTTGAGCCTATTCCATTTAAAAAAACAAATTATGTGTTATTATCTTTCACTTTAAAATTATTGTCATTTAAAATAAATTTACAATTTAGATTTTTACTCATTGATTGAATAGACAAAAGATTCATTTTTAATTGAGGCACACAAAGTATTTTTAAGTTTTAAAATATCACCATTTTCAGATTTAATTGAGGCATTTCCAATATGAGTAATTTTTAAACCTAAGTCATTACCAATTATAATAGAACTTGTACCCGAGTATTCCTGAGTATCAGATAAATTTCCCACCTCAGGAGTCGTATGTGCAGAAGCACCAGATTCTAGAATCCAACTTTCTTCTTCATCAACATTATTGTTATCCATAGCAACAAGAGCTTTTAGTCCTTTTTTACATGTTTTGGCTGAATGTCCAGTCTTGTCGCATAGTTGACAGATTACAGAATTAGCATTGGAGTTTCTTTTCCATCTTGAGTTGGAGTTCTTGTTTGAATTGTAATTTTTGTTTGTGTTATTGTATCCTCTTGACTGATTTAAATTTTTCTGTCTTCTTGACTGATTATTATATCTGGCTGCAAAAGCAATCGGAGTTGGGGCTGAATTTTGAGAGTTGTAGCACTTCTTCATGAACCGATCTTCTTTGATAACAAGATAAAGAAAATCATCGAACGACAGATTAGGTTGAGTGTTAATACATGTTGTGAATGACCTAAACTCTGGCCCAGACCATCAGTCACAAAATCAATGATATCTACATCCCTAATCCTCTCACCAGTGGCCGATAGACTATCGGTGAGTGCATGAACCTTAATGACAAAATCACTCATTGACTCATCATCGGGTTTTTTTAAGTATCTTAATTGCTCACGGATACTACGAGCATGAATGACTTTTCGTGGTAAAAGATGAGTTTCAAGCATCGCCCAACAATCGACAGCGTTTTCGTGATTCATAACTAATGAATACATGGAAGGGCCTACAGTTGCCTGAATCCATCCCACGATGATCCATTTTTTCTCAATCCATTCTTGATATAATGGATTTGGAGAACGATTATTCTCTTTTGCCGGTATAATCTGATATTTAGATACAATTTCCGACACATGATGTATCCTGAAATTTTTTTCCATCTGAGTACGCCAGAAGAGATACGTCTCTGTCTTCTCAAGAGGATTTCGTACCCAATGGCCTATTTGAGTTTTATGCAATTTTTCAATTTCAGAAGATACCAAATTCGTAGATGACGTTGGCATTTGGCTAGATTCAGAAGTTAAAGTCATCTGTGATTAACAATGACTTATGAAATACTAACGACAAATCTACAATTACACAAAAAAAAATCACAAGATTAAACTCCTGTCCTAAACTAAATCGTTTAGTATTTAAGAAGAAATTGCAAAATTAAATTGTTTAATATTTAAATCGTTTAAGAAGATATGATGACATTGGTAGATGAAATTTAATTCGTTAAATCATTTAATATTGTAAAATGAAATTGAATATTTTATTTTTTATTATTATTTTATTTTTTAAAATTGTTTAAAAAAACATTGGCAGATGACAGCAGTAAAAATAAAATTTACAGATGAAATAAATGGCAGAAAATACCTGATCAAATGCTTGCAACAGAATACAACAGAAAAAGAAATAAAAAATAAAAAATAAAAACTAAAAAATAATAGTAGAACAATACCCGATCCAAGCGCTTGCAGCCAATAGAAGAAAAATAAAGAAAAAGAAGATATTTGATCATGGAAATCTGCAATCGCGGATTGCAGAAGATATTTGATCGCGAATTGCAAATGTGTTATGCAAAAATGATCGGCAAAGGCAATCTGATCGGATAGCAAAAGGAATCAATTTGGAATCACGGAATCGATCTGGAATCACGGATGTAAAATCGCAATCCGATCTGGAAATCACAATAACGGATGTGAAATCTACTCACGATGTGAAATCGATTACAGCAGCAACGGATGTGAAATCGATCACAGCAGCAACAGATCACACAACGATCTGTGAAATCGATCTGTGAATGTCAAGAAATCACACAACGGATGTGCAAGATCTGGAAATCGTGAGTAGCTGCAGATGCAAAAAAAATAGTAGCAGCAACGGAAGCAGACAGATGTGCATAAATCACAGATGTACAGACCGACGGGAATGCGAATGTCAAGACTGGAAATCTGAAGCAGGCGGCGAGAAATCGCGGATGTGCAACACTCTGGAACAGATCGAGAATGGAGCAACAAGACGCGGAAAAAATGAAATCGCAAGAAAGTTGTTTACACGGAGTAATCTTACAGAGGAGTAAAATCTGATACCATCTCACAATATTTCAACTCTGTAATTAGTGTAAACTAATTACTTTCATTAACAATAAAAGAGATGTATATCAAAGTATTTATAACAAAAGATATGTAACTAACTATATATCTATTGTAAATGTAAAATGTATTGATATTGTAGTATAGCTTTTAACATAACAGACTAGGACACATCTCCCATGAGAAGCTTGCTATGTTAATAAAAAATAAACAAGTAGATTGTGTTTTGAATAAAGATGTGAAACACTATGTTATAGATGACGATTGTAATAAAAATTCTGATTATATTATTCAAAATAAAAATATTGTTTCTTTTTTAGATAATGATTTAATTCTGATTCTATTATTCAAAATAAAAATACTGGTTCTGTTTTATCAGATAAAATTTTTTCAAGTAAAAATTGTAATATATGCCCACTGTCAAAACAGAATAAATTAAAATATAACAAAAGTACCACAATAAGTGAGAACCTATTTGACCTAATACACATAGATATTTGAGGCAAATTCCCAATTAATACTCATGATGGTTATAAATATTTTTTTACCATTGTAAAAGATTTAAGTAGAACAACTTGGATATATCTAATTAAAGATAAATCCATTGCCTATGAATGTATAAGAAAATTCATCACAAAAGTTAAAAACTTTTTTTGCAAAAATATTAAAGTAATAAAAAGTGACAATGGTAGAGAATTTAAATTCAAGGATTTACTTGAGAGTTTTGGAATATTACATCAAGTCACATGTCCATACAACCCTCAACAAAATGCAAGGGTTAGAGAAAACATAAATGCCTATTGAATATAGGTAGATCCTTACATATACAAGGCAATATACCCCTGAAATTTTAGGGAGAATGTATCTTAGCAGCAACTTATATAATAAATAAGATTCCATCAAAAGTATTGAATGATAAAACTCCATATGAAATTTTACACAAACAAAAACTAAAATATAATTTTTTGAGAACTTTTGGATGTTTGTGTTATGCAACAACAAACAAGAGAGAACATAAATTCTCCCCAAGAACCTTTAGAGGAGTATTTATGGGACACCCTTCTAATATTAAAGGCTATCTAATACTTGGTTTAAAAGACCAAAAATTCTACATAAGTAGAGATGTTGTTTTTAGAGAAGATATTTTCCCTTTTCATCTAAATCTCAAGGTCATCTAAACAAAACAGTTAACATTTTCCCATTACAAAAAATATTTAATGATGTAGCAGAATTACACAAACCCAGGACTACATCAAATCTGAAAAATCAAAAAATAATTCCAGACAGTCTTGAAACTGAAAATAAATATTCCAGAAAAAACTTGAACAGGCCAGGTATAACTGAAAATAATCAGTCTGGCCAGTTCAATCCTAGTCTGGAAAATAAAACAAAAAATAAAAATTCCAGAGTAACCTTGGACAGGCCAGTATAACTGAAAATAATTAGTCTGACCATTCCAACCTTACTCTGGAAAATAAATCCATATCAGATGAGGGTAATAACATCCAAACTGATACTGATTTAAACAATAAAGAACAAGGATCTGAAAATTCAGAGCAAGGAAGATTTGCAGTAGACTCAGATATTCAAAGTCACACTAAAGAACTTCCAGCTCAGGTTTTGCAGAACCAAATCAATATAGAAGGGCATGAAAATAATCATCCTAATAAAAATAGAAACCAAACATCTTCAGAAATTGAATATCAAAATGAAAATAGTGAACTGGAAATTATACGAACCAAAGTAATAAAACAAATAAGGTTGAGGAGGGTGATAAACAAACCTAAGTATTTCAGTGATTTTCACATGGATGATGTTCCATTAAAGAAAACCAAATACCCTATGAGCAACTATGTGTCATATCATAGGGTAAATGACAAACATAAAAAATTCCTTAAATAATTAAACAAAAACACTCAACCCACAACATTCAGTGAAGCATCTATGATCCAAAATGGGTAGATGCTATGAAAAAGGAAATGGAAGCCCTCATCACAAATAACACTTGAACCATTACTGAACTTCCCAGAGGAAGAAAAGAGTAGGCTCAAAATGGATATACAAAATTAAATATAAGCCAAATGGAGATATTGAGAGGTACAAGGCTAAGCTAGTAGCCAAAGGCTTCTCTCAAAAAGTGGGTTTTGATTTTTATGAGACTTTTGCACCTGTTGCAAAGATGACAACAGTAAGAGTGTTAATTGCTCTTGCAACTCAGAAAAGATGGAATTTATACCAAATTGATGTCAATAATGCATTCCTACATGGTGATCTCCATGAGGAAGTATATCTGAAACCACCCCAAGGGTTTCTTAAAGAAGGAGATAAGAGAGTCTGCAGACTCAAGAAATCCTTATATGGTCTTAAACAGACCTTTAGAAAGTGGTTTGAAAAACTCAGAAACACATTGTTAGAGTTTGGATTCATACAAACCAAATCAGACTATTCTCTTTTTATAAGAGAGAAAAATTATAATTTAATATATCTAATTGTTTATGTAGATGATACAATCATCACAGGAAGCAATGAATTAGAAATAGGATTTCTAAAAATACAACTAAAAAACAGATTTAAACTAAAAGACCTTGGAAAATTAAACTATTTTCTAGCAATTGAAGTTTCTTATTCTAGTGAAGGGATATTACTATCACAAAGAAGATATGCCCTAGAGATACTTGAAGAAAGTGGCATTTCAGGTGCAAGAGATTATAAAATATCTATGGAAAGAAACATAGATCTTAAAAATGAATCTAAACAAATTGAAGACCCAACATTCTATAGGAAGTTAGTTGGGAAATCGATATATCTCAATATTACCAAACCTGACCTAAGTTATGCAGTCCACTGGCTAAGTCAGTTCATGAGTGAACCAAAAGAAGTCCACTTAAAAGCCCTGTTTAAGGTACTTAGGTATCTAAAGGGAGCACCAGGTCAGGGTATCATATATAAAACAAATGAAAATCTAAACATCAATGCCTTCTGTGACTCACTGGGCAGGATGCCAAATTAGCAAGAAGTCAATAATTGGCTTTTGCATATTAATAGAAAACTCAATAATTTCCTGGAAGTCCAAGAAGCAGGCAACCATATCAAGATCCTCATATGAGGCTGAATACAAAGCAGTAGCTCAGACAGCCTGTGAGGTGATATGGACTAACCAATTAATTAAAGAAATGAGAAATAAAACTAGCAATAGAACAACAATCTACTGTGACAATAAGTCAGCAATCAATCTAACTAATAACCCTGTCTTTCATGAAAGAACAAAGCATATAAAGATAGATTGCCACTTCATTAGAGAACTAATCACTTAAGGAATTTTAGTCTAAAACAAATTGGGACAAAATACCAATTAGCAGACATATTCACTAAACCATTAGGTGAAAATGAAATCACTTCAGCTTCTGTCAAGCTTGGAATCATAAACATCTATTCCAGAGCTTGAGGGGGGAGTAAAGAAGTAATCAGCAAGGTTTAGTTGTAATCTGCAATTACTGGACTGTTATGAAATTAATATAAGTGCAGGTTATCAAAGAAACAAGCACGAGGGTTACGAGTGCAAATTCACCAATTAAATCAAGTAAATGGGTCAAGTCTTCACGGAAGCCCAACAACAATTAATTAGTTTAAATTAGTTAGTTGTTATTAAAAAAATAATTCTTTAAATACTCAAATGTAATGCTTTATTTAATCAATGAATTTGATACACAGTTACAGAGTTAATCAATTACTTAGTTAATCACGTTGCTACAGTGATAACTAACATTAGTTAGGTAAAACGAGAAACCCTAACTTCAACCCTCTTGTAGCTGATTTCTCATCGTCCGGCGAGACGACTCCGTCGACGATCGCACGTTTCCTCCCTGAAGATCGAAACGAAGGCGAGCCCAAGTTTTAACAGTAGGATGATATTGTGTGAGCGGTAATTATTCGTATTGTCGTGTGACAAACTACTGGACTATATATATGTTTGATCAAAATCTATTCTATATTCTTGGTGAAGTCTTATCGTTAGTAACCTTGCTTTATATATGTTTATTCTCCCTTGCGAATCATTTATTTGAAATACCCATTTGGAACCAATAATGTTCATACTTCTTCAAACTCCAATTTGAAAATCTAACACCAATGTATTGTTTTATGTGTAATTCCTGAACCTTTTCTTTCATTGCATAAACCCATTTGGACGTTATTCCATTGCGATCTTGTATCATGTTGGTTCTTTTTAATTCCTCCGTTGTAGTTGTATATGCTATACAATCCTTTGATCTGCTAGCTAGGTTTTCTTGTTACTCGTTTTGACCTTCGTATGTTTCTTGACTGATTGTTGGTTGTATAATTTCGATTGGATATGTAGTATTTGACTGTTGGGAACACATAGTGGTAGCTATTTCTTTGATCTCTTGAGATGATTACCTTTTTATCTGATATACTTTGAAAAACATAAGCAACCAAAGATCGAGAGCATGGAGCAATCTGGCCTTCTTTTTAACAATAACTAAAATGGAGAGAGATTACTTGTGTCGCTTGATGGTAAGTATAAGATACTCGATGACCAGAGATCAAGATGCTGGGGAAGACGAGTAGAAGAATGGAATCGATTATGATTTTGTATTGCAAAACGTTAATGTTTATTGTTTAGTTACACTATATTTATACATGATTAGTTCTAACTAATCTTTAACCAACTTAGTTAAACTTGGTTAACCAGTCAGTTTGACTAGTTCAACAGTAAGCGATTAATTGTAAAAACTACAGTATTGAATGCCTTGACCCAGTATTCTTGTGGTAAAGTTGTCTGATGAAGTAAGCATCTTCTAGTTTCTACAATGTGTCGATGTTTTCTTTCGACCATTCTATGTTGTTCGGGTGTATATGGAGCGAAAAACTTTTGTAAGATTTCTATTTTTTTTAGAAAACTATGTAGATTTATTCCTCAGAATTCCCTACCATGATCTGTTTGAACTACTTTGGTTCTTTTATTCAACAGATATTCTATTCTAGCAACAAAAATCTCATAAAAAATATTTTTCTTTCTTAGGGATTAATCATGCGAATCTACTAAAATTAGGGTATCAAACGAGCCGAGCTTTGACTTATAGAGTCAGACTCGGGCTCGACTCGATAAGGAATTCTTCAAGCTCGGGTTCGGCTCGATAAATTTCTTTACAAGCTCGGGCTCGAAGCTCGTGAGTCCAGGCTCGAGCTCAATAAACTCTTCTTAAAATCGCAACCCACAGGTAAATTTAATCATAGCAGGAATTTAAGACCTTTTATTAACATTTAAATGAATTAACCATTTAATTAGAACTTTTTCAATTCAAGCTCGGACTCGTTAAGGCAAACAAGCCTAGATATCAGGGGTGTATTTCCGTCGCTCGAGTCACCTGGTATCTCGATCTTCTGATCGCAGAACCAGTGGTCTTAGTTCTCGCAGGTGACCATCGTTTTTTTTTATCTGGTCGGTAACGCGGTTATCAATTTCTCATTTGGAATAAATTTTAAAATTGCACCCGAACTCTCGAAGTCTTGAACCCATATACTATGATACTAAGATTTAAGGGTACAAGTCAAGGTGACTTTTAAGTAAAGAGATAAAAAGAACGAGTGAAAAGATTTTAATATTTAAGGAAAATCCAGTGTCTTGACACGTAATTCGTAAATCTAACCATCAATATTCATCTCAACGGTCTAGATCATCCTAACCTGAACTATTTTCACCAGCGAAAGGCGCGAATCAGAGCGGCGTTAAGAGGGGAAAAAAATCCTCATTACTATAAATAAAGCGTTGCGCTCTTCAACAACCAGGGTTTCCCATAGGAGAAAGAGTGAAAGAGGTCAGAGGAGACAAGATGAAGGAGAGAGGTAAGGGGCACTCGACGGTGGACGAGAGGTACACGCAATGGAAGTCGTTGGTTCCCGTTCTCTACGACTGGCTTGCAAACCACAACCTCGTCTGGCCCTCTCTCTCTTGCAGGTGATCACTTGCACACTTTTTGAGTAATTCAGTACAATCTTGTTTGATATTTTTAGTTGGTCCGCATTTTTTTACGTCTTTTAATTTTTCATCTTCTTTTTTTTGGTTAGTTTTTTTTTGCGTTTTTTCGATGACACTGTATGTGGGCCGTGTGGGGTGTGTGGACTTAGATTGATGATCCAGTGTTAGGATTATCATTCTCAAATGATTTGGCATTTTATATATTGTCAAACTACGCTTTTGTAATTTGTATCCTACCACAGCTCAAGTATGATGCATTTCATTATCAAACAAGCATGATGCATTGTTGTTAACAGCGGCGAAACCAGGAATTTTTTTCATGAGGATTGAGGGGGCTAATTTTAAAGCATTAAAATAAAATAATTGAATAAAAATAATTTTAATTCGAAGGGTTGAAGCCAGTATTTGTTTGGACCCCAGACTTTCTTTTAATATTTCCGAAGTCGTTTTTTTTGCTTATTTTTCTATTATAAAAATATAAATAAAATATTTATATATATAATATTTATATATATAATATTTATAGGCTCATGGTCATAGTCTCATAGAGAATATTTATATAATATTTGAAATTTAGAACATTGATTTAATTTTTTTTCTTGTATTAATTTATTATTTTATTTATATATATTTTTTTTTTGCTTCAAAAATATAAATAAAATAATAAATTAATACAAGAAAAAAAATTAAATCAATGTTCTAAATTTCAAATATTATATAAATATTCTCTATGAGACTATGACCATGAGCCTATAAATATTATATATGATAATTTTTAAAATATTTACATATGATGATTTATATTATACCTTAATACAAATTAATCAAGTGGGTATTGGGTTTATAACAATATATATAACGTGTATTGGGTTCTATATCAAATTATCAATGTACAATATATATAAAAAAGTGTATAGTATATTAGTAATTAGTACATATACTTTTTTTGGGGGGGGTGGGGGCCTATCCCCTGGAGGTCCTATCCAGCTCAAGTCCCCACAGTTTCACCCCTGAAGGTCATATCCAAATCGACTAGAGAAGTAGCATTGCCTTATTGATTGTAAGATAATCTCTTTGATTTCCTTTCGTTGTTTTGGTCCAGTGGACATTGTCTCTACTATGTTTAACATCGGTTGACTGTGAACTATTATCATTGATGATTGCTATGGTTGTGACTTGTACTGTAAATATAAAGACATGAATATCAAATTTCCTCACTCACTTCATTTGTCTCACAAATTGCAATTAGGTGGGGTCCTCAACTTGAGCAGGCAACTTTCAAGAATCGTCAACGTCTTTATCTTTCTGAGCAGGTAATTATATGTTGATGGTCATTACGCTTCTCAGGCTTCCCTAAATAATAGAGTATTATATATTAAGCCTTCTATATATAACCAGGGTAAGACCGAATTTTTTGTTGCTCCCCATAATACTATGTTTACTTTAGACCACTGAATTTTACTCTCTTCATTTTTATATTTCATAATTTCCTTAATTCATACATTTCTGAATTATTTTTCATTGAAAAATCTGGTATATGCCAATAGGGGTGGATATTCTTGTTGTGTTAGTTTCCTTTACTTCTGTTTAACTTTTGCAGACTGATGGTACAGTCCCCAATACTCTTGTGATTGCAAATTGTGAAGTTGTAAAGCCAAGAGTTGCAGCTGCAGAGCATATATCCCAGGTTAGACAATGATTTTCATTTTTCAGCATCACTGAAAGATATGATGTGCTTCATTTTGGATAACAATAGACACTAAAAAAATAAAACTTTCAAATGATATATCTCTTCTTTTTGTGGTTGAAGCCGAATGTCATATAGTTTTTTTGCAACAGTAAATTAAATACTCAAAAAGAATAAATAACAAGTTAACAATTTTTATCATCACCATTCTTTGATGCTTATAATTCCATATTCCTATACTAAGTAGTAAGTACTATCATGTTTGTTTATGATATTTTCAGTTCAATGAAGAAGCACGCTCTCCATTTGTAAAGAAGTTTAAAACTATTATACATCCTGGAGAGGTATAGGACATTAGTCTAACAAATTATTTCCAGTTTTTTTTATACTTTTGGTAGTTTCTGTCTCATAGCCATGTTGCATGACAGGTTAACAGAATCCGTGAACTTCCACAAGACAGCAAGATTGTGGCCACACACACTGATAGTCCTGATGTATGACTCTCTAAATATTGTTCTACACTGTTAGTTATTTATTAGGAAAATTGCAAGTTATTTTGTACATGGTTCGTCATGTTAAAAATTCCCAGTCTTAGTTGTGTAAGTTTTTCATATAGGTTCTCATCTGGGACGTTGATGCTCAACCTAATCGCCATGCTGTTCTTGGAGCGGCAAATTCTCATCCTAATTTGGTATATTTTGAATTTTGATCTATATATAAAACAAGATTTGATTTATCCCATAGTATGGGTAGCTGGCTACCATTCTATGTGGTAATAAGGGATGTAGCATGCTATAATGCAATGCAAGTATGCAACCCATAATTTTTGTTCTAGAGCAGCAAAGCATTAACTGTTTATAGTATTTCACTATTTCTAGAGTAGTTTTTCTAATGAAATATGTGTAGAGTAGCATGAAATAGTAATAAAGAGATTTATGTTCCAAAAATAAATTAAAAACATAGGGGTAGATGAGTAGATCTGTTGTCATCCATTGGGAATTACTACAAATTAAATTTGGGAGACTAACCTCCTGAGACAGCATTTTTAGTTACTCTATTATTAGACAACATAGCCAATAGGAACGAGTCAATGGGGTTTGAATTCATCTCTGTATTTTTTTTATATTTTCAGAGCACTGCCCTTCAGGACTTAAAAGTTAAAACACATGGGAGCACCAATTGTGGACGTTGTGGAATGGGGGTTACGGTTGCCAGATGTGAGATGTAAATGTTCTCACATTACTAGGTTAATTCCAGAAATCGTGATTTAAATGTTCCTCTGATCTAAGAGACATTTAAGATTTCTTTGGGTAACCACTAAGGCACTAACCAGGTAGTTCTTTACTTGGATCTGACGGGAGAAGTTAGGTTCTGTTAGTATGTGGTTTAAATGTCCATTTTATTAAAGGGATATTTACATTTATTTGAGTTATCATGCAGATCTTAATCCAGACCCACCTGTTCACCTATTGACTCTAAATAATGTGGTCAGATACTCAGATATTATAGAAACAGTGATTACCTGATTATTCATGCTAACAGTGTACATAATTCAAAAAAGCAAAAGGTTCTTAACCTTTTCAATTAATGTTTTCTTGCTTTATGAGCTTTAAGCATGCTAACACCCCAAACCCCAGCGCCATTTTGGTAATAAAAAAATTAAATTTTATATAAAATATAGCTTAAAAATATAAAATATAGAAACTAGGGTTTGGAGATAGAATTGGACATCAATTCTGGCTGAGTTGGACAAAAGTGATGCTTACTGGAAGACCGGAATGAAATCAGTAAGAAATAGAAGAAGTTCCGACGACGAGAATGCACTAACGAATAATGAGAGATCTGATGAGAAAGATGGCTGCAAGAGGGAGTACTTTCAGCGACAGTGGTTATAGGGTTTGGTGAAAAAAATGGTTGGTTGGAATGTGGGGTTTTTGCAAAAATATTTTTATTTTTATTAATTTATCGACTAATCAGGCAGATCCGGATCTGGCGGTTTACCCACTTAAAAAAGAACTCTTCCAAGTATGCTTTGACGTTAAAGTGTTCTTTAAGCGTGTTTAGAGGGCTGTTTTTTTTAAAATATGATAGTGCACGTAACTCAAACCTTTACATAATTTTTTGTGTATTTCTTTAATCCAAGTCTATAAGAGAAAGTAACTTTAATAATTTTTTGTGTATTTTTAGTAACTTTGATAAATTTGTGTCTTTTTTTGTCCATCTCTTTTAGTGGTAGCATTTGGTGCAAATTTTCATAAGTTTACTACTAAGAATGTTTATTTGCAAAAAAGAAGAAGAAGAAGTGTTGAAATTTGGTCAGTGGTCACAGTGTCACACTGGAATCAGGGGTGAGAAAATGGGCCTGGGTAGCCTCTTGCCCGTCCCGTTCTGTGCCCTGTTTGGAACGGGGCCGGGGTAGGATTTTTCCCTGGAATTTATTTTTCCACTCTGTGCCCATTGTCTTGCTGATTTTTCGAGGAGGCAAAAGCATATATTTCTTCTTTCCCCCCGCCCTCTGTCCCATTCTGCCCGGTCATATTTCCGGGGTGGGGCACGGGACAAGGCCACCCCTGTTAAGTAACGGCTTACATTTTAAAATATTTCACATTTTTTCTAAAAAAGTAATGGCTAACTTCTTAAGGGGCGTAGTTTGATTCTTGTAGACACTATTTTGAATCAAGCATTTCACGTTTTATGATTTTTATCAATTTTTATTTATTTATTTTGTGAAAATGATATAGACGATATTGTAGGATTTGGAAAATGAATCCAACAATTTAGCTGATAAGTTGAAACGAATGGAAGTTTTTTTTCTGCTATACGATTGTCACTAAAAACATAGATCGGAGTCTAGCAATTGATTAAAAAAACAGTGATTGGAATCCACCAATCAAGGTTGAGAACAATTACTCGAAAAGTAAGAGGAACAGACTAGAAAAGAAGTTCAGATCAAGAGAAAAATAATAATACCTCCGAAAATTGAATAAAGCATAACCACCTTCCCATCCGGGTCCACTCCCATTTATACTCTTATTGTGTAAGAGTGGAAATCGGAAATCCACAATGAGAGTTGGTCTGCCCAATTAAAGGGGCCGAGTCATATTAATGTCTATCAGAAAATGAAATTACTTCTTTCAATGTCCATTACTTATTTTATTCTCCATATCAGGGCACTGCCTTTCATTTTCTAATGTAAAAGTTTAGCTGATTAAAACAAATTATTTTATTGGGGTGGGTCCTTAGATATATCAATGCAAAAATCCTAACGAGAAAACTTGGTTGGCTCCCTAGTTGCGAGTTGTGACTATTGAGACTCATGAGAGACAATAAGCTTTTTTTTGAAAACTGAGGAAACCACTTTTGTTAGAATAGAAACTCTGGGTGGCATTCCAAAGTTCATTTGATAGTTAATGTTATCACCAATTAAATTTGAAGTGGGTATTATTAGACATAGAAATCACAACCACATACAATCTTTTATATGCACATGTAAATTTGTGTTTTTTTTATTAACCTGGTGATTTTCAACATTTTTTTGCTTATTACAGATTTTGACAGGACATCAGGACAATGCTGAATTTGCACTTGCGATGTGCTCTAAGGAACCATTCGTACTCTCTGGAGGTTAAATGCTTCCATTTGTCATTTTTCTGAGTTTGCTACTCTTTTGTTTCTTTGAATCATGTTATTTATGGATCATCTTAATAACTTATGCAGGTAAAGATAAATCTGTTGTTTTATGGAGCATTCAGGATCATATTTCTGCTTCTGCTTCTGTGGATGCCAAATCCCCAGGGGTATCCAGCTCAATTGTTAAAACTTCTAAAGATGGGGAAAATAATGAAGATAGTCCTGCTGTGGCACCACGTGGCATCTTTCATGGTCATGAAAATACCGTCGAAGATGTTCAATTTTCTCCTTCCAGGTAATTTGATGCCATATGCTCAATTAGAAGTTTGATTTTTAACTTTAAAATATAGAATCATCATTTTTTTTATCCAATTTTTTTTTTGTAATCATACACAATTCTTTCGAAAAGGAAAAAAATACAATGATGTACTGATATGATCCCTTGCGAATATGTGACATGTTTTCTTTTCTGTAAATCTGTCAATATATATTTAGCTTTGTAAAAAGAAAATGAAAAATAATCAAGATTGTTAATTTTCTGTTTCTTTGTTTTGCAATTATTATTGTAAGTTTGTAACTGAATAATTCATCTTCATTTTCTCAGTTTCTGCCCTAATTTGTTACGTATCTCTATTTTCGTGATGAAGTGCGCAGGAATTTTGTAGTGTTGGAGATGATTCTTGCCTCATATTATGGGATGCTCGGGTTGGAACTAATCCAGCAGTCAAGGTTTTCCTAGTTTCAAGATTTATTGTCATTAGATACACACTGTGACGGTCAAAGGTTGAAAGATGACACTACTAAACCATTTCTATTTATTTTCAGGTTACAAAAGCTCATGATGCTGACATCCATTGTGTTGATTGGAACCCCCATGATGAAAATCTCATTCTAACAGGGTAAGGGTGAACTGTGCTGTTTTTTGATAATTTTATCTTTTACGTCATTTAAGAATTATTTTTTAATATTATGGCCAGATTTCTTTTACTAATATTTTTTACTTTTCAGATCAGCAGACTCTTCTGTTCGAATGTTTGATCGACGGAGTCTTACATCTAATGGTGTTGGTTCACCCATTTATAAATTTGAAGGTCATAGTGCTGCTGTTCTTTGTGTTCAGGTTTGGAATGATTAAAATCCTATGAGCTTGGTTTGCAGTTATTTTTATAAAAACTGTTTCCTTTGGTTTATTGGATATAATAGTCATTACTGGTATTTTTGGAGTTAAATAATTTTTACTTTTATTTTTATTCCAGTGGTGTCCAGATAAAGCTTCTGTTTTTGGTAGTGCTGCAGAAGATAGCTTTTTAAATGTTTGGGATTATGAGAAGGTATAACTTTACAAAGTTTCTGTATCACATCCATTGATTATTGATTTCATAGGAACACTAAAATAGGCCACCTTAATCATGGTCATGGCGAGATTTTTATTCTATTTTCCCTTAATTTTTTTTTGAAAGCAATTAATTTTTCATTGAAATGTAGGATAAAAAATGTAGAATAAAAGAAGTAAAAAGAAACGAGCTAAAAGCCATTGACTCTCTCCAATTAGCTATGTAATCTAGTTATATAGTAACTAAAAATGTACCCCAGAAAAATAGTGTTGTAACAGTTTTCTAGAAACATGAGATTTTGAGAAAAATTAGAATCATGTTTTGCTCTCATTCAGAATCTTGAATTCTTGATGTTGCTTGATTAATTTACTCTTGTCCTTTGTTTAATAATATGTTATTACGTAGATAGTTATAAAACAATAAATTTGTATGATACATAGAAACAAATAAAATTGTTAAAAGTTAAAGCACTTGTAAAAGCATTTTTTACCTATGTTTGGACAATTTTGTTTCAAGTAAAGTTGTCGAAGTTATTTGCAAATATCTGTGGATTGGAGTGAGATTAATTTAAAAAGTTTGAGAAGAAATAAGGTTTCTTACTCTCTTTCTCGTAATGCCATGTTGACAATGTAATCATTTTTAGGGTAATTTAATGTAATATATTTCATTAAAAGGGACAGTGTTCTATGTAGCTAAATTACAAAAAGGAAGAGAAAAAGTAAAAATAAGGGAGGTGGGATAAAACTCATCAACACTTTCCTATGTAGCTACTGCATTTAGCGATTTAGCAACTAAATGTGTTGTTTTAGGAGATTGGTTTCCCAAATTTGCACAGTAGTCTCCTTTATTTGTGAATCACAACTCTTCTTACAGAGGCTGGCGTCCTTTATTATTTAAGGATAATATTGCCCAAATCATTAGGGACATTAGCCTTTCTTTCAAATTAGAGGATTATAAGGCTTGTTTTCTCCAAATAGAGATACCTATTCTACAAATTTGGGAGACCAATCTCCTGAAGTAACATTTCTAGTTATTTAACCACTAGAAGCAATATTAAATGGGAAAGTGTTGATGCTTTCTAATGAGCAAAAATATAATTTTATCAAAAAAATACTCAAAAGTTTTTTTCTTCTATAAAATACCTAATTCTATAGACTTTCTATAAAATAACAAATGTAATTTGTTGACGCTTTCAGGAATCTGTGATTCCTGGAAATTATAACCACATCAATCCCTTCACCTATGAAATCATAAAGCAGACAACACAACTTCTATAAATTACTAACATGTATGAGTTTCTTATGTGTAATTGTGGTAATATTGTTTCAGGTTGCCAAAATGACAGAAAACCCTTCAAAATTACCAAATTCACCTCCTGGGTTGTTCTTTCAACATGCTGGGCACAGGTCTTTGTTTCCTGGTTTTTGCTGTTTTTAATGTGAAATGTCAATTGGAATAAATTTTTTTGTCAATTGGTTCCCATGTTAATCATGAAGATGATAATTTTTTCTTTTATTCTATCTATTGTCCCCAATTGATAATTCTATGAACACCTTCTACCAATTTTTATGTTGAAACACAAGTGAACTAAATATAATTTTGTATCTGGGCATTTCTACTTGTGTTTTTTGCAGAGATAAAGTTGTTGATTTTCATTGGAATGCATCTGACCCATGGACTATTGTTAGCGTATCCGATGACTGTGGGAGTACCGGTGGTGGTGGAACATTGCAGGTGTTTTATTTATTAATATCTTAATTTCTTATATGTTTTTTAAAAATTGACATCGTGACATTTACCCGTAATATTTTTGCAGATATGGCGTATGAGTGATCTTATCTACAGGCCACAAGAAGAAGTTCTCACAGAACTGGAAAAATTTAAGTCACATATAATCTCATGCTCAACAAAGTAATAAATAACGCATCTGCAATAGACCTGTATTGCAGACTAAACTCAAATTATGTAGGGTTTATTGTCTTGCTTGTTATTATTATTATTATCTTTATTGATAATGACAAAACCCGAATGCTTGAATGTGAAAGATCATGTGTAATAGGGTGATGAACTGACGATTGTGCTTCATTTAAAAATCTGGTTTTGTTAATTTAACTGAATGATCATATTAGTTAAATACTTAAATTGCATCTTTTTCTTCATCCTTGTTCGTTTTAATCTTACCTATCCACTTCTTATAATTAGTATAAAGAGTAAAATATAATTTAAGTCTTAAGTTAATAGTCGAAAATGATTCTAGTCATTCATCTTATTATTAATTTTTCATCTTATTATTTTAACAATTATCATTTTTTTTTTAATCTTTTGTGGATTGATATCAAAAATTCAGACTAGTATTATATCACGATGAAAAACAAAAGTTTTAAAATATCTCATTTTTGATATCTTAACATTCATGCATATGCAATGACGTGCTGAAAAAAAAACGAAATGTCATTTATTGTAATATTTGGTTAATAGAGAGGTTGATTAACAGGCCTCGGGTCTTTTTAAAGGCCCAGTCCGGTTTGTAAGTGCCCCGTCTAGTTTGGTTTCGCATTTTTGTGTTTGCGATTTCTCAAGATTCCGGTTCCTTTTTTTCTTCCTACGTGGTGAGTCGGGTGTGGTTGTAGTCTGTAACTTTGGAAGGACGATTCTTTGTTTCGCTTCTTTGAAGCATCGGCAAGAAAGGGGCGAATTTTTGGCTGGGTAATTAGAGGAGGAAGAATATGGCCTGGAGGCGGCTTCTCACACAGGTCATCTTTATTTTTGGTGTTCAATCTCTCTATTTTTTTTTTTCCCATGTGACGGCTTGGTTGTTGTTTTAACGTAGTACTTACCAGCTAATATGTGGGTGCTTTAGTGGGAAAGATATCCCTTTTTGGGTTGTGAGGATTTAGTAACTTATGTGACATGACTCACGAGATCGAACTGGTTGGGTGGAGGAAGGGTTATTCTTATACAACCCTTTGTTCCCCTTTGTTCAATTTTTTTCTTTCAATGAGTGAACTTAATGTGTTCTGTTTTTTTTGTAATCTCGTAAATATTTATTGTCCATGGGGTTTAGATCCCAAGGAGACCTTCACTACTAGTTAAATAAGTGGTTGGAACACCATTCTTCTTTTCTATCTGATCTTGCATCGAACGTCCGCTATCTGATCTTACATCGAATCCATGAAAGGTTTTAAGAGTGGCATCACTGTTTCATTCAAGTATCAATTCATTATTTTGGATTTTTAGCAGGTTTCAAGGAAACAATTGGCGAATTCTTATTTAACTGAATTTAGCAGCCAATCAAGGTTTGATGTAGGTATGTTTTTAGTTCTTATATGTACATTGGTGTGTGCCATTTTTATTCAACTTGGAGCATTTATATTTTGAAAAAATTATGATACATCAGTGTTTCATAAATTTATTTGCTCACCTTTCAGGGTATGGATCACGTGGCTTCCAAAAGAGGTATCAATCATCGGTTTATTCTGGTAATTTTTCCCGCAGAGCAAGAGATATAGAAGGTCCAAGTGATGTTATGTTGCTTAAAGAATTGTATAGAAGTGACCCGGAAGGAGTTATTAAATTATTTGAAAGCCAACACTCATTGCATTATAACCCATCCGCCCTATCTGAATATGTTAAAGCTCTGGTGAAAGTTGATCGACTGGATGAGAGCAAATTGCTCAAGACATTACAGAGAGGTTTGTATTTTGTTTTTCTTTATTAGTAATATCGTTTATAATATAATGGTGTTTTGTGTAATTTGCTAGTTAATATCCTAACTTTTGTAATTAGCTAGCTAATAGTTTAATTCTAGAATCTTCTAATGGATAAGACTGAACAGAATCTGTTAGTATGACTCTGTTAAGATCTAATCCTCTTAAATTGTATATAACATAATTAATGAGAATTTAGGAGGGATCGATCAATTGATCTCCTTCATTTTCCATAAACTTCCTACTGTTCTTATTAATACTCTTAATTGAATGTTTGATATTGGGTTTTTTTCTACTTGATTTACCTTTTTTTAATATATTTTATATGATTTTTTATCGATGGTATCAAACTAAGAGTACAGATTGCTTCTCCAAATGATATTTGTAGTTTATTCAGATTGGAATTGAATGCATAATGCCTCTGCAACTATGCAAGAATTTCTGCTTCAAAAAAAACTATGCAAGAACATGTAATTTTTTTCTTAATCCACTGTCCAATTTAGATACTAAAAGGAATACGTGACAATCAATTTCTATCATTGTCAGCACTGTTGAAGTTAATTGTATTGAAATTAATCGCAAGGAGTTATTTGCAATTATTTCACTGAGCAATTAATTAAATTATAAGGGAGGCATAAGTTAGATGGAGAATATTCCTCATGTGCTAATAATTTTTATTGGACCTTCTGGATTAATTAGTTATCAAGGGTTGGGGCACGCCTCCCTAGATAACTAATTATAAATAACATCTAATTTTTCTCTTGTAATTGTACTAGATAATTTTCTGCCGTCTGTAATTCTTGTCACCAAGGGTAGGAGGAACCCAATCACCCCCGGGGAGTAAGCACAGTTGAATCTTGTTAACAAAACATTATCTTTTGTTGTCTGTTCTTACTTTTTCTTTCCTCCACTTCTATTTTTTCTGATCTAATTACATGTTTCAGATCAGTACTTTTGTGCGAGGTCAGAATTGAGAGAATAGAGAGAGTCACCATTCTCGTGTGAAGTAGAGAGAATCTGATCATTAGAGATCAGATCTGTTCGTGGATTGTAAATCGACTCACAAGCACTACACTGACACTTTAGTGTGGTGCATGATGTACTTACATACCTACATCATGATTTATTTTTGTTTCATAGTTATTAAATAATGAAATATAACTGTGTGTTTAACAGAGGACAGTCATCTTTTTTGATGTTGTTAATTTTCTTTTATTCTATATCAATGTACTCATTGTTTGGGAGGCAGCATTTTATATTTGGCTAATTAGTAATAAAAAGATTCATCGTGGGCATTGTATATAACAAAGTTTGAGTTGCGCCATAGCGCGTAGTGCCGGCACTTGGGAAGATAGCGCGCTATCTCGCCTACATAGCGCCAAGTGTATTTTTATTTTTTTATATATATTCAGTATATTATAAAGTAATAGTGAATATTATACTTAACTAAATAGTAGTGATCAAGTGTAATCATTAATTTTAGAATTCAAAATTAGGTTTAAAAAAAATCAAAAATCATCTAGGGTTTGCAAAAAAAAAAGAAAAGAAGAGAGGAGAGGAGAGGAGATGAGAAAATCATGAATGGAGAAATGGGGAGAAGATAAGAGAAATGGGAAGATATAGGCATATCGTGGGGAGATATCGCCAGGTGCCAGCTACCCGCGCTATGGACGATATTTCCTGCTATCTCGCGCGCGACTCAAACATGGGTATATAACACTGATCAGTGTTTAAATATTGATGGAAATTTACCTTCTTGTTTATTTTTTCATAAAGAAATTCTGAGAGACACTGGCACAGTAAAAAAATTACAATAATTATAGTGGCACGTTTTGATACTAAAAAATTCATAATAACCTACTATGAGAGAAATTTTGCAAACCTAGTGCTCACTACTGACAAACTTGGAAGGAAAAAAAATACTTGAACGGACAGCTTGACACTTTATAAAAACTATGCTTCAAAAACTATGATTTGAATTACCTTTCCATCAATATTTTTATAGATGACAGTGTGACACTTTGTCTTGTCGTGTACTTCCATTTTTTTGTATAAATAACAAACTATTGCCATTATATATAGGAGTTGCATCAGATACAGCAAGGGAAGAAGATAGTTTCACCGGTATTTCTGCTCTGAAGAATTTGGGTCGGTTGTCGAAAAATGGCGCAGTTGGTGCTCTAGGTACAGCTCAAGCTCCTATTCATATGGTAACATCAGATTCTGGCAATTTCAAAGATCAGATGTGGCGAACATTTCGTTCGATTGCACTTGCCTTTCTTTTAATATCTGGTGTAGGAGCTCTTATTGAGGACAGGGGAATTACTAAAGGTATGTCTTAAATAATTTATAATTCTTGATGATCTTCTTTAATTTTGAAATTTGTTAGCTTTCTTTATGGTAGTGAAACTCATCTTTGGATGTATCTACTTCATCAGGCTTAGGTCTAAATGAAGAAGTACAGCCAAGCTTGGATTCTAGTACAAAATTTAATGATGTAAAAGGTGTTGATGAAGCAAAAGCAGAATTGGAGGAAATAGTTCATTACCTCCGAGATCCTAAGGTTTTAAACTATTAATAATTAATTTGTTATTCATTCTTTTCTCCTAATGCTCTGAAATGCCACATATTCTTTTCATACTTTTATTTTAATGCCAATTACTAGGATAAATGATCCGCTCTTAAACTTATTAATTTTATTATAGGTTTATCAGTTCTTAAAATGTTTGATACTTATGGAGTTTTGAATCCCAATGCATTGTGTGATTGTATTACACAAGAATGTTTTTACCACCACACCAAGTGTTTGCAAACATTATACATTTTCTTCTTCTATGTACTTTGCGTACTTAAGGTCCCTAAGTATAGTTTGGAAATTCGAATTTACAAATTTCAAATCTCTTTTCTACAGTATTGAATATTTACACACTATGTTAGTATGTTTGGTTTTTTTTTGAAAATTTAGTGTTAGTACTTAGTTAGGAAAGAATAAAATAGCCTTGAGAGTTAGAAATTAAGAATCAAATAGCCTTTATAGTTGGGGTTGACTTGAGATTTAAGAAATTCAGATGGCACTTGGCACTTGGTAGATTTGAGAGTTGAGAAACTGTACTGGAACAGGCTGCAAGTCCTGCCATAGTGCCATTAGAATAGGGGATTTAACAGAGTTCTGCCAGAAATTTATCCATCACTTCACTTGTTAGGAACTGTACTGGAACAGGCAGGCATCGGAATAGGGGATTTAACAGAGTTCTGCCAGAAATTTACTCACCAGCCATCACTTCACTTGTTAGGAATCTGGAATTGTACTAGAACAGCCAGCAAGTCCTGGCATTGGAATAGGGGATTTAAGTTTTTAAGTATTTAACAGAGTCCTGCCAGAAATTTATTCATCACTTCACTTGTTAGGAACTGTACTGGTCTACTGGAACAGGCAGCAAGTCCTGGCATTAGAATAGGGGATTTCACAGAGTTCTGCCAGAAATTTACCCATCACTTCACTTGTTAGGAACTGTACTGGAAAAGCAGCAAGTTCTGGTACATTTGGGTAGAGAGAAAAGGAGAATTAAGAGTCACACCTTGAGGTCTCCAGAAGTGGTCCGGGACTCTAGCCTCTCATTCATGCAAGAGCTCTACTGAAACAAATACCAGGCCTGAATTGCAGTTTTTGTACAAGTGAGAGGCTTCGATTCTGAGGAAACTTTCCTAGTTATGTAACCACTAGGGATAATACTAGATAGAATCTGAGTTAATGGGCATGCTCATCTCTCATATTTTTGTAATTTATGAGTCATGTCTCCATCGTTAATGGATTTTAACTTCATAAAAAAAGAATGATGGTCAATTGGTGAATGAGGAGAAAGGAGATAATGTATCTATGCTATAAATAGCCGACTATATAGTGTGTTTAAAGTTTACACTTTACGATACATGTTGTAATAGATGGCCATGGTTTAGACCATAGACAAACTAGCCATAAGGTAATATTGAGTGATTGATATTGACCAACGGTAAAAATTTTTCCAGCTGTTGGTTAATTATTAATTGTAGTATTATATTAGTTTATTGACCGATTAGAAAAATGCTATCAATCTGGTCACATTTTCTTAAAGTGTGGTATGCTAAAAATTAAACTTTCAATAGTTTTGCCATGTAGAAAAATATCATCTCAAATAAAGACACCATATAAAAATGTATAGAGTACCCACAATAGGAATAGTTACCCAAATATCACCCGTTTCACACATGGGAATCATTAGCACCAAAGGCCCGTTCACCTGACCTATATATATGTCAAAGGAATTTGGTTCAAAATGGCACCTAAAAGAATCAAGTGGAGTTTTCTTACGACCCTCAAAAAATGTAGAGCTATGGCATAAATACCCAAATCATATGCCTCTTATAGTCTTATGTGGTGACTGGTGAGGACTGAGGAGAATGAGACCATCAGCCACTTCTATTTCAACTGCCCCTGCACTTGATCACTCTCACTCACTGTCTCAGATATTCTGAACTGTGCCACCTGGAGGATCCAAAACTCATCTATAGGGCTATACGTACCCTATCATTGAGATATGCTAGAATAGGAGACAATGGATGTGGTGGAGAAATTTACCGACAGGACCCTTTGTTTAGAGTGCACACAGGTCCATACTTGGCTCACTCTCATGGCATATCTGGAATGAAAGAAATATGCAGCAAAAACAGCACACTCTCAGACCTCCAAAGACAATAAGCATGGAAATACTGAGTCTGTAAAAATGCCAATCAAACTACAATTGAAAAGCATGCTACAATGTTCTGGGAGTCCAACCTCTAGATGGCGCAGTCAATGACTACTTACTGTCAAGGATCTAGCTATATAAGAGAGTGAAACGCATACTTTATTTATCTTATCTTTTGTCATTGGGCACGGCTATGCCTCTCCTCCTTTCATATCTAATGAAAGTTTTAATTTTTAGATTTTTTTACCATGCTGCAATTATCTTTTGATCCAATATAATTTACCTGTTTACATAAGAAAATCCCCTTATTTATTGTGATATTTCATTTTCTCACTATTTTGCACTGCTGCATGCAATTGAGCTCATAACTCAATGCGATTTTGATCTTTCTTGTCGTTACATTGCCTTAATGCACTGCCACATATAACATATCTCGTTTAGCTGTCTGCATCATTAATTTCCTGTCCTTTCCATATATATCGTTCAGCGCTTCACCAGGCTTGGTGGTAAACTCCCCAAAGGTGTATTACTGGTAGGACCCCCTGGTACTGGGAAAACTATGCTTGCAAGAGCCATTGCAGGGGAAGCAGGAGTTCCTTTCTTCTCGTGTAGTGGTAGCGAGTTTGAGGAGATGTTTGTTGGAGTAGGAGCTCGTAGAGTGAGGGATCTTTTTTCTGCTGCGAAGAAACGTTCACCTTGTATTATTTTCATTGACGAGATAGATGCAATAGGTGGAAGTCGCAATCCAAAGGACCAGCAGTATATGAAAATGACCTTAAATCAGTTGCTTGTCGAACTTGATGGTTTTAAACAGAATGAAGGAATTATTGTAATTGCTGCAACAAACTTCCCTGAATCATTGGATAAAGCATTGGTGAGACCTGGTCGCTTTGACTGTCATATTGTAGTTCCAAATCCAGATGTTGAAGGTCGTCGTCAAATTTTGGAATCCCACATGTCCAAGGTTATTCTTTTTATCCGATTCTTTTTTTTTGTCAATAAACTTATTTTTTAACAAGTAATTATTTTGATTTTTGATGTTATTATCTGTAGGTTCTGAAAGCTGATGATGTGGATTTGATGATTATTGCGAGAGGGACACCTGGATTCTCCGGTGCAGACCTTGCTAATCTGGTTAATGTGGCTGCTCTTAAGGCTGCCATGGATGGGGCAAAAGCGGTGTCCTTGGTCGATCTTGAATATGCCAAAGACAAGATCATGATGGGAAGCGAGAGGAAATCAGCTGTGATTTCTAAGGAATCTAGGAAGCTCACAGCATTTCATGAAGGTGGTCACGCCCTTGTTGCTATTCACACAGCTGGTGCACATCCTGTTCACAAAGCTACCATTGTGCCTCGAGGAATGTCGCTTGGCATGGTGGCCCAGCTACCTGAAAAGGATGAAACAAGTGTGTCTAGAATGCAGATGCTTGCCCGACTGGATGTTTGTATGGGTGGACGTGTTGCCGAAGAATTGATATTTGGAGAGAATGAGGTAACATCCGGTGCTTCCTCAGATCTCCAGCAAGCAACTTCTCTTGCACGAGCAATGGTTACAAAATATGGGATGAGCAAGCAGGTCGGTCTAGTCACCCATGATTACAATGATAATGGCAAAAGCATGAGTACCGAGACAAGGCTTCTGATTGAGAAGGAAGTCCGGGATTTTCTGGAACGTGCTTATAATAATGCTAAAAAAATATTGACAGACAACGACAAGGAACTCCATGCTCTTGCCAATGCTCTCCTGGAAGAGGAGACTCTGACTGGAACCCAGATCAAGATTTTGCTTTCTAAAGTCAACTCCAATGAACATCAACCGCAGCAACAGGTAGTCAATTCAAAATCAACTTCAGCAGCTGTTGCTCCACCCCCATCTGCAGCTGCATCTGCTGCAGCTTCAGCAGCTGCCGCCGCCGCCTCTGCTGCAGCCAATGCAAAAAAGGTAGCTCGACCTGCAGTTGGTTCGTAATGGAAGCGCGAAGGTAGCCGGTCTGATTTCTTTTTTACAAGTTGTATAGTAATTCTGCAGCAAGTTGGTGATTTCAATCTTTTGGTGTTTCTGATGGTATCGAGAGGGTTCAAGAATAAGATTGTAGAAAGAAAGAAAGAAAAAAAAAATCAATGGGTCGGAGAGATCTGAGAACCAGATTTGAAACTGTGAAATGCCCTCATCTTAAATCTGATTTTAGAGCTGATTTGATTATGTTGGATTAACTTGTAAAACAGTAATTACTAAGTAGAGATTCTTCTTAGATATCATCATCATCCAAATTCCAGACAATATAGTTTTCGAATCTCAGATTTTTGTTTGGCCGAACCTCTGAAATTTTAGAACCGTGAATTTTTTCCTTTAATCGGGGTATATTATACAGTCTAGGCTATAAAAATAAAATTAGAAATTTTGATTCTGCATCTAAATTTTATGTGTTGATGTTCTTCTCGGCATGTGATGAATCTTCAAGTAACCTCCGACGGTTGCTTGTTGACGGTATTGAAGAAGATTCTCTGACAAGATTATCAACATCCTGTGGAAAATTCAGGAGCGCTTTGGCTCCACGCATCTTGAAAGCAGCCCGATCGTATGCAATTGCAGCTTCTTCCGCCGTGCTGAATGTGCCCAGCCACAGACGTGCGCCTTGACGTGTAGAATCACGTATCTCAGCTGCAAACTTTCCCCACGGCCGCCTTCTCACTCCTCGGTAGTGACGCTGCTGATTCTTCATCATCACTCCCACAGGCCTCGGTAGTCGGCGTTTATTATTATTATTATTAGCCGCAGACGTTGCGGGCGTGATGGTGGCCGTGGGAGGTGGTTGTATGACGGAAGTCTTTGCCGTGGTGGCTTCACGAAGAACCTGACGGAGGAGCATATCTTGCGAGTCGTTCTCGTTGAGTGGGAGATCTCTCTGCATCGATAGCGAATTAGCGAATTTATGGATTGTTCTTGTTGATTTGAGTTGGGGGAAACAAAATATAAATAGAGATTGAATAGAAATCTATTGGTTTCGAATTTCGATCGGAATTATAATTTGATATTTGATGAATTGGTGGAGACGTAAAGGAATTGAAAATTCATTATTGACATGGATTAGAATTATTATAGAATAGATATATAAGGCATATCATATTAGACTTTGGCGTTTTGCACAGCTGCATCTGCACCTTTTTTTTATAATTTTCAATGGAAATCAAACACCAGCAGCAGTACTTCGTTGAAAGTTTGAATTATAAAATCAAATTCGTCTTCGTGACATCGTTCTCTACTTTTCAAAGTGAGAAAAATCTTTCTTGATTGTTTGTTCTTCACGAGTCAGCATGACATAAACTCAAACACTTGAAGCCAATATACACGTGCAGACGTACTTCAGGAATTAGGTAGTAAATAGTAAGTGCACTACTTAGACTAATTTAGATTTATCAAGAAGCCAACAAAGAACACGACCTAGTTTCTCTCCCTTCCAAAAAAAATATTTGTTTTCATTGATTCTTTATCTCACTGTAAGGAAATATGTGTTGAAAGAGATAAGTCAGAGAAGGGTCTCGGAGAGAGTTGGTCGGAGAAGGGTTATAGAAGAGGAAGAAGATATCCGGTTTTACAGTAGTCAATAATATAATAATATATTACGATACATAAACTCTTTACATACTGTAGTATTTACATACTGTGTACGATACAGAAACCCTAACCCTAACCCTAAGTATTTATACTATTCTAAATGTATATTTGCGTATAAACCCTTATGGGGTTATTTCCTTGTTGACCCTTGTGAGTTTATATCTTTATCCTTTACACCCCCTTTCGACACCGGCGAGTCGCAGACGTTGCCGGTGGCGTTGGAATAAAGATGCCGGCAGAGCTTTAGTAAATATGTCCGCGGTCTGCTCCTCCGATCTTACGAATTTGAGTTTGATGTCCTCTCGGATGACGAATTCACGAATAAAATGATAATCAATTTCGATGTGCCTCGTTTTCGCCTGTATGACGGATTTGTCGCCATGAAGATAGCCGATTTACACTGTCGGTATGGATCACCGACGTGTTCTTCAAATATACTCCAAGCTCTCTGAGAAGAGAGGAGAGCCATTTCAATTCAGCTGCAACGTGCGCGATCGCCCTGTACTCTGCTTCGGCGCTTGATCGCGATACCGTAGGTTGTTTCTTCGACATCCAGGCAATGAGATTTGGTCCGAGAAATAAACACGACCCTATTGTGGAGCGCCGATCATCTGGATCCCCTGCCCAGTCTGAATCTACTAATATGTTTAGGTATGTCGACGATGATTTGATGAAGTGAAGTCCAAGATTAGGTGTTCCTCTTATATATCTGAGAATGCGTTTGGCCGCCTGCCAGTGGGTTGTCGTGGGTAACTGCATAAACTTGCAAACTTGGTTAACGGCGAACGCAATGTCTGGCCGTGTAATACTGAGATACTGTAAAGCCCCGACCAAACTTCTATAGGAAGTTGGATCTTGGATGGGTGTTCCTGAATTTGCTAAGAGGTGTGAATTTGGTATGGATGGCGTGGATACAGGTTTAGAGTTTGCCATTTCGAATTTGGTGAGTAGGTCTAGAGAGTACTTCTTTTGGGTTATCGTTGTAGTGGTTTGGGTGGTTTTCATCTCTAATCCTAAGAAATAGGATAGTTCTCCAAGGTCGCGACATCTGTATTTCCAGCAGATTGTCTCGATGAACTGTCGAACTTCAGCTTCACAATTGCCGATGATGACGAAGTCATCCACATAAATGAGGACATAAATGACTCCACTTCCTTGTGTTTCTGATGAAAAGTGAAGAATCGGACATTGAGTTGAAGAATTGGCAGTCATGTAGAAATTCTTTCAAACATTGGTACCATGCTCTGGGTGCCTGTTTAAGGCCGTAGATTGCCTTCTGTAGCCAGCAGGTATGAGATTTCGCAGTTGTCGACTTTGCCGTGAAGCTGGGAGGTTGTTCCATGAAGACCGTTTCAGTGAGATTTCTGTTTAAAAACGCATTGCATATGTCTAAATGATAGAGCTTCCACTGTCGAGAGGTCGAAATAGCCAAAATCGTGCGTATGGTGGCCGCTTTAACTACGGGACTGTAGGTTAGGTCGTAATCCTCCTCTTCTTTCTGATGAAAGCCTTTAGCAACCAGACACGCTTTGTACCTTTCCAGAGATCCATCGGAATTCTGTTTTATTCTGAATACCCAACGAGAGCCGACTACATTCATCCGCTCTTATCGTGGGACAAGTTTCCATGTCTAGTTTAGGTTGAGAGCGTCTAATTCTTCAGTCATTGTAGCTGTCCATGCCGGATTGGTTAGTGCCTCTTTCGCCGATGTTGGCTCTGTTTTCGCGAGGTTGTATGTGACTGATCTCCGATGATTTCGTATAATTGGTTTGGTCGGGTACTGGTGTTCCTGACCGAATATTTTCCTTATTTGCCCGTCTAAATGTGATTTGGGAGACCCGATTTTCTTTGAATGGGGGTACCCAATAGTATTTGAATTAGGGAACCCGATTGCCTTTGATTCAACTGTTATGGCAGACATATTTTGGCGCTCGATCGCTGTTTCATAATCGTTCATCCATACTGGTGGCCTGATAGTCCAGTTTGATTTCCTTGGGTTGTTGCCTTGACTGATGTTCGACGGATTAGGAGCCGTTGTAGATTGATGTTTAGTGTTGGTGTTTGAATTTGACGTGCTATCCTCTAAGCGTGTTTCTGAGCTATCGTACTCTGTTCTATCTGTGTAGTCTGATTGATGTTCAGTGTTGGTGTCGTAGGGCTGATTTGCTGGTTCTTGTATCAAAGAGGATTGTAAACGATCTTCGCCCAGTCGTGGGTTGTCTGCTCAAGTAACACAGAGTCTCGCAGGTGATGGCAGTATTGTTGGGGACAGTTGACGGAAGTGGGATGCCATCCGTTTATCTTTTTCGGTTCTTGCCTGAAGTGGAAAGATTCTTTCGTCGAAAATGATATTTCTGGATACTGTAATTCTGCCAGTAGCCAGCTCTTTGCACTTGTATCCTTTGTGCATTGAGGAGTAGCCTAGGAAGACGTTTTGTTTGGAGACGTTATGCAATTTGTTTCGTTAGTTGTTGGGTGTGATAGGAAAACAGAGACACCCAAATACGTGAAGGATGGAGTAATCTGGTTTACGGCTGAATAGGAGTTTGTGTGGTGTTTTGTTGGTAGTTGTGTTTGAGGGAAGACGATTTATAACGAATGTGGCAGATGTGTATGCATCGACCCACATTTCTGGTGGTAATGATGCTTGGTGAAGAAAACACCGGCCGACGTCTCCAATGTGTTCGTGTTTACGCTCAGCTACCCCGCTCTGCTGAGGCGTATGCGGACAGGAGAAGTGTTGCTTAATGCCTAATTTGATTAAGAAATTTTGAAAGTTGCAGCCGACGAATTCACCGCCGGCATCGCACTGAATCGTTTTGATTATGAAGGAAAGAGATCGTTCAACAAAGTTACAAAAATTGACAAAATTACGAAAGAAATCCGATTTGTGGGATAATGAAATAAACCAGAAGAATCTCGAAAAGTCATCTACTATGCAAGCATAGTACCAGAATCCTTCTCTGGAGATCGCCGGAGCTGGTCCCCATAGATCGAGGTGGATGATTTCCAGAGGCTCCTTGGCTGTGTAGGTACGGTGGTGGAAAGACGGTCTTTTTGTCTTGTTAAGTGCGCAAATTTGACAAAATGGTAAAGTGGAAGGTCGACGATCGACGGAGTTTGGAGAGACTAAATTGAGAACTTTGGACAGAACCGGGGTGACCCTTGTACAGGCGAACACATGTTTGATTGCGCCTGTCTTGGAGCTGTCCAGGTGATACAACCCATCACCACTATTGCCACGCACGATAATTGCCCCCGTGTTCTTGGCCTTAACCTTGAATCCATCATCATCAAACAAAATAACACAATTTAGATCTTTTGACAGAGAATGAATTGAGAGGAGATTTTTCGAGAGGCCAGACACGAAAAGAACATTGAGCACAGATATGCGCCCAATAGATGTGGAAAGAGAGATCATGCCTTGTCTGAGGATGGGAAGTTGTGACCCATTCCCCACCATTACAGTGTCATTACCTCGATATGGCTGAGAAGCGGAGAACGAGCCAAGAGATGGTGTCATGTGGCTCGATGTGCCACTGTCGAGGCACCATGATCCATCGAAGTTTACTGATGGTGCGTTTCTGCCGAGCGAGAGGAAGGCCATGTCATCACTGATGAGATTTGCATTGTAGGCATAATTATGACGGTTGCTGCAGGTTCTGGCTGTGTGGCCGGCGATGTTGCAGATTTGGCATACCTGCTCGCCAATTGAAGCGGGAGTTGGAAGTAGTGGTGGGTTGAAGTATTCTGGATATTTGTAATTGGGTGGTGGAGGGTTGTAGGTTGGTGCTCTGGGGTGTTGGTGTGGTAGTTTGGGTAGCCGTTGTAGTTGTTTCCTCGGCCGCGTTCTCCACTGAAGCGGCCACCGCGGAATCATCTGCGTCCTCTGAAGCGCCCCCGGTAGTTGTTTTGGTAATTATTCTGTTGATGGTTGTTTCCCGCTGGATGATTCAGCTGTTGAGTTGTGAAGGCAATGGGGTTGGTTGCCGATGTCGCTGTTCGTTTCAGCAGATATTCTTCTTGGAGAAGATGGCTAACTAGTTCGTCGAATGAGAAGGTAGGACTGAAGTGGAGATGAGTTAGAAAACTATGGTACGATTCATCTAGACCATCCACAACGTAGCCAATAATCTCCTCCTCTTCTATGAACGATCCGGCGGCACGCAGGGCATTCACCGTTGCTCTGACGTCCATCAAGTATTCCGACATTGGGACGTCGATCTTTTTTTTCGTGGCGCGTAGTTTGGTCCGAAGTGATTTCAGATGAATGCTGCATAGGGGAGATAGGAAACGGTCCAGCAGGTTCCAAGCTTCTTTGGCTGTGACGCAATGGATAATCATTGCTTGAACAGAGGGCGACACCGTGGAACGGATCCAGGTGAGTACTAATTGATCAGATTTTAACCATTTATCGTACTCCAGATTGATTTCGCCGGTTGCAGTTTCAGTTTTCTGATCTGGGTTGTTGATTATCGCAGAGAGATCGTGCAGTTTGAGCACTCCTAAGAAGTGGGATTTCTAGCAAATGTAGTCAGTTTTGTTCATTGGATTGCGGAAAAGTGAATTGATATTGTAGGATGTGGGAAGACGGTGTGGGTTGTCGGAGGTCCCTTCAGGGAGGAAGAGGTCGGTATCATTGGGTGATTCATGGTTGGGTTGAGGTGGAAGGTTGGTGTTGATGTCAGCTGCATACGCCTGAAGGAAGGTAGCTGATGTATTTTTGGAGAGGGAGTTGAGGGATGCGGAGTGTTGAAACTCTGATACCATGTTGAAAGAGATAAGTCAGAGAAGGGTCTCGGAGAGTTGGTCAGAGAAGGGTCAGAGAAGAGGAAGAAGATGATCGGGTTTTACAGTAGTCAATAATATATTTCGATACATAAACTATTTACATGCTGTAGTATTTATACTATTCTAAATGTATACGTAAACCGCCGTCGAGGCTATGCCTTTCCTCGGCAGACTAAAACAATTCATGACGGATATCTGTCATAAAAAAAACTGAATTATTAATGACGGAAATTCGGCATACGAAGTCCTTTTTTTTGTAGTGTAAGTTACAGAACGCAAAAATCTTGATTATTAGATCGATAGAACAATTAACATAAGTAACAAGTAATATTAGTAATTATTGAACTAATGAGTAACAAATCGAGCTAAAATATTCTTAGACTACTGTCTACTAGACTCGTCAATTAAACCAAGTCATAAAAAATTTGAATTGTAAATAAGGCAATCAAATGTAAATTTAAATGTTAAAAACACATTTTTTTGTCTTAATTATCTTAATTATTTCAGGTTTATAATAAAAAAAATAAGATTTTCACAAATACTTAGAGTATATTTTCACAAATACTTAGAGCATATTTTCACAAATTTAAAAGTAGAATATGGCCATAACCCATATGGACAGTGGGCCTGAAAGGTGGGCCGTGGGTCAAACCCAAATTCTTAAGGCTCAAACCGTCAAACGACTACAGTCAGGAGTGATCAAACAGCGCCAATCCGGCAACTTCTCTCTTAGACACTTCTCCCCTCGACAATTTTATCGGAATTAAGAAATGGTCGAGCCACTGCTCCGCGTCTTCTTGTCAGGTACACGGAGATCCCTCACTTCAACCACCACTACCAGATGCATCGCCAGTTCCAATTATCGCCTTTCCCTCCCACGATTCTTATCCGCTGCGTCTGCTGCTTCGCCATTCACGTCTGCTACGCCCGGGAGTATTTTCGATCCCAAACTATTACGGAACGTCGCAGTGATAGCTCATGTTGACCATGGTAAGACGACTCTCATGGACCGCCTCCTCCGCCAGTGCGGCACTGACATCCCCCACGAACGGGCGCTTGATTCTATCAGTCTTGAACGGGAACGAGGGATTACCATTGCTTCTAAGGTCAGGATCAATTTATTGTAGAATCGAAATGGACATCCGTTTTTTCCTGTTGGTTTTAGGTTATGTGGTTTGGTGAAACTTGAAAGCCGTAGCCTTTTGTAGGTGACATCGATTCCGTGGAGGGAGCACGAGCTGAACATGGTCGATACTCCCGGGCATGCTGATTTCGGTGGAGAGGTAGGAAATGCATTTTCTTTATTCCTTTTTTCCATTTCCTTAAAAATAAAAAATGCGGTTGATGACTTTATCTTTGATTATTTGAATTGGTGATTTGATTCGGTGTAGGTTGAACGGGTGGTTGGAATGGTGGAAGGCGCTGTCTTAGTTGTTGATGCTGGAGAAGGTCCACTTGCTCAAACTAAGTTTGTTCTTGCTAAAGCTTTGAAGTATGGACTCCGGCCAATTCTCCTAATGAATAAAGTTGATCGCCCCTCAGGTGGGTCTCCTAACCTCTGCCTTCTTTAATACTCTGTCGACTATCTAGGACTCTAGACTTATAGCAAGGTTCAATTCAGTGATTAACGTGACATCAATCACAACAACAAGAAAAACTCACAAAACGATAGAATTGACGAATCTATACGTCATCTTTTTTCTTTTCTTTTCCAAGTACTCTAGCTAGGGCAGTCCTCCTCAAGAGTACATGTTTCTCAAACCAAGCAGTTTGGAAAATATTAAACATCCCTACTTGAACTCTATTACATCCTGATTCCTGATATTAGATTGGTCATAACTGAAGATTGCCCGAAACTCATCCACCGTTCTCCTCCATGGGGCCTTCACTGGAATGCCTTGGGGATCCTTGCTTGGTCCATTTGGTCTGAGAGGAATAGAAGACTAAAGCAACATACCCTCAAACCTCCAGAAGTGCTATACCAAGAGATCATTAGAGACACCAGTTTATATTTTAGACCAGAGATCTTTAAGAAGAGCGCTTCTGCTCGCAATTGGAGGAGTCTACTATGTAGATTTGGGAGACCAATATCCGATGCAACACACTCTTAGTTTTTTTTTTGCAAGAAAACTCTTTCTCTTAGTTACTTGATCATTAAGGGATACACCTTCATTTTTAAATTTTAATAACGAAAACCTTTACTATTTGTACAAAAATTCCTTGATTGTAGCGGCTCTAGGATTTTTCATTAAGAAGGATTTTTTCTGCCGAAGTTGCTTGATAGAACAAAAAATCTATTTTGAAGAAAGAAGTGTAAATCTATTTTTTAAAATTAAATAAGGAAATATTAAAAAAGTAATTGATATTAATATATAATTTAATACTTTGCAAAATGGATGTTCGTCGTAAACTTATAATATTTTGTATGTTTTACAAATCTGTTTCCGAAGAAAAATATCATAATAAGTTAATAAATGCTGTCTGCTAGGTGAAGTGATTTATATCACAATGAGTTGATGGATACACGGTGTCTATATTGTAATTCATATCATTAAATTACCATATCCAGTTTGATATAACCTTTTTTAACATGTCGTAAATTATTTATTGTGCAGTTTCTGAGGAAACATGCAATGAGGTTGAAAGCCTGGTATTTGATCTTTTTGCAAATCTTGGAGCTACAGGTTGAATGAAATATTCATGTTTCTATTTTATTCCAAGACATCATTCTGTCTATATTACAACAGTTATAGTTATCTTTTCTTCTTCTAATTTTTAATCCAGAGGAACAGCTTGATTTTCCTGTTCTTTATGCATCTGCAAAGGAAGGATGGGCCTCATCAACATTTACTAAATGTCCAGCTGATGATAAGAAGAACATGACCCCATTACTGAACGCCATTCTGAAATATGTCCCTTCGCCATCAGTCAATCTTGATGACCCATTTCAATTGCTGGTTAGTATGTGAACAACTTAACTTATGCCCACATGTGTGCAAACTTTGGGGTGTCCATCTTTTTTTTTGAATATCGATAAATATTTGGGGTTTGAACACTCATCTCTTATATCATACAAGGAGCCTCACAACTATACCATGTGGCTGCAGGATGTTTTGGCTTTTATCCCTTAGGCATCTTAGATTAGTGATGTATTTTAAATTATAATTTTTTTATTAACATTAATGTTGGAGTTTTTTTTTGATGAAATTAATTTTTTGTTTTAAATGTACATTGCCCTATTTACAATGAAGATCGTTTTTTTATACATTTTGTACATGCCTATTTATCTCATGTTTTTAATTGATGTTTGAATTGTTGAATGACAATATTCATGAATCATGATTGAAAGTTACACAATTTTTTGTAATTATATAATGTTAAGAAAGCATTCATAACCATGAAAGTTATGCTTTAAAGTACGAGCAAATGCCAAATAGCATTGCCATCCTAGTGGTCATGCCGTCATGGAAAGAATAAGGAGAAAACATTTTATTTTTTCCAAGAATAATATATGTGAAATGTGTAAAATCGATAAAGTTACTTGTCTGAGTTGTCTCTTTCACAAATATTATTACGCTTTTATGAGGTGTTTGGAAATAAATTTATACAGTTTATTTTTAGGTTTCAATGATGGAACGTGATTTTTATCTTGGAAGAATTTTAACTGGACGTATCTCTTCTGGAATCATTAATGTTGGAGACAAGTTACATGCTATTCATAGCACAGATGATGGTGTCCAAAAAATTGAAGAAGGAAAGGTATATATTTTCACTTTCTACTATTTATCATTATATTTTTTATTAATGAAAAAGTATCAAGTATGGTCTAAAATATTTCTACAATGCTTCATCATTCAAAAGACCCAATCTAACTCTCATTAAAAAATGTGCTGCAAATTTCTGGGAATCCACGATCACTTAATAGTTTATACCTAGGATTCAGCTGTAAAAGAGGGTGAAAATGAGTTAACTCGTTTCTTGTATCATTGTAACATGTGCTATGCCCCTCTTTCATATTTAATGAAATATTTAATTTCATATAAATTTTTTATGAAGTTAAAGATTTCATTGCTGAAAAATAAGAGGTAGGCATATTCCAAATGATCAAGTATGATTTTTTTAGCAGAACTAGTATTTAAGTTTTGTTTTAAAATAAGTTTTATAATTCAACATAATATACATAACAAATTAACAAATATTTAGAATTGTTCCGTGGCATTTATGCAATCAAAGCATATACACTACTATTTTTTTCTGTGTAAATATATATAGATCACTAAACTTATGAAGAAGAAGGGTACAAGCATGGCCATGATCGACAGTGCTGGAGCAGGTGATATAGTTTCATTTGCAGGATTTTCTAATCCCTCCATAGGTCACACAGTGGCAAATGTTGAGGTAAATTCTAATAATTTTTCACTGATCAAGATAATTTTGTAAAAAAGTGTTGAAAATGTTGCATAACAATGGTATTGCCACAATGAATGAATGATAGATAGTATCTTGAATCCACATTTTATTCACAGATGAACCAAAGTTTTTTTTTGATATTCATAAAATTCTATTTAGTAATAGAATGGGCAAAGCCCAGGATACGTAGATAAAAGGGAGGCAGGCCATATCTTATCATCTACATGGCTTCATCCTTATATGGCTGTTCCAGTAGCATCAAGTGGTTGCTGTCACTTGGTAGTTGCTTCAAGGCATTAGACTTCCAAAGAGTGATAGCATTTTCTCCGATCAAATTTCGATCAGTTCTCCTAAAGAGTGACTCACAGTAAAGACATGAGGATTACATATGTTATTTGAACTAACATGATGAATATTTGGGACTCTAGCCTCTTGGGGGTATAAGAGGATGATGAGCTTGCTCATATCACTTATTATGTGACAAATGTAGCCCCTTTTGACTTTGTCCACAGTCCACTCCAATTAGTGGAATTCTACATTTATCAATTTTTTTTTGAATTTCAATAACATGTTAATTATTGTGCATATTGAAGTTAAGGAGGTGCTCTTCTCCCTGCCACAGGGCAAAGCCCCTGGGCCTGATGGTTTCACATCTGAGTTTTTCCAGAAAATATGGAATGAGCTTAAGCCTACTATCATGACCTGTGTTAGTGAATTATTCCAAGGCAAACCCCTATTACAAGCTGTAAACCACACATGGATTACCCTTGTGCCTAAAAAACTAACTGCCTCTGGCCTATCAGATTTTAGGCCAATCTCATGTGTGAACCTCATCTATAAGCTATTATCTAAGATTTTAGCCAATAGGATAAATGAGGTGGCAGGTGGCTAGCATGCTAGTCTCTCCCAATCAAACTGCTTTCATGACAATAGGAGAGAGTCAATGAGCTTTTTGCTCATTTCTTTTTACTTCTATTTTTATTTCTATTCTCTATTTTTGTAAACTTGGCATTAGCCTTATTCTAATGAAATTTAATTGCTTCAAAAAAAAAAAACTGCTTTCATGAAGGGTAGCGTGATCTCTGATAACACACCACTCGCAATCTCGCATATGAAATGCTTCAAGGCTTTGGTAGGATTAGAACACCTAAAATATGTATGTTGAGTTTGGACGGCCTAAGGAAAGCATTTGACACCATCAGGTGGGATGCTATCCTGGAAACCCTCAGAGTGATGGGTTTCTCCCGACACTTCACCTCCCTCATCTCCAACTGCATACATACAACCTCTTTTTCGGTTCTAGTGGAGGGAATCTCAATTAGCCCATTTAAGAGTCAGAGAGGCCTAAGACAAGGGGACCCAATCTCCCCCATCCTATTCAATCTGGTTATGGACTGCCTCAATAGACTTATACTGAAGGGAGTTGAAGAAGGGAGAACCTCTACATCCTACTTAATCTATGTTGATGATGTTCTCATATTTTCTAAGGCTAACCCTAAATCCCTAGGAGCTATAAGGGACATACTTTCCATTTTCTCAAACTTCTCTGGTCTGGAGGTTGATAGTGAGAAAAGTAGTGCAAACTACTCCAAAGTAATGGTTTCCCTCCCAAGGGTCTCCCCCTCACCTTTCTAGGACTAGGTATCCCAATCTCTGGCATAAGGAAAAATATGGGACAGTGCACTGGGCAGATCCAACCCATGGAAAAGACCCTAGCTAGATGGAAGGGTAGATGCCTATCCCATGGTGGTAGAGGATTCAACTAGTTAATTGGATTTTTGCGGGTATGTTCACTGACTGGATAAATGAAACTACATTGCTAAATTCAGTAATCAGCAAAGTCAGAAAACTAGCCTATCGGTTCATCTGGGATGGGATAAATTCTGCTCTATGGGCTAGAATGATCTTACCTAAGGAATTAGGAGGATTAGGGGTGAGGGGTTTTGAGACAGTTGCCACTGCCTCTCGTATCAAGAGGTCTCTAAATTTCTGGAACAAAGGAGACTCTATCCTCTCCTCCTGGGTTAGAGACAAATATATCAAGGGTAGAAGACTAGAGTATCTACAACCCTCCCTCACTAGGGATTCCATTATGTGGAAATCCATCCTTAAGCATAAGTCTGAAATAGGAAGGCTGATGAGATGTGGTGATAACTATTCCATCACCCTTACATGCCTAAAGCATGGAAGCTCCTTCCTAAAAACCAGCCTAGCACTAGCCCCTCCCAAACCCATTGATTCCATGGCTAGGGGTATCTGGACTAGGAAACCAACCAAATTCTCTGTGTTACTCTGGAGACTGAGGTGGGGTTTTCTTCCATCCTTTTGTACCCTTAGACTTTGGGGAGTTCTTGCACCCCAACTATGTGTTCTATACTTCTATGTAACCTGGAAGTAGAGAGTATTGACCACGTCTTCTTTGATTGTCCTTTTTCAAAAAATATCCTACTAGCCGTTTCAGAGAAAACCAATCATATTATGTGAAAGAGCAGGAACTTGCATGTACCTCGGGGGGCAGATATCAGATTGGGGGACGTGATTAATTGCATTCAATCTCTAAGGAAAGGCTCAAATTGCTGGAGGCTACTCTGGTTAATCCTTGCGGGAACCACTTGGCACTTGTGGCAGGAGAGAACAGAAGATGGAAGACTGGTAAGTTCAGGACTGAGGAAGTGGTTGCTGCTGACATTATTATGGACTGTAAGCTTAGTTTTGACCTCAAAACTAAGCCATCAGACCTAGGGATAGTTGAGAGTTGAGACTGCTACTGTTGACTTTGGATGGCTTAACCCTCTCCGTTGTTATTTTCTATATTTATGCTTCTGTTATTATGCACCCCTATAGGACCTGTTCTACTCTTGAGTAGGGTTGTCTGTGAAGGGGATTACTTTTTCTGTCTGTATTTGTAAAGCTAGGCAAGGTCCACTTCATGTCTAATGAAAATTTACCTTTATCAAAATTTTTTTATTGTGCATAATTTTCCCATTTCTCATATTAGTTATATTTTGTCTCTAATCTTTCTAATTAAATTAGTATGTAAATTGGATAAATAACTGCAGGATATTTTAATGCTATTTAAAGTTTAAACCAACTAAACATTGGACAGCCAGACTAACCTGAGTCTTAACCTAAGTCTTCCCGAAATCTTCCTGAAAGATCCCATGATCCTATATTTATAAAACTCTCTAATAAGCTTAATTTGCCGTTGTTAGCACAGTTTTAAAAAGTGCAAAGTGCTTCCTATTTTCACTTTTTCAAGAAGAGCTTTTTTCGCGGTTAAAAGCATTAATGGCATTTTCGTAAATATTTATGAAAATGCATATGCACCCTTCCCAAAATATGTATATATTATTTAGATCCTGTAAAAAGTTTTGGGGGTTGTAGTGAAAGAGGAATACAAAACCCTATTGATTTAAGATGTTAAAAAAACGAGGTTGTCTGGAATCCGGCCTGTTTTGGAGGGAAGAGAGATAAACCGGAGATAATCCGGCCTGATTTAAAATAGGAGGGAATTCCGGCGAGACAGTTGGGGAGGAAACCGGTGAGAAAAATAGATTGCTCCGGCGAGGTAGATTGGAACTCTAGCGAGAGTGTTTGAGGGAGAGAGATGAGAGGTTTTTTGAAAATTAGGGTTTTTAATTTGTTATATAGGTGTGGGGTAAAATTTTGTAATATTAAAAAAGATTAGGGGTATATAGGGAAAACAGAAATTTAAAGTTTTAAATTTGTTAAGATTTTAATTTATTTGGGTAATCGGGAGGGAGAGGGACTTTACCCGAATCCGCCCGATCACCCGGTTAAAAAACCCGCTGGAAAAGCACTATGGAAAAGAGCTTTTTCGCTTTAGCGCGCTCCATTTAAAACTATGGTTGCTAGTAGCGTTAAGCCTTCAATGCTTTATGATTCATATTCCTCAAGGAAGTCAACATATTCAATAATGCTGCATCTTAAAATCAGATTGAGCTTAATTGCTTAATGCTTGGGAGTTTGATCCCTTGAGGCAATTGCAGCCATCCCTTGGGTTTTAAGCCATAATAGAATTTAAAAATGAGCTTGGTCATTTCCCTCTTTTTTGTAACTCTTGGGAAAATCAATAGGATCTGAGTATCTGATCTTCTCGCAAAATACTCAGATTAAGAACATCACAATGAAGTCTGAACTCATGAGTCCAGCCTTCTGCGGCTTCATTCTATGACTACTTAATGTTGTAGATAACTAGATATAGCTAAATAGGAGAGTGATAACGAGTCTCAGCTTATTCTATAAACTTATGTAATTTGGGCTAGGTCTGTTCATTTATAACGAAAATTAATTTGATCAAAAAACACTCTTGGGCTAAGGTGCTAAGCCCACTCCAATTATTAAATATCAATGGAATCCTGCCGTTATTGCTGTTTATTTTTATGTACACTTAATAACTCATATTTCATAATAGTTAGTGACTTGCACCAGGTTATGATTCCGCTTCCTACGGTTGAACTAGATCCACCCACAATTTCTATGACTTTTGGTGTCAATGATTCTCCCTTGTCTGGTCGTGATGGAACCCATGTGAGCAACTATTATTTACCTAATTTCTTTCATAAAACAAAACTATTTCTTCTTCTTTTATTTACATCTGCTGTCACTCATATTTTTTTGATAAATATTCATTGCTGAAAATAAGGGTAGGAAAATGAAAATAAATCTCATTTTCACTCTCTTATGTAGCTAGGTCCTAAGCAATAAATATCTATGGACTGATGTCTCAAGAGGTTGGACACTTGGACTCATTGAAAAATAGCATTAGTTTCAATCCGTGATAGATTGCTTTTCTTATAGGGTGTGGCACCATATGTAATGCTCACAAGTCACATCTCTTAGAATGACTTTGCCGACAATTTTCGAGGTGTATGATGTTTTAATCTGCAGTTCCTCTCATTTCATATGTGCCATGCTAGGGACCCAAGGGATGACCAGTGGGTACCTCAGCACCTGGCCATATTAGTAAACTACCAAATTGGATATCATCAGAAATGGAAGGGATAGGGGATTTTGGATTTTCCATATGGCTGAGTTGAGTACCTTAGTAGTGTTTAGGAGCAGTTCTCTAGTGTATGCACAGTTGAAATATAGATTCTTTATGACCTCATTTTCAGTACCACAAAGAAGGCAGGTAGTTTAGGTGTTAATTCTCCATTTTAGGAGTCTAGTAAAAAGTGTTGAGGACTTGATGAGCCTCCATCTTATTCTCCACAAATGGACAGATAACGTAGGGAGTATTCTAAAACAAATACCTTTAAAATCTGAGTGAATGATACCCTTGCTTCTGATTATTTCAAAGCAATATGTAGTCAGTCCTTACACTGATAAGTGGCGATGATGGTTATGACTGTTGGTCGTTTCACAAAGAACATATCTGATCTCTGTAGATTAGGTTCTCTTTTCCTCTCGCAAAATGGTGACTCTCGCTCACAGTATTCTGATCTGATTTTCGTGTAACCAAATCAACAATAACACTCAAGAATTTGTGGTAGAAGGAAAGGATTTAGGTTTAAGGAAACAATTCAAATGTAAAAGGAAAATAATAAATGCACACATAAGACAAAAATGATATTTTGTTAACGAGGTTCGGCCATGCCTACTCCCCGAGGGTGATTGGGTTCCTCCTACCTTTGGTGATCAAAGAAATTCGAAATCCACTTTACAAGGGAACAAAGATAGACTTATATATAGAAGTTATCTAGGGAGGCGAGTCCTAATGATTGTCGACCGCCCTAGATAACTAATTCATTTCTCAGCCAGCCCAATAGGTGTTATTGAGCCCATGTGGAATATTCTCCATCTATCTTATACCTCAGTAATTAATTGATTGCTCATTGAAATAATTGCAATTAACTCCTTGCAATTAATCTTAACACAATTAATTCTAACAATGACAAGTCAGCATCTACCGTTTCGCCATGTTATTTACTTATTTATAAACAAATTGAATAACAATTGTTATTTTTTATTCAGGGGTTGGGCCACCATTTTTTTTGCAGTGGATTTTCTCTTTTATTGGTTTATACAGAAAATCCTAAAACAGCAAAGTTACCTTGGTATAAACTATGTAACTAGAAATTTAACTAGCTAAATTATTTACAATTCATGGTTCTCCTATAGTATAGTGCAGGTACATTATGTGCGCCTAGGGGTGTAAGTTTGGGCTTGAGCTCAAGCTCATTGGCAGCTCGAACTTCGCTATCGAGTCGAGTTTGAGCTTGCTATTTATGCTCGTTAAGCTTAACGAGTTGAGTTCAAGTTTAACCTTGTCGAGCTCGACTCGACTCGTTAAACTCGATAAGAAAATTTTAAGAAAGCGTATATATAATTTTTTATACATAGAGGTTTTAATTTATAAATAATCCAATTATTTTTTAATTTATTTAAAATTTAAATCCTTAAAACATAAATAACCCAATCCCAATTAGACCAAATAAGGAAATGTATAAACTGCTTGAGTAACTATAGGGTCACACAAACTGCCCCCTCCAAGCACTCAGAAACATTAAGGCCCAGGGCATCTTACAAGAGATAAATCTAGGGATCTGGGCCAAAAAGCCTCCTAAATTCTCTATCTGTTGTGGAGAATTAAGGTCAAGAGTCTGAACTCTGAACACTTTAATTAGACTGCAAAGTTGGGGACTCAACATAAATACGTCTTGCCCACTATGTGGAAATGAGGAAGAAACATTACAACACCTATACTTTAACTGCCGTTACACTAAATCCCTATTGCTAGAGACCACTAGCTGTCTTAACAATGCTGTTTGGACACTTAGTGGGCAAAATCCCTCATCTCCCGCAATAGATATTAGGATAGGGGATATTATTGGAAACAATACAAAAATTCACCCACAAGTTCAGTTGTTGAGGGGGTACACTGAACTATGCTAGCATCTCTTTCCTGGCACATATGGTGTGAAAGGAATAGGAGATTAAAACAACACACCCCAAGGCCCCCAGAAATTGTCAGCAAAGAAATTATAAAGGATGCGAGCATTGCATATGATTCTACATCCTATAAGAAGCACAATCTTTCACAGATTGAAATACAAGCTATACGCTCATGGGAGTCCAACCTCTTGAGGCTTCAATCCTTGGCCAGTTAGTCAGGGTCATAGCTGCATAAGAGATAGACAATGTTTTTACATTTGCTGTACTTGCATTTCCCTATATTATTCTGTAATCTTGGGCTATGTCCAACCTCTTTTTCAGTAATGAAAGTTTTAATTTCTCAAACAAAAAAAATCAATCGATCTCTAAAACTCTAAACCTAAAACAGAAGCCACCCATCTTCTCCTCTCCAAGCTGCTGTTGCTGGTACAATTAAACCCCAAGTGTGACGATTAAATTTCATTTTTCATTATCTACATATCTACTGCATATTAAATTTCATTGTGAGTACTGCATATAGTGCCACACCCTATACGAAGAGCAATCTTTAACAGATTGAAACTTTTTTTTTGAAAGCTCAGATTGAAACTTAAGCTATATTCACATGGGAGTCCAACCTCTTGAGACACCAGTCCATGGCCAATTAGCCAGGGCCCTAGCCATATAAGAGAGTCAAAATGTTATTTCGCATTTTATGTTTACATTTCTCTACATTTTTATACGGGCATTGCCCCCCTTATTTTCAGAAATGAAATTTATTATTCACCAAAAAGAAAACTATTTTGGAGTTGGTGTGTGCATCTAGTGTAGTTCCAACATACACTATTTCTCCTTGTAATTTTCTCCAAAATATTATATTTACCTCATGACTTATTAAAAAAACTATTTTGGATTGAGTTGAATTTATTGAAATAATTAATAAATATTTGCAGATGACTGGGGGTAAAATTGGTGACCGTTTAACAGCAGAAGCAGAAACAAATCTTGCTATTAATGTGATTCCAGGGACTTCCGAATCTTATGAGGTTCAAGGGAGAGGCGAGCTTCAATTAGGTCATCTCTTCTCATTCTTATCATTCACTGTGCCTTGTTTTTTTTGTAAATTATACATCCTGCTGCACGGACATTTATTGGAGCATCTGTTTCTATTGTTGATTTGTTGGAGTGTCTGTATCCGAAAGTTTTTTGAGTTTTATTGTCAAAGTGACCTTGAATGTGAAACACAGGCATATTGATTGAAAATATGCGACGCGAAGGGTTTGAACTTTCTGTTTCACCCCCAAAAGTCATGTGAGTTATCCCATGCCATTATAACTATTAATTGACGTTGAACTTTTTAAAGGATTTTTTTTCAGTTTAACTGAATTTCTTACTTTATGTTTCCAAAATTCCGCCTATCCTTAATGCTTCAGTGACAACTTTGCTCTACTAAATTGTTCCAACTTCCAATAGGTCGTGTAAAATTCTCTGATTCACACAAAAAATCCCATTTTAATAACAAGCATAAAGGATTTAGAACTTGGAATTGTTCCCAGAGATTTTTAACTCCCTGCTTCTCTAATAACTAAAATTAGGAAATTGGTATATAATTTCAAATGGGATGGGAGAAAATCTGGAATTTCTTGGGAAAAATGATCCTACCTAAGTATAAGGGAGGAATGGGGATTAGAGATTTTTAGACCATTAACGATGTATAGTAAAAAAATGTAGTCAAATTTTGGGGAAATAATCAAACTATACTGGGGGCATGGAGATAGGTGACATAAGAATAAATCAGAACACAGACTAGCTATGTGGAAGGCAAAAATGGTTTAAGAGCTGAGAAGTTATGGAGTCGAAACCCCTCCATCTTAGCAGATTGGGTTAAAATTAGGTACATTAAAGGTAGAAGCATAGGGGAAATAGAAAGTAGATTTACACTGGACTCCCATATGTGGAAAACTATTGTAGCCAACAAAGAAGCTATAGGGAAATGTATTAACTGTGTGAGCAATTATAGGATCTTTCAAATTGCAACTGCCAAACATTCAGAGATACTTAGATTCAAAGGCATCATCTAAGAGCTAAACTCCGGAATCTGGTCTAAAATGCCCCTCAAATTCTCCATGTTTCTGTGGAGAATAAAGGTCAAGAGCCTCAACACCATTACTAGACTACAAAGATGGGGCATCAACCTTCAAACAATATGCCTCCTATGTGGGCAGGAGGAAGAGACAATATAACATTTCTTCTTTAATTGTCAATAGAGTATAGACCTACTGCTAAAATCCACCAGTTGGCTTACTAGAGAACTTCCTTTGGGTTGGTCTCTCAAGTCTAAGGATGTTTTGAAAATATCTTGGTCTTAGTAGAACTTCCTTTCGGTTGGTCTTCAAGACTTGGGATGTTTTGAAAATCTCTTGGTCTTACTAGAGAATCCTTTGGGTTGGTCTTTCAAGTCTATGGATGTTTTGAAAATATCTTGGTCTTAGTAGAACTTCCTTTTGGATGGCCTGTTAAGGTTTTAGGATGTTTAGAAAATCTCTTGGACAATTCATTGCGGTTTTTCGGATTTTGGCCTATTTTTGGGTTGGGGAATCCATTTTTGTTCTATTTTATGCCAAGGTTCTGGGTACGCGCGCATATGCGATGATGCGCCCCCAGAGGGAGATGCGCCAGGCGCATCTCTCTTAGCCGGATCCAGGTAAAATCCGACCCGGATCCAGGCCTGTTTTAAGTTATTTAAATAACTTAAAACAGTGTTTTGTTTTTATTTAAAAAAAAGGCCATTTTTTTATTTATTTTAAGACCTTATAAATTTTTAGCATAAAAATTTATACATTGGTCCATGAAAAGAGCTATATTATTTTTAATATAAGCTCCTCCCACTCTTTAGACTTCATTATTTGTTTTAGACAAAATGAATCTTTATTTATAGACCAACCTTCTTTGTGTTTTTTGAATTCTATCGATGTGGGACTAAAAAAGTATGGTTAAATAAATTATTATTATAGAGTATTTTTTATGTTGTAGATGTATTAAAGAAGGCCCAGCCTAGCCCATTACGTTATTATTTTTTAAAAGCCTCTTGGGTTATTTATTATTTTCTTTTTATAAAAGCCTCTCTTTTATAAGTTTAAAGAAACCCTAGCCATTTATAGAGCTATATTATTACGAAAATACCCCTAAATGGTTAACCGGTTTTTAAACCTTGGTGTTACAATAAATTATAGGGTGTTATAATAGTTAATAAATATATATATTATAATAATTTTTCTATCCAATATATTTTTAACTAAAAAACTTAATTAATATAATTTAGATATATAAAAAAATATTAATTTCCTATAGTTTTATAAATATTTACGAAAATGCCACTGGCGCATCTGAGCGCATATGCACGCATATGCTCAGATGCTCCAGGTGGCGGCGCATCCGGAACCTTGTTTTATGCGAACATCCAAGAAAAGTTATGCAGAGTATTAGGGGGTAGTGGGTATTCCTTCCATCTAGTAAGACCAAGATATTTGGACAATGAGGAGTCAGAGCCCCCCACACCCACAATAGATATTAGAATAGAAGACATAATGGAAGCAATCCAAAAATTTACACACAAAGCCAGTTGTTGGGGCATAAACTGACTATTACTAGCATCCTTTTCCTGGCACCTATGGTGTGAAAGTAATAGGAGATTAAAACAAAACACCCTAAAGCTTCCAAAAATTGTTAGCAGAGAAATCTTAAGGGATGCGAGCATTGCACATGGAGTCACATCTTTTAAGAAGCACAATCTATCATAGATTGAAATTCAGGCCATATGTTTTTGGGAGTCCAACCTCTTGAGGCATCCAGTCCTTGGCTAGCTAGTCATGGTCACAGCTGTGTAAGAGAGTGACAATGTTTTTATACTTTTGTATTTGCATTTCCCGATATACGAAACCTCGGGCACTGCCCAAACTTAATTTTCAGAAATGAAAATTTTAATTCATCAAAAAAAATATAATAATAATGGCTGAAGAACCAGTGAAGGCCATAGTTAAATATCTACAATGCAACGAAAAATACAACCTAGTGCACCTCATACCACCAAAATACCCAATGCATTTTATAAAACTTAGGAAAAAGGTTCACAAGGACGACCAAGCTGAAGGGATTTGGCCCAAAAACCCAATAAAATTGCAGCACTACTCTGGAGGGTGAGATGGGGCCTAATTAATTCTTTCAAGAAGCTGCAAAAATGAAGTTTAATGCTTCAAGCATACAGACTACATGTCTGCGGTGCAACAGTGATAAGGAAACAATAGCGCAATTATTCTTCAACTGAACCTACACTAGAAATATATTGACAAGTGTGACCGAGACCTTGGATCAGGCTGTATGGAAGGTACTAAATAGACCTATACCAATTACTCAATTTGTTAGAATACCTCTAAAATAGAATGGCAATCCCAAGAGATCCATTTGCTCATTGCCTCATTCTATTCACACAGTCAGTTCAACTACGGTTTTGATTTTCAACTTCATTTCTGCACAACTCACTTAGAAACAAGGTTCAGGATGCGCCACCACCTGGAGCATTTGAGCTTTTGCGTGCAAAAGCACGTCTTTGCGCCAGTGGCATTTTCGTAAATATATAAAATAAGGGAAATTCATATATTTTTTTATGTATCAATCCTAAAATATAGGCATGCCAATAAAATAATCAATTAAATTTTTTAGTTAAAAATATATTGGATAGAAAAATTATTATAATACATATCTTTATTAATTATTATAACACCCTATAATTCATTGTAACATTATAAGTCTATAATTTATTTAACACATGTACACTTTATTTAGTCCCACATTGATAGAATTCAAAAAGTACAAAGAATACTCTAAAAAATAATTTATTTAACACATGTACACTTTATTTAGTCTCACATAGATAAAATTCAAAAAGTATAAAGAATACTTTATAATTTATTTAACTACACTTTTTTAGTCCCATATCGATAGAATTCAAAAAGCACAAAGAAGGTTGGTCTATAACATAGTTCAAAAAGCGACAAAGCGCTCCCATTTTCCAGGGAGCACTTTTTCAGCTTTGAGCGCTTTAGCGCGCTTAAAGCTGAAAAAAGCGACAGTGGCATTTTGGTAAATATATGCAATTTTTTCGAAAATTGCATATATACCCCTGTATATATATTTTTTTCAAAACCTGTAAATATTTGCAATATTGAAAATCCTATAAATATTTTCAAATGAAAATAACATTTCAAATGAAAAAAAAACATTTCTTATTATTTTATTACACGTTTAACTAGACGTGTAATAAAATAACATTTCCAGCAGTAATAAAATAACATTTCCACCTTGCTGGAAATGTTATCTTACTACACGTTTACTTTGCAAACGTGTAGTAAAAACTGTAACATAACATTTCCAGCTTACTGGAAATGTTATCTTACTACACGTTTACTGCAAACGTGTAGTAAAAACTGTAAAATAATATTTCCACCTTGCTGGAAATGTTATCTTACTCATAGTTCAAAAAGCGACGCTTTAAGCGTCGCTTTTTTAGCTTAAAGCGGTCCTCCAGGACCGTTTTCTAAAACGCTTTTTCTGGTCGGGTTATCGGGTCGGGTTGAGTTATTGGGTTGGGGCAACCCATTACCCATGTGAAATAACTTAAACTATTTTAATTTCCCTTCCTACCCCTCCAATTTCTATCTAACTATATAAACCCAATACCCTTCTAATAAAATCCTAATTTCCTTTATCACTCTCACTTCTATTTCTTCCAAAACCCTAGAGATATGGGAACTGAATCCCAATTTCATCATTTTTTTTTTTTTGAAGCAATTAAATTTCATTAGAATAAGACTAATGCCAAGTTTACAAAAAAAAAAAAAAATAATGAAATTTAATTGCTTCAAAAAAAAAAAAAAAAAAAAAAAAGTTTACAAAATAGAGAATAGGAATAAAATAGAAGTAAAAAAGAAATGAGCAAAATGCTCATTGACTCTCTCCCATTAGCTATGTAGTCTAGTTATACAGTAACTAGATACGCTGCCTCAGAAGGTTGGTCTCCCATACTTCCATCATAGATATCTCCAAAGGGTGACAACAGCTCTTCTTGTAATACACTGAATCAAAGGAGAGACTGATGTCTTTAATGACCTCCTTAAGGACTACCTCAGGAGGTCTATTAATGTGCTGCCTATACCTTTTATTTCTTTCCGTCCATATATGCCACGACAAGCACCCAATAGCATTCCATATTAACCCCCAAAGGGGGGAGTGACGCGTAATCTTTTGTGCTGCTTCCGTCAGATCCCCCAATCTAATATCTGGACTTGATTGGGTAGGAACTGGAATATTCATTATTTTCCAGAAAGCGAAATCCAGCTGTTCCGCCAACGAAATTAAGAGAGATCTGGAATAAGAACAGTTAAAGAAAAGATGACTCCTAGTTTCATCTTCCAGATTACACAATAAGCAAGCAGGAGGTACTTGTACTCTCCAATTTCTTAATTTCCTGAACGTGTTTAGATGATCCCATTTCACCCTCCACAAGAGAATAGAGAATTTTGTCGGCATCTTCGACCAAATTCCCTCAGCTAACATGTCTTTATGCTTTCTATCTCTAATACTTTCCACTATTCCCCCCAATTTATTTATCGGACTACCAGATCTCCACATAATCGTACTATTCGCTCTACAATCCAAACATTTATCCACTAGGTTTCTTTCTGAAACAAAAGCTTTCCAAAAATGCGAATCCACAGTAGGTCTGATTTGTATATCATTAAACGCCTTTCCTTTAATATACCTATCTTGGATCCATTTTACCAGAATAGAATCGCTCTTATCCCAGTACTTTGAAGCTCTTTTAATATTGGTTGCAGTGGTGATAATAGGAAGGTCTCTAACCCCTAGACCCCCTTCCGACTTGGGAAGGATCATTTGGGCCCACGGGATCCCTTTCCTTCCATCCCATATAAATCTATAAGCCAACCTTCTCACCTTCTTAGGCACAGAATCAGGGATAGCCATACCTTGCGCCCAATAAGTATACTTTCCGGCTATAATCCAGTTAACTAATTGTATTCTCCCTCCATAGGAAAGACATTTCCCACTCCATCTTGCTAGGAGCGCCTCTATAGACTGGATTAGCTTCCAGCACTGTCCAAATGACTTTTTCTTTCCCGTGATTGGTAACCCTAGATATGTTATAGGTAGACTTTTAACAGTATATCCTAAGATATTATGCAAAGATTGATTTTCTGCACATACTTTTGAGAAGGTGGAGGAGCTTTTGCTCGCATTTACTTCCAATCCCGAGAATAATGAGAATTTCTCAAGCAACGTTTTAATTGCATTAAGCGATTTCGGATTTGCCTTTGAAAATATGAGGATATCATCCGCATACATGAGGTGAGATATAGAAGTAGCACCATTCACCTGATAAGTGTCTATTTTTTTGTTCTTTACTCCATTCTGTATCAATCTACTTAGAACATCCATAACCATATCAAATAGAATAGAAGATAGAGGATCACCCTGTCTAATCCCCCTCTGGCTTTTGAAGGGAGGCGTTGGAGTCCCTTCTACCAGCACCGAAAAAGATGCAGAGGATATGCAATTCCAAATCATTTTGCAGAACATAGGAGAAAATCCATACGCTTCAAGAGTGACAATTATAGCCTCCCAACTGACTGTGTCAAAAGCTTTCTTAAGATCTATACTCAAGCAACACCTCTTGGGAGTTCTCTTTCTTCCAAAGCCATGCACCATTTCATCCGCTAGAATAATATTATCCGAGATGAGCCTTCCTTGAATGAAAGCTGCTTGGTTTGGAGAGATGAGTTCACTAGAGACCTTACTGATCCTATCTGCTAATATTTTCGTCACTAGATAAGGGATTCTTTTCCAAAGCTTCAACTGAGCTATTCAGATCAATCCTTGCCTGGGCTACCCTCTTCGCTGAATGCCCTTTTTCTACTGCCCATTGCTTAGAAAGCACCTTAACTTGCTTAAGTTTTTGCTGTAACTTATACAATCCAGTTCCACGTATTTGCTTTGTTAGGCCTGTCTTAACTATCTCTACATATGAGGGATCCTCCAGCCAAGAGTTAAATAACCTAAACGGCTTAGCTCCTTTTTCCACCTGAGATAATGTGATTAGCATAGCTTTGTGGTCACTGGTTCCATTGTGAAATTCCACCCTTGCTTCAGGCCAAGTATCAATCCAAATTAGCATAGCTTTGACCTGTATTTCACTGTCAGCATATGACATGTTTCCTTCCCATTTTCTTCTCGAATCATTATTTTAATTTGCCCAGGAAATCTGAAATTCGGTTTACTTTGGAAACAAATTCTAAGAGATTTTGGATGAGATATCGTATCCATAAGCTCTCCATATAAAGGAATACCTAAGACACTAGTTATCCTGTTTACTGCATCTTTAGAAAACATTCCTGGGAGAAGATTTCCAATTATTGCCCATTGGAACATCGTTTCATAACATTCATTATGGATAACATCCGGAGGGAGCTTGCTAACTTTGAACGGAGTGTCACAAAATCTATCCCATGTTCAATCAGGAAATAATCCGCCGCCTCCCTAAACCTAATGTCAAAAGTAGCATCCCTGAATCTTACGATTTGAATATCTCCATTAACC